>CM050521.1:5154571-5387071 GCA_027563665.1 Antrozous pallidus
GGGCTTGGGGTGGAGGCTCCCTGGTGTGACCTCGCGGTATGGGGCTCCTGGGAAAGGCACTCCCCCTTCGCTGGTTACTTCGAAAACGGTTACCCTGGAAACGCAGCCCCACACTCTGGGCAGCAGAGGGAGAGGAGACTGGAACTAAGCCTGAGCCCCCCCCTCCCCGCCTCCTGTCTCTGCCCTGGGCTGCCAGCCTGTACCCAGTCCTCTCCCCGGCGCGGGGCAGGGCCTGGGGCAGGGGCACATCCTGCACATTTGGTGTCGGAGTTGGACGCCTCTAGGCCCCCCCCCCCCCCCCCCCGGTGGAGCTTTCAGAGAGGGAGACTCACAGGCCGAGGTCAGGAGACTGGATGAAGCAACGCCCGAGTGGAGGCCCGTGCGGAGTGAGGACAGGAGCAAGAGGGGACACTGCACACAGGGACTGGGGACGGCGTCTGAAGCGGGGCGCGGAGGAGCAGGTGGAGGAGGCTCGCTGTGGCTTCGTGGCCACCAGTCCTTGTCTCGTCAGAAGCAGCCGTTAGCCTTGGCCGTGTCCGGGGCATCTTTGCTTTTACTCACGTGATTTAAATAGTTTGAATAACAAACTTAAAATAAAATTTTCATTCAGTTACCTAGGAGATGTGAGAGACCAGACCCAAACCCTGATTGTTTCCCGTGAAAACAAGTCAGTGATCGAGTCCTGGACTTAACCCAGCAGGCGCGGCCTCTCCCGCCTGGCAGCTGGACTCCGGCCCCGGGCCGGCGGTGCGCCCTCCTCGGGGACTCGGGGTCCGATCCTTCGTGGCCTCCGGTTCTGGAGGCTTGTGGTCCCTTGGCTCTTGGATCCCTCACTCCGAGGTCTGCCTGTCGCCCCGCCACCTTCTCCTCTGGCTGCGGGACTCTGGGTCCTCTCTTCATTTTTGTTTTTTTTTTAATCTTTATTGTTCAGTTTATTAATCACATTGCTCCCTCCCCCCCCCCATAGCTCCCCTCCACCTGGTACCCATCCCACCCTCCGCCCTCACCCCCTCCACTGTCCTCTCCCATAGTTGCATGATTTTTGTCCAGTCTCTTGCTGCACTTCCCACACCCCTTTTCTCCCCAAGAATTGTCAGTCCATTCCCTCTCTATGTCCGTGATTCTGTTACATTCACCAGTTTATCCTGTTCATCAACTTATTAATTCACTTGATTTTTAGATTCATTTGTTGATAGATGTGTATTTGTTGTTCCTAATTTGCACTTTTATCTTTTTCTTCTTCCTCTTTTAAAGAATACCTTTCAGCATTTCATATAATATTGGTTTGGTGGTGATGAACTCCTTTAGCTTTTTCTTATCTGCGAAGCACTTTATCTGATCTTCAAATCTGAATGATAGCTTTACTGGATAGAGTAATCTTGGTTGTAGATTCTTGCTGTTCATCACTTTGAATATTTCTTGCCACTCCCACCTGGCCTGCATCATTTCTGTTGAAAAATCCACTGACAATCGTATGGGTGCTCCCTTATAGGTAACTGCTTTTAATATTTTCTCTTTATCTTTTGCTCTTGGCATTTTAATTATGATGTGCCTTGGTGTGGTCCTCTTAGGGTTCCTATATATTGGGGTTCGGTGTGCTTCTTGGACTCCTAAGGCAATTTCTTTCACCAGATGTGGGAAGTTTTCGGTCACTATTTCTTCAAATAGGTTTTCATTGTCTTGCTCTCTCTCTTTTTCTGGCAACCCTATAATTCGGATGTTGGTATGCTTGAGGTTGTCCCAGAGGCCCCTTACACTATCTTCAATTTTTTGGATTCTTTTGGTTTCTTGCTTTTTCAGCTGAATGGATTTTCCCTCTTTGTATTTCAAATCTTTAACTTGGTTCTTGGGGTGCTCCAAAGTACTTTTAGGTCTTTGTATAATATTTTTTATTTCTGTCAGTGTATGCTTAATTTCTGGTTGGTCCTTTTTCATATCCTTAATTTCTGGTTGGTCCTTTTTCATATCCTTTTTCATATCCTTGTAGGACTCATTCATTTCCACGTTGGTCTTGATCATTTCCTTGCAGGTCTCGTTCATATCCTTGAGGGTCTCGTTCATTTCCCTGTAGGTCTTGCTTATTTCCTTATAGGTCTCAACCTTTTCTAGGAGCCTCTTGAAAAGCCCTATAACCGTGGTTTTGAATTCCATGTCCAGTCGGTTTGTTTTTTTCCTCTATTTCTTTCACATCTGATTTCTTTCCATGTCTCTGCTTCCCTGAGTTGGTCAATTAGCTTTGTGTGGTAGACGTCCTACAAGGGACAGTGGCTCAGCCTCCCCAGTTACCAGAGGTGGATATGGGTTGCACAGTCTTGCTGAAGTTAAGCTCAGGTTAATTGTTTTTAGAACTTGGAGGGGTTGGCCTCCAGGCCAATTGTCTGTGAATCTCAGCTGTGCTCAGGTTGGATGGGCGGAGTCTCTGGGCCAAGCAGGCAGCGTTAGCTCTGCCCTATGTGGCCCCAGGGACTCTGTGCCGGGGGCAATGGCCGCCAGCACCTCTGAGAGAGAGTTGCTGCCGAGCTCTACCGGCTGCCGGGGAATTCAGACTCTCCCCAAATGAGTCTGCACACCCAACATCTCACCCAGGGTCGTAAAACAAAGCAGTCTGACGGTTTCCCGAATGAAAGAGCAAGTCACGAGTGCTCTCTGCGTGGTCAGGCAGCTGCGCTGTTCCCAAGTTCATGTGCACTCCACACAAGCTCGCCTTCTCCACAAGCTGGCAGGCCCCTGCAGCTTCAGCGTGCCCTCCCACTGTCCCGTTTTTACCCCGTATGATAGTGGGTTCCCTGGACTTCGCCCAGAGCTGGAGAATCAGTCCAATGGGACATCTTTGTCTCCCCGTTTGAGAAAACTGGCCGGTTTTCAGCCGCCCGCTCTATCCGCTAGTGTGAGCTCAACCAAACCTCTCTCTGTGCATATCTTCAACGCTGTCCACCGCCGCTCCTCCAAGTCACAGTGTCTTATCTTCACTTTCATTTGTGGAATTTTCACTCAGCCAGCTTTCTGGTGATTCTGGATGGTGTTTGTTCTTTCATTAAGTTGTAGTTTTAAAATTGCTGTGTATGACGGCAAGATAGGTGTTTTACCTATGCTGCCAGCTTGGTTCTCCTGGGTCCTCTCTTCTTACAAGGACACCAGTCGGCTTGTGTTCAGGACCCCCTCCTCCAGTCTGCTCTCATTTACCGTGAGGAGGTCTGAAAAGATGCCGTTTCCAGTAAGATCGCATTCACAGGGACTGTCTCTCTAGGGGACACAGTTCAACCCAGAACACTGACCTTGCGCAGTCAGCTCCCTATCATGCTGACCCTCTGCCTGAGCCCCCGGGGTGGCACAGGTCCCATTCGAGTGGAAAACCTTACTCCTGGCACGGTCACAGCCCCTGCCTCCCGCCTGCTTCCTCCTGGCTCCCGTCCCTAACCCGTCGCTCTGCAAGGCCCTTTCCTCCTGCTGCCTCCTCCCTGGAGTCCCCTCAGCACCCTCGCTGTGAACTCTCTCCTGCGTACTCGGGCGCGTTTGTGCTGTATGTTTGACAGACCAGCTTGTCCCATCTGGTCCTTAGTGTTTGGCGGCATTGACCTTCGTCCCTGTCGAATGCCTGGTGACTTCCCACATCTTACTCAGGCTGCTTGGCTCCTCGCTGTGCGCCTGGGCACACAGCTCTGTGGGGAGAACAGGGCTCCAGCAATAAAACAGCATCTGATGTGTGTCCGAGAGAAAACTTTCACCCAGACAACTCCTGCCGGCCGAGCTCCCTGAGGCCGGGGGGGGGGGGGGGGGGGGGCGCCACCACTCAAGCTGGGTGGCGAGGGATTTCCTAAGGGATGAGCCAGCGGTTTGGAGAGGCTGGTGCCAGAATTCAGTGTAATCATCTTCTTGCCTCTTGAGATTTGGGCTCTTGGCAGTGGAGGAGCTCGCTGTGCTCCACCCCTCCCCACCCCAGACCCCTAACAGCTCCGTGTGGTTTCCTCCCCAGCTTCCGGCCTCTCCTCCTCGCCATCGACGCCCACCCAAGTGGCCAAGCAGCACTCCTTCCCCCTCGAGTCCTATAAGCAGGAGCCTGAGCGACTGGAAAACCGCATCTATGCCTCGTCCTCCCCTGCGGCCCCGGGCCAGCGGTTCTGCCTGGCCCCACACAGCCCGGCCCGGCCCCCAGCAGCGGCCTCCAGAACCGTAAGTCCGGGTGCGGCCTGCCTGGGCGGGGGGGCAGTCTGGGGGTGCTCCCCTGAAGCGGCCACGGCTTCGGCAGCGGCGGGGATTTACCAGGAATCACAGGTGTGGGAAGGCGTGGGGGGCCAGTGGGCCCAGGGGGCGGGTGGAAGGCCCGTGACAAGAGGTAAAACCTGGAACATACCCAGAAACAGTCTTCGTCCCTCCGCTTCTTTAAAAAAAAAGTTTTTGTTTGCATTTAGCTTGAGTGGGAAACTAAGGAGACAAGTTACAGGCAAAGCAAAAAGCAAACAAACACACAGCTTTTTAAAATGGGAATTTGCTTCTGGAGTTTTCTGTTGGGAAGTGTCCCGGCGGAGTAGGGCGGCGTGCTGCGGGGGAGCCGGCCTGTGGAGGAGGCCTGCGGGCTGCCCACACCCGCCCGGCACAGGCTCGGGGCTCCAGCCTCTCGCTGCCTGGTCCGCCTTCCGTGCAAGGCCTTGCGACCTGCCGCCGAGATGGGTCTGCGCGCACACAACTCCGCTCCGGTCCTTTTCCTTTCCTGGGGCTGGTGGGGCCTGGTGGCACGAGCTGGGGGCCTGGTAGCCACGGGAAGCCGCTCGGCTCTGGGCGCCGCAGGTCTGGCATCGCGGGGCGGGCCGCACCGGCCCTCAGAGGGCTCTGCGGCTCAGTCTCCAGCGCCGGTGGCCCGGGCTTCTCTCGGGTGGCAGCCTCCGCCTCCCTCCCATGTGGCTTCTTCCCTCCTCCCCTCCTCTTCTTATAAGGACACCAGTCATGTTGGACCAGGGCCCAGCCTGACCCAGTATGACCTCATCTTAACTTGACGACATCTCAGAGACAGGCACAGGACAGGTATTGGAGGTTAGGGGGAGGGGGAGGAGGGAGGGACGACCCGCCCAGAGCAGTTGTCTGTGGGAGAAAGGAGATGTGCTGTCCTGCAGAGGACATCCTGTGACTCTCCTGTCCCTCTGTGGCTGTTTTGTTGGCTCTCTGCTCTGCAGGGAATTGTGTGTTTTAAGCGCGGAGGGAAAAGGGGAGCTGTTGTTCCCGCCTTCCAGGGCTGCAGCCTTGCCGGGGCAGCAGGAGGCTGGGGGGAGGTCGGGGAACGCAGAAGCAAGCTGGTGGGTCAGTAGGGAAGCAGATAGTCTAGTCGTCCCTGCAGGAGGGGAGCTCGCATCTGCCCAGGGCAGTGGCAGCTCCCAGGCGGAGGATCCCGCCGAGCTGGGCCCGAGTCGCCGGCCGGGTTTCAGTAAGGGGACAGGCAGAGACCCTCGTGGGGAAAAATGAGCCACGACGTGGAGTAGGAATGAGTGCAACGTGTAGTGGAGAGCTCTCACTTCATCATCATTTTCTCAACTAATTCTTATTAAGCACCCGGATGTGCCGGAAACAGTGCGCGGAGCGGGCCGTGGGTGACAAGTGAGTCACCTCACAGGTCTGTTCACTTGATTATCAGCACAGTGTCCGTTGGAGGGATCCGAGAGACAGCTGATAACTCATTGGCCCAGAGGAGCGTCTGTCCATTTGGGAGGGTCAGACAGGTACGTAGGGCAGCAGAACTGACAGAACTCGTAGTTGCTATGGGAGGAGAGCCCTGGCCAGTGTCCGTGAGGGGAGGAGCCAACCGCAGCGGCAGGGTGTGACTGTCCCTTCAGCAGCGGAGAGCAGTCATCAGCCTTGCATTTTAGGGTGATCCCTCGGGGCCAGGCGTGGAATTAGATTGGATTTGTGTGGCTCGGGGGCTCAGGTGAGATGCAGCGGGAAATGAGGCAGGTCTAGTAGCGGCTGAAGGTGGGAAGAAGTGCACTAGAGTTGGAAGGAATGAGCTTTTTACGAGGCTGCATTGAAAGGGACTTGGAAGGTGGCGATTGGTTAGGTGCAGAGGAAAGAGCACAGAATCAAAGGAGGATCCCTAAGGTCTTACCTTGGGAAACTGGATGGTTGTCTTGCATTTATGGCGTAAGAAACACAACAGAAGGAGTGGGCTATCTGTGTGAATATGTGATGTGCATGTCTGTACATATGTTTGTGTGTATGTATGTGTATGTGTAGTCGGAAGCGGTACAGTAAGACGTCTGAGACACTCAAGAGGAGGTGTTCAAAGAACAATTGGCTATGTGCATCTGGAGCTAATTTTTTTTAAAATATATTTTTGTTGACTTCAGAGAGGAAGGGAGAGCGAGAGAGAGAGAGAGAGAGAGAGAGAGAGAGAGAGAGAGATACAGACATCAATGATGAGAGAGAATCATTGATCAGCTGCCTCCTGCGCGTCCCCCATTGGGGATCAAGCCCGCAACCCAGGCATGTGCCCCTGACTGGAATCAAACTGGGCCCCTTCAGTCCACAGACCGATGCTCCATCCACTGAGGCACACCAGCCAGGGCTGGAGCTAATTATTAACATTTGAACATCATCAGAACAGTGGTTGTTTATGCCGTCATAGTAGATGAAATAATACAGAGGAATGTGTGGCAGGGGAGAAGAAAGCCAGGAAAACATGCACATTCAAGGGACAAACAAAGGACAAGGATTCTGAGTCGCCGGGAAAGCAGGCAGAGAGCGGCAAACACAGCATCCCGGAAGCAAAGGGAGTGCATTTCCTTGTGCTCCCAGCCTGTGGAGGGTGTGCTGGGCCCTCACACCAGCACAGCCCAGACACTGACTGAGAGGCGTGGCCAGAGCCCCGCACCAGCCGGGGCCGCCCACGCCGTCCTTACCCATAGGAACCACGGGCGGCCATTATTAGTCCGCCAGGCTGCCGTCCGGAATCCCACAGGCTGGTGTCTGCTGTCCCTGGTCCTGGAGGCTGGCAGTCCAAGACCAAGCTGCTGGTGGGGTTGGTTCTCCTGCGGCCCCGCTCCCGGGCGGCGGGGGGCCATCTCGTCGCTGAATCCTCACCGTCTTTCCTCCCTGACACACATCCTGGTCTCTTCCTCCTCCTCCCATAAGGACACCAGTCTTATTGTCTGAGGCCCCACCCTCATGACCTTATTTAATCGTAGTAACGTCTTCAGAGGCCCTGTCTCCAAATATAGTCACATTGGGGGTTGCGGCTTCAACATATACATTTGGGGGGAGGACGTAATTTAGCCCATAACAGATTATAAACTATTGTTGTTATCTTAAGCCATTGAGTATGGAGTGATTTGTTATGTATAAAAAAATAACTAGCACTTGCTTTGGCTGGCGAGGCTCAGTTGGTTTGAGTGTGGTCCCTATACTGAAAGGTGGCTGACTCGATTCCCAGTCGGGGCGCGTACCTAGGTTGGGTGCGTGCAGGAGGCAGCTGATCAATGTTTCTTTCTCTCTGTCTCTGTCTCTGTCTCTCTGTAATGTCTCCCTCTCCCTCCCTCCTTTCCCCTCTCTAAGATCAATTAAAAGATAATAATCACTAGCACTTGTTTCATCATGTATGTGGGGAGGTAATGTAACTCAATGAATCATGAACTTTGTTTTTTTTCTTAAACCTGGCTCTTTCCACTGAATCTGTCTCCAAGATTCCTCCTTTTCTCAGGATGACTATTTGGACAGAAACCACTAGCCAATTTTTCAAGACTGTTATTTGGAATAATTACCTTTTTAAAAAAATAGAGAAGCACTTTAAAAACCTAAAAATATTTTGAATCACTTGACATTAAGGAGTAAATGCGCAGTTGTTTTTATATCCCTGTCTCACCATTTTAAATATCAAGTTACAATTTAATAAAGCCCAAGGTTAAAACTATCTGCCCAGAAATGGCAACGTATCAGTCCCATACTCTGTTGCTCACAACAGATTAGATATTTCAAAAATAGTTTGGGGGGAATTCACTTTGGGTCCCGGAGTGGGACGGCAGGGGCTGGTGATGGTGACAGCGGTGCAGACAAGTGCTGCTGCGTGGTGAGGGGACAGGCAGAGGCGCTGCGCTCCGCTGTCAAGCCGAGGTATCATAACTGGCACCCGCCCGGGTTCCCGCGCTGTCGGGGGGCGTGGCTCGGTGATCGGGAAGAAGACGGAGCCCAGTCGGAGAGGCGTCCTTGGTTCGGAGCTTGGCTGGTTTGAGCAGGGGCCTGGGTCTTTAGGGTTCTTGTCTATTCTGTTCCCTGGGGTAGAAGAGCTTCAAGGAAAGGATGTTGAATCTTTCTGCCTCAAGATTTTATTATTTTTTGTTAATCCTCACCTGAGAATATTTTTCTCCATTGATTTTAGAGATAGTGGAAGAGAGAGGGGGAGAGGGAGGGGGGGAAGGAGGGGTGGAGGGAGGGAGGGATAGAGAGAGAAAAAAAATTAATGTGAAAGAGACACATCAATTGGTTGCCTTCTACATGCACCCCAACCAGGACGGGGGATGGAACCTGCAACCCAGGTACGTGCCCTTGACTGGGAATCCAACCTGTGACCCTTCAATGCACAGGCCGACACTCTAACCACTGAGCAACACCGGTCAGGGCTCAAGATTTTTTTTTAACTTGATAAATGCCCTCCCAGGAAATTATTTGTTCAACAGTTTCCCAAGATCCAGGCGTGTGCCCGGCACTGTACTGGGCTCTGGGTACTCAGGGAGAACTGAGGCAGTCCCACCCCAGGAGTGTCCCAGCAGGAAGGAAGGCCACTGAATCAGGGCCCTGGAGGTGTCAAGGGGCACCTCCCCCCGCATCACTTCCAGGTCACAGCCTAACAGATGGGGGGCAGGGGGGTCCTTCCAAAGACCTGCAGGCCCCAGGGCCCTGTGCTTGGCATTGCGGGATGACAGGAACACAGGTGTGGGTGAAATGCCCCGTTTCCAGTGCCGAGTCATTAGCTGTCGTGGTCGGTGGAGCCGACACTTTTTGTGGTTGAATCTGTCATGAGAACAGAGGCCACATCGGGGTTCATCTAGACGAGTGGTCAGCAAAATGCGGCTCACGAGCCACATGCTGCGGCTCTTTGGCCCCTTGAGTGTGGCTCTTCCACAAAATACCACAACCTGGGCGAAACTATTTTGAAGAAGTGGTGTTAGAAGAAGTTTAAGTTTAAAAAAATTGGCTCTTAAAAGAAATTTCAGTCGTTGTACTGTTGATATTTGGCTCTGTTGACGAATGAGTTTGCCGACTCCTGAAGACGATTCCACCCTAGAGAGCAGCCCTGCCTCACCTGGGAGAGGCAGCGGTGAGAATGTGGGTGTCGCTAGCACTGGGGCGGCCACAGGAGTTGATCCTGGTGATCTCCAACAGCACCTCTCCGGAGGGGACCACCCCGGCATCACCCTCCTCGCGCTTGGGCTGGCGGTGAAAGCCGTCCCTCAATATGTAAGAGGCTGTGTGTCTGTTCCAGAAGCTGATCGTGACTTTGGTAAGCTGGGGCCGAGGCCAGCTTGCAGAGCCGCTGAGTGAGTGTGGGATGACACTGTGGATGGGGGATGCGGACAGCCTTATCAGGACGTTTGGTGTGAAGAGGAGCTGGGAGTTGGGGCGGTGGCAGAGGGGCATTTGTCTGAAAAGATGGGCGGGGTGTGCAATGGTGAGAGGACTTACAAGGTCCTGAACCTTTGACCCCTCTCCACCCACACCTCCACCCCAGAGAGAGAGTGTTTACCTCTGAGGACTGTGGTGAGGATGGAACAAGATAATCTGTGCAGTTACCCAAAAGCTCCACAGCTAGCAACACGAAGGTCAAGATTGGAATCAAGGCGATTGAGTTCCAAGATCCATGTTCTTGGCATGGTTCCCAACCACCTCCAGAGAAGTCTGAGCATCTCAGCCTCTCCAGCGCACAGGTCTCCCCAAGTCAGGGGTTGGCACGCTCAGGCCTGTGGGTCAAAATGGCTCACTGTCTGTGTTTGGGATTAAAGTGTTATGGATACACGCCACACTCGTCCCTTTCTGCACCCTCTCTGACCGCTTTCCTGCTACAACAGCACAGGTGAGTGTTTGCAACAGAGACGGGATGGCCTGCAAATCCAAAAATATTTACACCTGCCCTTTTTTTCAGAAAAAAATTGCCAGCCCGAGTCATCAGTGACATCCAGTGAGTTGCTAGGCCATCCTGTGCAGAGTGGCAAAATGAGCCGGGTCCCCAGAGAGGCAAGAGACAAGCAGTAGAGCTCTGCCCCCCGGAGACGAGGAGCAGGGCCCACGGGAACCCGCAGGGAAGCAGTGACACCCTGTCCCCGAGAGGCCCAGGAATTGCACTGGCTGTGAAGTTGGCCAAACGGTAACTGGTCCCGAAGATTGGGGACTGGAGGCTGAGCGTCCCCCCACACTCAGAGCTTTATCAGGTCACTCCGTCTGCGCTCCCGCTGGCCTGGAGTTCAGAGCAACGTGCGTCTGAAGCGGGAAGGCCTTCTTCCCCTTCACCCCCTTGAGTGAGGCGGGGATGCACCTTAGACATAAGCCCAGGAGGAGCGTCACAGACGTCCCCCGGCCTGCCCAGGCGACGGCGTAGAGGAGAGAGTTGGTCAGACTTCCCTTTTCATAGAGCGATCAGTCCAAGGGAGCTAGTGGTTGGAATTCATGGGGGAAAGACGAAGCGAGAAGCCTAGTAAAGAAAATCAACATGGGCCGAGAGTGGTTTGGCTCAGTGGATAGAGTGTCGGACTGCAGACTGAAGGGTCCCGGGTTCGATTCCGGCAAAGGCATGTACCTTGGCTGCGGACACATCCCCGGTAGGGGGCGGTGCAAGAGGCAGCTGATCGATGTCTCTCTCTCATTGATGTTTCTGACTTTCCCTCTCCCTTCTGCTCTGTAAAAAATCAATAAAATATATTTTAAAAAAAGAAAAGAAAATCAACATGGGTCCCCTGAGGGATGACAGAGGGATGAACTAAGGCCACAGAAGGGAAGGTCCAGAGGAAGGGGTTCCTGATGAATGTGTGTCAGAGATCAAATAGGCTGAAGCGCAGACATGGGCCATGTGGGAGGTCTAGGTGACTCCAGTTTCTGGTGAGAAAGGATGGACGGCAGTGTCCTTACGTTAGGAAGGGGTTCTATCTTGGGCATACTTTCTTTGATCCTTTTGGGACATTAGGGCCATCAGGGGACTGGATATGTAAGCCTGGAGTAGAGAAGCAGAGAGTAGAAAAAAATTATTCTCTTGGTCCATTTTATTTTTTATATTAATTTGAGAGAGACAGACATCTATTTGTTGTTCCACTTTTGTATGCATTCCTTGGTGGTTTCTTGTATGTGCTCAAACCAGGAATCAAACCTACAACCTTGGATGTCAGGATGATGCTCTAACCCAGGGTCAGCAAACTCATTAGTCAACAGAGCCAAATGTCAACAGGACAACGATTGAAATTTCTTTTCAGAGCCAAGTTTTTAAACTTAAACTCCTAACGCCACTTCTTCAAAATAGACTCGCCCAGGTCGTGGTAGTTTGTGGAAGAGCCACACTCAAGGGGCCAAAGAGCCGCATGTGGCTCACAAGTCGCAGTTTGCCGACCACTGCTCTCACCAACTGTGCCACCGGGCCAGGTCCTCTTTGTTCATTTTATTTGCCATATATTAAGTCAAAGAAGTCAAGACTCTGAACACCTTTGCCTATGTCATTGTGGGCGCGGGGAAGGAAAAAGTATGGTTTCCCTAACAAGGCCACCTCTGCACCAACACAGTTGTGTGAACATGCTTGCGGGGAGAGGGGTGGGGGAGGGTGCTGACCACTGGATGGGAAATCATTGCACCCACTCATGCATTCCAGTCAGGCTTGTCTTGATTTGCATTTAGATGGAAATTCTTTAATCTCCGAACCAGTACTGCCCTCACTCACAGCCATTAGAAAAGCATTAACTTGAGCTCGTGCAGTATCATTGGTACAACAGGGACACAAAATATAAAAGCAGTATTAATAGCATTCCCTTAATGACTCGGTGGGACGTAGCGGTTGAGACGGTGGGAAAGTTTAGAACAAGGCTGCTGGGTGTGGGTCTGAGAGTGGCGTGCACAGCCGTTAACAAGTGACTGCCGAATCCCCGGTGCCCGGGAACCTGTTTCAGGGGCTGTGTGGCTACATGCTTTTCCACTATTTTGGAGGCTTGGCATGGAACCCAAAACCAACGTTATTTTGGATCCTGAGTAAGAATGACATCTGGCCACTTGAGCCTGGTTAAAGAAGAGGTGTATTTTATTCAGAAAAGGGGATTTGCAGCAGGTGGTTCTAAGGAACTATGCAGACGTCACTCTCACACGATTGCTGTGCCTCTGCCCATTGAAAGACATTGCTTGTAACGTGTTCATTCATGCATTGGTAAGCCTTTCAGTTACCTTGGTTTGGCCTAATTAAGTTGCTCCATGTATCTTTTTTGCATTTGACTTTAAAAATTAGATGCATCTGGAGAATTATTTGATCATCTCCCGTAAAAATAGCATTTCTCCAAGCATCCTGGAAATGGGTTACACAACAGTGTGGATGTGCTCACTTTTGCTGATCTGTGCACTGAGTGCTGAGACGCTAACTTAACCCTGGCCGGCGGCTCAGTTAGTTGGAGCTTCGTCCCCGGCACCAAAGGCGGCAGGGTCGACTCCGGTCAGGGCACATGCCGGGGTTGTGTGTTCAATCCCCGGTCCTTCGGAGGCAACCGATGGGATGTTTCTCTCTCCCATCAATGTTTCTCTTTCTCGCCCCCTTCTCCCTTCCTCTCTCTAAAACCAATCAAATAAAATAATGAAGATTCTTTAAAAAAAAAAAAACATCTTGTAACAATATGTTCCTCACTGATGTGTTTGGGAAAATCCTATCTTATAGTGTTTCTGAGTATATTACCAACCTAATACTGACTTACATCAGGTACATTTGATGGCAAATAACTTATGAAAATATCATTTTGAGTCTTAAAATGATCTTCAGTGGATTTGGAAAAGGCAGAGGACAACAAATATACCCACCATTCTTTGAATATAGTTTATTATTCTTTCTTTACAAACAAAAACAAGCATTCAGCACATTGATTTCCTACAGCAAATGCAGGTTCTTTGACTTCCCAATACGGTGAAGCTGGTCTCTCCTGCCTGGTTGCCAAGTGATGAAATTAGAAACACAGTTAAAATCCATTTAGTTGAGACCTGGCCAATGTGCTCAGTGGTTAGAGTGTCATCCCATACACCAAAGGGTCAAAGGTTCGATTCCTGATCAGGGCACATACCCAGGTTTTGGGTTCAACCCTCAGTTGGGGCACATGTGTGAGGCAACTGATAGATATTTCTATCTCACATCAATGTTTCTTTCTTCATTTTCATGCCAGCCCTGCACAGCAGATAATATTATCTCTATTTTGCAGGTAAAGAATCAAGGGTTAGCCCTGCCAGTGGGGCTCAGTGGTTGATTGTCAACCTATGAGCCAGGAAGTCATGGTTTGATTCTCGGTCAGGGCACATGCCCAGGTTGTGGGGCATGGAGAAGGTAGCCGATCAATGATTCTCTCTCATCACTGATATTTCTCTCTCTCTCTCCCTCTCTTTTCTCTCTGAAATCAACAATATCCTATCTAATAAAACAGTAACATGCAAATTGACTGTACCTCCAACCAAGCCATACCCACAGCCACACCCATTAGCCAATCAGGAGCAAATTATGCAAATAAACCCCAACCAAGATGGCTGCAGCCACTGAGAGCAGGAGGAAGGCTTGGGTTTCTCTGGCAATGGAGGAAGCCAAGCTTTCCGCCTGCCCTTGCTGGCCTAGACCTCCACTGAATGCTACAAAATTTCAATTATAGAAGATATATCCCAACAGAAATGGTGGCAGTCACGGAGCTGGAGAGAGCAGAGGCTAGGGTTGCCCAGGCGATGGAGGAAGCCAAGCTTCTGCAACCCTAGTGTGTAGGCCTCTACTTTAGGCTACAAAGTTTCAATTATAGAATTTAAATAAACAAAGAAATGGCTGTCATCTCGGAGTGAGCAAAAGGCTTGGCTATGCTCCAGGCTACAAAGTTTCAATTGTAGAACATAAATTAATCCCAGATCCCAGGGCCTCCACTTGGGTCACTGGGGGGCATGGCCAGACTGCAAATCACAACAGGCCCCTCTCCCAGGCCGCTCCACGCCTCAAGGGAACCCCCGCCCTGATCCAGGACACCCTTCAGGGCAAACCAGCTGGCCCCCACAAATGCACTAGACCTCTATCCTATCTAATAAAAGAGTAATTTGCAACACACAAGAGGGCTGCCCCCATGTGGTCAAAGATTTCTGCCCCCATGTGGACACAAGATGGCCAGCAGGGCAGGGCTGTTGGGAGGTTCCAGGCCTGCAAGGGAGGGGGCAATTGGGGGCAACCAGACCAACAGGAGAGGGCAGTTGGGAGGGACCAGGCCTGCAAGGGAGGGCAGTTGTGAGTGATTAGGTCAGCAGAGTAGGGCAGTTGGGAGGGATCAGGCCTGCAAGGGAGGGCAGTTGGGGACAATCAAGCCTGCAGGGGAGGGCAGTTAGGGGTGACGAGGCTGGCAGAGGAGGGAAGTTGGGGCAAACAGGCTGGCAGGGGAGCAGTTAGACATCAATCAGGCTGGTTAGGTGGTTAGAGGTTGATCAGGCTGACAGGCAGAAACGATTAGGAGCAATCAGGGAGGCAGGAAGGTGAGCAATTTAGAGCCAGCAGTCGTGATTGGGCCTAAAGGGACAGTCAGACATCCCTCAAGGGGTCCCAGATTGGAGAGGGTGCAGACTGGACTAAGGGACATTCCCCGCCTCTACTCCTATCTAATAAAAGAGTAATATGCAAATTGACCCACCTCTGCCACACCAGAAGCCACGCCCACCAGCCACGCCCACCAGCCAATTAGGAGCAAATATGCAAATAAACCCCAACCAAGATGGCTGCAGCCACTGAGAGCAGGAGGGACGCTTGGGTTTCCTCGGCAATGGAGGAAGCCAAGCTTTCCACCTGCCCTTGCTGGCCTAGGCCTCCACTCAATGCTACAAAATTTCAATTATGGAAGATAAATAAATCCCAACAGAAACGGCTGTCCCCAAGGAGCAAGCAGAAGGCTTGGCTCCACTCCTGGCTACAAAGTTTCAATTGTAGAACATAAATAAATCCCAGATACCAGGGCCTCCGCTTAAGTTGCTGGGGTCATGGCTGGCCTGTAAACCACCACAGGCCCCTCACCCAGGCTGCCCCATGCTCCAAGTATCCCACCCTGATCCGGGACACTCTTCAGGGCAAACCAGCTGGCCCCCACCCATGCACCAGGTCTCTATCCTATCTAATAAAAGAGTAATATGTAGATTGACCATCACTCCAACACACAAGATGGCCACCACAAGATGGCCAGCAGAGGAGGGCAGTTGGGAGGAACCAGGCCTGCAAGGAAGGTCAGTTGTAGGCAATCAGGCCATCAGGGGAAGGCAGTTGGGAGGGACCAGGCCTGCAAGGGAGGGCAGTTGGGGGTGACCAGGCCAGCAGAGGAGAGAAGTTGGGGGCAAAAAGGCTGGCAGCAAAGCAGTTAGACATCAATCAGGCTGGCAGGGTAGTGGTTAGGGGGTGATCAGGCTGGCAAGCAAAAGCAGTTAGGGGCCATCAGGGAGGCAGGCAGGCAAGCAGTTGGGAGCCAGCAGTCCTGGATTGTTAGAAGGATGTCTCACTGCCAGAATTGAGCCTAAATGAGCAGTCGGATATCCCTCAAGGGGTCCCACATTGGAGAGGGTGCAGGCTGGGCTGAGGGACACTCCCCACACACACACCCCTGTGCATGAATTTTGTGCAGCGGGTCTCTAGTGTGTGTGTGTGTGTGTGTGTGTGTGTGTGTGTGTGTGTGTGTGTGTCTTTAAAGAATCAAGGTTTGAGAGAACTGTACTCATCTGCTGGAGACTTTGACTAGTAAATGGCAGAGACATGACTCAGATGGAGGCCTGCCTCTGAAGCCCATGGTTTTCTTCTTTTGCCCAAGGGCAGCCCCACATTGGGAAGAGCTGTCTGTCATGTATGAGCACCAGGCCTGAGCAGAGGACAGTGCCAGGGACACAGCACACGCGGGCCGGAGGCTCGGAGGCCGCCGTGCTGGGCGCACAGCCTCAGTGGCTGAGCGGGACTCAGAGGCGGGCCCTTGGGGGCGCCGAGCCTGAGCTTGTTCCCAGCCACACTGCTGGGTTGCTTCATTTTTTCTATGCTCTTGTCACATGTGTTGACTTTGAGATCTGAATAAAAGGAAGGGCAGCTGATGACACCTCTTTGAGATCTGAACCCCTGGTGGCTTTGGAATTTCATGATGTTATGTGAGTCAAAACACTGATCCAACACAATTGAGTCACTTCCTCTCCTCGGACAGGAAACAAGAGATGGATGTTGGCTTTATTTACACGTGCTACCCCAGACATTGGCCTCTCTACTCAGACCCTCTCAGTGGATCCGATCCTGCAGAGACCTATGCCATGCGAAATACATTGTGGGACTGAGATTCTTGCATAGGAAATGGACTGTGGTTTTGCTCATTGTCCTGAAGCATAGCTTGTGTTGTAATCCTTTTTAAATGTTTGGTTATTTCCCAGTTTTTCTTTTTTTTAATTTTCTTTATTGATTAAGGTATCACATATGTGTCCTCATCCCCCATTACCCCTTCCAACCCCCCCCCCACCACCATTCATGCCCTCACCCCCCTGGTGTCCGTGTCCATTGGTTAGGCTTATATGCATGCATACACGTCCTTTGGTTGATCTCTTCCCCTTACCCACCCTCCCCTACCTTCCCTCTGAGGTTTGACAGTCAATGCTTCTCTGTCTCTGGATCTGTTTTTGTTCATCAGTTTATGTTGTTCATTATATTCCCTAAATGAGTGAGATCATGTGATACTTATTCTTTGACTGGCTTATTTCCCTTAGCATAATTCTCTCCAGTTTCATCCATGCTCTGGTTTGAAGCAGCCACATTTCCTCCTTTTTCTTCTTCCTTTTCTTAAAGAATACCTTTCAGCATTTCATATAATACTGGTTTGGTGGTGGTGAACTCCTTTAGCTTCTTCTTATTTGTGAAGCTCTTTATCTGACCTTCAATTCTGAATGATAGCTTCGCTGGGTAGAGTAATCTTAGCTGTAGATTCTCGCTATTCATCACTTTGAAAATTGCTTGCCATTCCCATCTGGCCTGCATAGTTTTGGTTGAGAAATCAGCTGACAATCACATGGGTGGTCCTCTTTGGATTCCTTTTGTTTGGGGTTCTGAGCACTTCCTGGGCTTGTAAGTCTATTTCTTTCACCAGGTAGGGGAAGTTTTCAGTCATTATTTCTTCAAATATGTTTTCAGTATCTTGCTCTCTCTCTTCTTCTGGCACCCCCATAATTCTGATGTTTGTATGCTTGAAGTTGCCCCAGAGGCTTCTTACACTATCCTCAAATTTTTGGATTCTTTTTTCCTTTTGCTTTTTTGATTGGGTGTTTTTGGTCTCTTGGTATTTCAAATTTTTGACTTGGTTCTTGTGTTCCTCTAGTCTGCTGTTGGGTCTCTGTAAAATATTTTTTTATTTCAGTCAGTGTATGTTTAATTTCTAGTTGGTCCTTTTTCATATCCTCAAGGGTCTCACTGAATTTATTGACTGTTTTTAGGAACCTCTTTAAAAACCTTATAACCATGGTTTTGAACTCTATATCCAGTCGTTTGTTTTCCTCCATTTCTTTCATTTGTGATCTGTTTCTTTCTCTCTGCATTTTCACTGCTTCCCTGAGTTGGTAGGGTAGCTTTGTGTGCTAGGTGTCTCAGCCTCCCCTGTTACCTGAGGTGGGCACTTTCAGTGCACCCCTTTGTGGACTGTGTGCACAGCCTTGTTGTAGTTAAGTCTTGATTGTTGTTGGTATCACTGGGAGGAGTTGACCTCCAGGCCGATTGGCTGTGAGGATCAGATGTGTGTACGCTGGGAGACAGCCTTATGTGACAAGACTTGCAAATTTGCCAAAGCCCTTGTGCTCAGCTTGGATGGGAGGGGAGTTTCAGGGTGGAGCCAACAGCCTTGGCTTCCAGTCAGCCCCTCCCACAAGATCTCTGGGTCTCTGTGTATGCAGGCAATCGCTGTAAGCACCTCTGAGAGAAAGGCGCCCTCGAGTTTCGCCCACTGCCACACAGACCAGACTCTCCCCCAGTGAATCCGGACTCCCAGGTTCTCGCCTGGCTCTGGGTTTTCGTGCAGTCGGAACTGGGTGTCAGTGCCGGCGGGGGCTCCTGTCTCCCTCCCGCCCGATCACACTAGAGGCACAGTCAACAGTCCGCTCTGCTCCTCTGGAGCTCTGCCTTTGGCTCTTCCCCTGAGATTACACCTCACAATCCTTATCTACCCCCTCCCCCCGTAAGGGCCTGGGTCCTCCTGGTCTCGCCCGGAACCGGGGTTCAGTGCAGTCAGAACTGGGTTCAGCAGTTTGGAACTTTTGTCTCCTTTCCACTAGAGCATGCCTGCCAGGCACTCAAGACGCCCCATCCTCTCTGGCCCGTCCTCTGTACTCGCCGGTCTTCCTACCTCAGGCTTTGCAGCTGCTCTGATTCTGTGTTTTCCTTCTATTTGTAGAATTTCCAGTCAGCCAGCTTTCCTTTGGTTCTGGATGATGTCCGTTCTATCTTTTAGTTTTATTCTTGAAATTGTGCGAGGCAGCAGGCTAGGTGTTTACCTATGCCTCCATCTTGGTTTCTCCTCCAATTTTTCTTGACTCACCAAATGTGTCATTTCTCTATGGCCATGAGCAACAAAGCTGCTTTAACTTTTTTTTTTCCATTTTTTAACTTAACCACCAGTGTGGAGTTGCTGAGGTGGCAAGTTTAGACTGAGTTTTCAATTGCCATAGCTTATTCACTGAAACAATACATTGGCAGAAAATTAAATTACCTGTTCACTGCCAGGCCACTGTGACTCAATGGTTGAGTGTCAACCCATGCTCCAAGAGGTCACCAGTTCAATTCCCAGTCAGGGCACATGTCCCAGTTGGAGGCTTGATCCTCAGTAGGAGGCATGCAGGATGCAGGATGCAGCCAGTCATTGCTGATGTTTTTCTTTCATAGATTGTTCCTATCTCTCTTTAAAATCCATTTCTATAAAACATTTTTTTTTTCAGAGAGGAAGGGAGAGCATGAGAGGGATAGAAACATCAATGAGGAGAGAACATCATTGATCAGCTGCCTTCTGCACACCCCCTACTCAGGATTGAGCCCGTAACCTGGGCATGTGCCCTGACCAGGAATGGAACTGTGACCTCCTGGTTCATATGTCAATTCCCAACCACTGAGCCATGCTGGCCGGGCAAAAAAAATACACATATTTTTTTTAAATTACCTATTCACCTATTTGAGCAACTGGAAGTTGAGCAACTCTCCCAGGTTAAATTTGAGAATAATTTCATTCTTAAGGGTAAATTCAACAACAGCAGTAACACATCCCGAGCTTCTCTGATGTTCCTCGTTTGTCTCAACTTCCTGTCCCCAGCACTGTCTCAGGAATCAGATGGGGCAGGAGGAGTTAGGGAAAAACTGCTAAGTGATGCCCAGCAGCCTGCCCTTCCTGCTAAGATGTCCGCAGTGAGTTCCTTCCCATTCAACCTTTTAAAACTGTTGTGCTTTTAAAACCTAAAATTCTGAACCTACCGGGTTTCCTCCATTTCTGTCCTGCGTCTGTTAAGCGTTCTCCTGGCTGCTCTGAGCCTATGTCACCTCATTTGCAAAGCACTTCCAGCAACCGGAAAGCAGGCACAATAAGGGGCTGGTCTGGGTTAAGGGAGGGAGGGAAGAGAAAAAGTCCTGAGTTGGTAGGCATCATGAAGCTTTAAAACAAATAATCTATTCTGACCAGTGTGGTTCAGTGGTTAGAGTGTTGGCCTGCTCACCAGAAGGTCAATGCTTCGATTTCCAATTAAGGGCACATACCTGGGTTTCGGGTTTAATCCCTAGCCTCACATGGGAGGCAACCAGTCAATGTCTCTTTCCCATCAATGGTTTTCTCTCTTCCTCTTTCTCTCTCTCACTCTCTCTTTTTAAAAAATGGGGGAAATATCCTTGGGTGAGGACAAAATAAAAATGTAAAAATCTTGTAATAGATTGTTTAAAATAAAACAAACTGTATACACTCTTTAGGACTGCTACAGGAAAACAGTACTAACCTAAACTTAATTTCCAAATTGCACTCTTTTCGGGAGAGTTACCGAACAGAATAGAATGCTGAGGCTAAAGCCACTGTTTTTGAAACCAAGGCAATAAAGAGGGTTGGAAGAGGCCTTTGAGAAATGAGCGGTAACTTCCGACGCTCCTGAGCGGCTCTGTGACCCCGTCCCTTTGCTGTGCCGGCTTTCCTTTGCTTCCACACAGACTCCGTTGCTTTATGGAGAGGCTCCTTTTGGTGCTTCTTTTTCTAATTATCACTCTGGTCTGTTTTCTCTTTGCTTCCTAATTCACCAACTACCACATTCAACCCATTTTTATTTTTTCGATACTTCTCAGACTTTCCCACTTAACTTCTGCATTCACTGTAAAGAGTTAAACGTGCCTGCTGGGCGGGGCTCTCTCACATCCATCCCTCTGCACTCCACGAGGACATTAGGGTCTTCTGTAGTGCCAAACGGTTGGAGGAAGCTTACATCCGCTTCTATCCCACCGCATGAAACCTAACTCCCTTCCTGTAGCTCCCGCTGAGTTCTGTCTGTCTTTAACGTCACAAGACACGCAACTCTGCCCGGCGGGGCCGCCAGCTGGTTAGCGCATCATGGGGACACACCAGGGATGGGGGTTCCATCCTGGTCAGGGCACACACAAGAATCAATCAATGAACATAAATGTGTCTGGAACAACAAATCTATGTTTCTCTCTCTAAAAATCAACCAATAAATAAAAATGTAAAAACGAACAGGGATATATCTGCAATACTATCAACAATAAAAATATATTTAAAATTAAAAACAGACAGCCCCGGAGCTCTCGGATAAAGGCCATGCAAACGTCTTTGCCTTCAGAGCACTTCCTGTGCCCCAGCCATCATCCAAAATGCTCTTCCTTCCTCACTTCCTTCCAGACCTGCCCCAGTGCAGCTCCGGAGGGCCGCTTCCCTCCCACAGCGCCCGTAGCACTGATGTTCGCTGAGAAATTGCTATGGTTGCTCACTTAAACGGTGTAATTTTTACATTGTTACATATGCAGATACATCCACAATTAGAATATGACCTGCATATAGTTAGAATATCATCTCCTGAATCTAATATTAATACCCAAATATCACTTAGGATGTTTTTGGTGCAAAGTAAGACAAAACTGCCGCTCAAACTGGCTCGAAGGTAATGACATTTATCGTCTCCTGTTGCAGGCCCAGAGGTAGCATGGTCCCAGGCGAGGTTCAGGCCTGGTCAGTGATGTCACCAAGGGCCTAATCCTTCTGTCCCTCTGCTCTGGCTCCTCTGGAAGCTGGTCCTCAGCAGCAGGACTGCGGGCTGACGGGGCAGAAACGGGGTGGGAAGAGGATGTGCACACATGCCCGTGGGCACTGGCTCTCTCCAAACAGAAGTCCTCCCCTCGAACCCTGGATAGCCTGGGAGTGATGGTCCCCATCATGACTCAAGGGCTCATGTAAGGAAAGGGTGTGCACTGTGCCAAAATCAGGGCGTTATTCTAGAAAAGAAGGTGAGAAGAGGAAACGGTGCCAAGTGGGCCCCTAACAGCGTCCCCCACAACTGAAAGCAGTGTGGCCCACACGAGGGGCCATGACGAGGAGCGTATGCAGTTCAGCCTAAACGCCTATCGAAACAAAAAGTAGGTCACTGGAGCCTGGAGCCACAGAGAGAGAGAGCACCAGGGAATTTCGGGGATAAAAAAAAATGTTTTCATATCTTGATTGTAGCAGTGGTTTTATGTTGACTCATTAAGTGGTATACCTGAAGTGGATATACTTTGTTGCAGGTAGATTATATATATCACAATAAAAAAGATACAAAAATGTTTCTTAAAAGATTTACATTTGTGCCTGGCCGGCATGGCTCAATGGTTGAGTGTCAATCTATGAGCCAGGAGGTCCCAGTTCAATTCCTGGTCAGAGCACATGCCTGGGCCGCAGGCTCTATCTCCAGTGGGGAACGTGCAGGAGGCAGCCGGTCAATAACTCTCTCTCATCACTGATGTTTCTCTCTCTCCCTCTCCTTCTCCCTTCCCCTCTGAAACACACACACACACACACACACACACACACACACATATATAATTTACAATCGGAGGCACACTAGTCCTGCATCTGCCTATAGTTGCCTCTGTGCCCCAGGCTCACCCTAATCCATCCTGGTTAGCTTCATCATGCCTTAGATAGGGAATAAAGATCACAGAATTCACCAGAAGCAAATATAGGGCCTTTTAATTTCATCCTTTTTTCTTTCTTTTTTTTCGTTAATCCTCCCGAGTATATTTTTTCCCATTGATACTTAGAGAGTGGAAGGCAGGGAGGAAGCGGGGGGGGGGGGGGGGGGGGGGGGGGGGGGGGGGGGGGGGGGGGGGGGGGGGGGAATATTGACGTGAGAGAGTCACAGTGATTGGTTGCCTCCTACATGCACCGCTGACTAGGAATTGAACCCTCCAACAGTTGGTGAGCAGGCTGAAGCTCTATCCACTGAGCAATACAGGCCAGGGCTAATTGCATCTGGACTATTGTCCTTCCTTTTGATGGCTTTATATAGAACAAAACACAACAGTCATGGAAGCAGTCTGTCTCAATCATTTGTGTAACTTTTCACCAGTTTCTGGCCAGAGCTCCTGTAGATGCAGGGGTGAAAGGGCTGAGAGAACGACTCACTGGGGCCTGCTCCGGAGGGTTGATGAGCAAGCCAGCTAGGGGGTGAGAGTAGAGAACAGTGAAGAGAGACTTCCTGCTGAAACCGGTTTGGCTCAGTGGATAGAGCGTCAGCCTGAGGACTGAAAGGCCCCAGGTTTGATTCTGGTCAAGGGCATGTAGCTTGGCTGCGGGCACATCTCCAATAGGGGGTGTGCAAGAGGCAACTAATTGATGTTTCTCTCATCGATGTTTCTGACTTTCTATTCCTCTCCCTTTCTCTCTGTGAAACATCAATAAAATATATATATATTTTAATGTATGGCTTCATGCCTCAAGAACTAAAACGTTTCTTGAGCTTAGGGAGAAATGCTGATTTTTTTAATTGGCAAAATATTATGATACAATAAGTGTCAACAGAAGAATGTATTTAGCTCCCAGTGAGTTGTGTTAAACACAAACTTAATAAAATACTTTGAATAGCAAAAATGGAAAACTAATTTGGATTTGCTTGTGAAAGGCAAGAGAAATGCTGGTTTCAGACCCTGACTAATAAGCTCCACAGAATCAGAATTGGAGGAGTAACAGACTGACCCTATATATGGGGAGGGTTCCTACCTTTTATCTTTGATATGCATTTCTAATCACCTGGATATTGCTGAATGACTCTCTTCAAAATCTTACCATTGTATGTTTTGGGGAAGTTAGAAGATAACGTAACACAAAGGACCCAGACAAACAGGACGTTTTTGGTTCTGTCAGTTTTCTGAACACTTCGTATCAAATAGACTCTCAGCTGACTTGTTGGACCGCATGCAGTGGCTGCCACACTCTGAAGAGCTACTGTGGAGTAAATGCTGTTTAAAGGAAATCATTTTAAAATGTTAGGAAGGTACTAACTTTATTAAAAGCATCTGAAATGGTTATTTGGAAAAGTAGCAAAGTGAACAAAACTTTTCCCTAAAACTATACTGGTTAAAGTGGATCAGAAAAATGAATACTTATGGTGTCCAATATTTTTGAGTTTTTATAAAATTTCTATACCACTTTAAAAAAATCCATAGTCACAGCCTACCTGGTTTGGCTCGGTAGACTGAAGGGTCCCCGGTTCGATTCCTGGTCAAGGGCACGTACCTCGTTGCAGGTTTAATCCCTGGCCCTGGTCAGAGTATGTATGACAGAGGTCACATCAATGTTTCTCTCTCTGTGTGTCTCTCCTCCTCCCTTCCATTCTCTAAAAGTCAAGAGGAAAATATCCTCAAGGTGAGCATTCATAAAACAAACCAAAAAATCAATAGTCATGTCACAGAAACTGAAACGTAGCGTGGGGTCCAGAGCCAGGACAGCTCTCAGCTAACACTCAAACCAGAGTGTCGGTGAGAGAGCATGTATGGCTTTGGAGAGCATGTTACAACAAAAACGTTTGTGTTCTTTCTTAGCATAGTCACTTTTTCTTTCCTTTTCAAAATGACAAGTCCAAGGCTCAAGGGGAAATTGGTGCAATGTCTAAATAGGAATGAGGTGAATGAGGAGCATGAGTAAATGGCATGAAATCATCCCTGAACCATTCTCACTATTAAGTCAACTATTTACCCACCACATTTCCAGTGACTCACTAATAATGAACAATTCATTTCACTCGAGTATTTTTGGAATGTCTACTATGAGTCAGGCATAAGCGACACAGGATAACCAAACAGCCAATCTTCTCTCAAAGAGCTTATGGGGCTTTGGGAAACAGAAAGGTAAACCCCAACCCTGTGTAAGTGCCTTATGGATGTGTGGGTGCCTGGCCAGCCTCCAGGAGGTCATGTTTGATTCCCGGTGGAGGCACATGCCCAGGTTATGGGCTCAATCTCCAGTGTGGGGTGTGCAGGAGGCAGCCGATCAATGATTCTCTCTCATCATTGGGTGTTTCTCTCTCTCCCTCTCCCTTCCTCTCTGAAATCAATATGTGTGTGTGTGTGTGTATTAGAGAAGCAATTAACCAGGTAAACTTCAAGAAGAGGCCAAGAATCAGGAAGACTGAGCCTTTTTCCCAAGACTCATTCTCAAGGAGTGAATAGGAACCAGCCAGAATGTTCAAAACCCTGAGCACAGTGAGCAGGGACATGCCTAAGGCTCATGTGCGGGGGCTGCAGGGGAAAGGAGGTAAAGGAATGAACCGCTCAGACCCCACGGAGCTGAGGAGCTGGCCAGCATTCCTCAGGGTTCCTGAGCGTCTGCAGTTCCACACGCAGAGAAACAAGGAGTGTTTCTAAAAGGTCCCGTTGGCTCAAGGGTATAGAAGGGCGAGACCGGAGGAATTAGGGCTGATCCAGCCAGCAAGCATGCGACAGTGGAAATGCAGCCCCGTGGGTCAGCAGCGAGGAATGCTGAGGTGGTGAAGTGAGCACATGCAGGGATGGATTCAGCAGGAGTTTGAATGTCTGTAGAAAGCTCAGTGCCAATGGCCAGCAGATGGCCTTCTTTCATGAGAGCTCTCTACTCCAGATGGAGGCTTGGGAGTGGTCAGCCCAGAGGTGGGGAGAAAGTTGCTCCTGTCCTAGCCCTGGTGGCAGGTTCCCGCCTCACAGAGGGCATCTCTGCAGAGCAGAGCTGGAGCTCAGAGATAGTGGGGGAAACCTCAGAGCTATGGGTCCCAGGCCCTGAGTTACTCAGGAGCTACTCATCCAGTATTTAAAGTTGATTGATTTCTTACAGTAGCTATTTAAGATTTTATCTATACACTAGGGGCCCGGTGCATGAAATTTGTGCACTGGCAGTGGGTGGTCCCTCAGCCCAACCTGCCCCTCTCACATCCTACTGACAGCTAACCTCCGGCCCAAGGTCAAAAGCCTCTGGCTGAGGCTTTCGTCCTTGGGCAGGGGACCTTGGCCAGGAGACCCCAGCCAGTGATCCCCATGAGGCCGATCGCTGGCTGGCTTCACCCTGGACCTGGCCTTGCCCAAGGCCGGAAGATGCCTTTTGGCGAGGATTTTTCTGGCCTTGGGCACCCAGCAATCGCCCTGCCATGGGCCAATCTCGCTGGTTGGTTCCACCCCAACCCCCCAGCCTGCCCAAGGCTGGGAAAAGCCTCTTGGCGAGGCTTTTTCTGGCCTTGGGAACCCAGCAATTGCCCTGCCATGGGGGCGGTCTCGCTGGCTGGCTCCGCCCCAGCCCCCCAGCCGCCTAAGGCCAGAAAAAGCCTCTTGGCAAGGCTTTTAATGGCCTCGGGCAGCAGTCATTTTGATTTGTTGTGTAATTTGCATATAGCTCCTGATTGGCTGGTGGGCATGGGTTGTGGGTGTGGCTTATTGGGTGTAGCAAAGGTAAGGTCAATTTGCATATTACTCTTTCATTAGATAGGATATAAAAGGCTAAGTGACTGACCACATGTCCATCCGACGTCCAACCAACAGGCCGCTACATATGACGCACAGTGACAACTTAAAAATAAATGTTGACTTGCGCATACGTGATACATATAAAGCTCTCACTGGCAGCCATAACACATGTGTTTTAATTTTATAATACTACTAGTGGCCCAATGCACAAAGATTCATGCAAAAATAGGTCTTCCTTTCCCTGGCATTGCTCCAGGCTGCCTGGGAGCCTGCAAGTCCTCACTCCCAGCTGGAGCACTGCTCCTGTAGCTCCCTCCATCTCCCACCCTCCCTGTCATAGCAGGTGTCCCACCCTGCACCTACATATGCAAATTAACCCTCCATCTTTGTTAGGTTAATTTGCATACTCACTCCTGATTGGCTGTG
The DNA here is from genome assembly GCA_027563665.1 of Antrozous pallidus. Lineage (NCBI taxonomy): Eukaryota > Metazoa > Chordata > Mammalia > Chiroptera > Vespertilionidae > Antrozous > Antrozous pallidus. The sequence continues at coordinate 5,181,144 of CM050521.1, forward strand.
GGTGTAGTGGAGGTACAGTCAATTTACATTTTTGTATATTAATAGATAAGATATTATATATACTATTTTGACATGTAATTTTTTGCAGTAACATAATTATCACACAAATCCTTCTTCTAATTAATTTTTCAATGTGCATGAATCCGTGTACTAGGCCACTAGCGTATACACTGAGTGGCCAGAGTATTATGATCTCTGAATGCATAATAATATGGCCACTCAATATGTGTGTGTGTGTGTGTGTGTATGTATATTTATACACATATTAAGAGGCCTGGTGCACAAAATTCATGCATAGGGAGGCGGGGGTTTCCCTCAGCCCAGCCTGCACCCTCTCCAATCTGGGACACCTTAAGGAATGTCCAACTGCCCATTTAGGCCTGATCCAATAGGATCGGGCCTGAAAAGGGAGTTGGATATCCTTCTCACAATCCAGAACTGCTGGCTCCAAACTGCTTACCTGGCTGCCTCCCTGATTACCCCTAACCATTTCTGCCTGCCAGCCTGATCACCCCCTAACCACTACCCTGCCAGCCTAATTGATGTCTAACTGCTCCCCTGCCAGCCTGTTTGCCCCCAACTTCCCTCCTCTGCCAACCTGGTCAACCCTAACTGCCCTCCTCTGCAGGCTTGATTGCCCCCAACTGCCCTCCCTTGCAGGTCTGGAACCTCCCAACTGCCCTCCCCTGCTGGCCATCTTGTGGTGGCAATCCTGTGTCCACATAGGGGCAGGATCTTTGATGACATGGGGGCAGCCCTCTTGTGTGTTGGAGTGACAGTCAATCTGCTTATTACTCTTTTATTAGATAGGATAGAAGCCTGGTGCATGGGTGGGGACCAGCTGGTTTGCCTTGAAGAGTGTCCTAGATCAGGGTGGGGGTTACCTTGGGGTGTGGGGTGGCCTAGGCGAGGGCCTATGGTGGTTTTCTGGCCAGCCACACACCCCAGTGACCCAAGTGGAGGCCCTGGGATCTGGGATTAATTTATGTTCTACAATTGAAACTTCGTAGCCTGGAGCAGAGCCAAGCCTTCTGCTCGCTCCATGGAGACAGCCATTTCTGTTTGCATTTATTTAAATTCTATAATTGAAACTTTGTAGCTTAGAGTGGAGGCCTAGGTGCGAGGGTTGCAGAAGCTTGGCTTCCTCCAACACCTGGGCAACCCTAGCCTCTGCTCTGTCCAGCTCTGTGGCTGCTGCCATTTCTGTTTATGTATCTTCTATAATTGAAACTTTGTAGCATTAATTGGAGGCCTAGGCCGGTGAGGGCAGGCGGAAAGCTTGGCTTCCTCTGTTGCCAGGGAAACTCAAGCCTCCCTCCTGCTCTCAGTGGCTGCAGCCATCTTGGTTTGCTACTGATTGACTTGTGAGCATGGCTTGTGGGTATGGCTTGATTGGAGATATGGTCAATTTGCATATTACTATTTTATTATATATATATTAGAGGCCCAGTGCATGAATTTGTGCATGCGTGGGGTCTGTCCAGCCTGGCCAGGGGGAGGGGACATGATGTGTGGTTGGCCAGCCTACCTGCTGGTCGAACTCCTTCCTAGTTGAGGGGACAATTTGTGTATTAGCCTTTTATTATATAGGATATACACTGAGTGGCCAGATTATTATGTGTTCAGAGATCATAATAATCTAGCCACTCAGTATATATATTAAGGCAAAATGAACTCATATGTAATCTCAGTGCATAAAGAAGAGCTTTTGTGGCAGTCATTTTGTGATTAAGTTTCCAGATTGAAGTTTTCCTTCCCAAGAGTCCTTCAAAATACTATATTTTGCTGCACCTGGCCTGGGCACAATGGTGTGGGACAGACCTTAATAATATAACATTTTCTCCAACCCAAAGGTCACACTTTGCAATGGCTCCGCGTTTCTCAGGCATTCGCTCACTGATGTCCAACTGGGAACTCCACTGAGTTCCCAAGACAGAAGAGAGTCACAAACGCAGAACATGGCCCAGGCCTGCCCAGGCTTGGCCCTGCCTGAAAGAGCTAAAATTAAGGCGAGCAGACAGGTCTGTTTAGACTTCAAGAAAACATCACCATGAATGGGCAATTGACGACCACCAATTTTAAATTATTTGCGCAAAGAAACCCATCAGGACCTGACCTGTCAGCATATGTGCTCACCTCAGACGCCGGTAGGCCCCATCCTGCAGCTGACCTGTGTGTCATGGAAAGTTTATCTGCCCTTTCTAGTGTCCAGACTGTGCTCCTTTCTCAGAAGACATGAGCTTTCTCAGTGAAAACAACCATGGAGAGCAGTTCAGCCTCGCCAGCATGATTCAGCTTTTCACCGCAGCCTCCTCCTGTACACCCGTTACCCAGGGAAGTCAGACCAGAGAGATTCACATGAATTTCTTTCCGTTTCTGTTCATGGTCAATGTCTGCATAAATGGAGAGGGACTTTTTAAAAAATTGAGAGGAGAGATGAAGGGAGAGAGAAACATCAAAGGTGAGAAAGGATCATTGATTGCATGCCTCCTGCACACCCCACGCTGGGAATAGAGCTCGCAACCTGGGCATATGCCCTTGATTGGAATCAACCCCGGACCCTTCAGTCCACAGGCCAGCGCTCTATCCACTGAGCCAAACCGACCAGGGCAGAATGAGACTTTTCAGTCTGAGGACCACTTTTGCAGAGTTAGCAGCTTTCCAAAATACACACGCCCACAGCTGCCCATTTCTGTCCCCAAAACCAACTCATCCCAACCACAGGTGAAACTGATGGCACTCTGAATAGACGGAGAGGGATTTCTTTTTAAAATTAAACAACAGCAAAGTTTAAAAAGTTAAAAAATGTTTAAATGGAAAAAAACATAGAGTAAGGATATAAACAAAGACAATATTTTTGTACAGCTGTATGTTTGTGTTCTAAGCTAAGTGTTATTACAAGTCAAAACATCTTAAAATTTTTATTAAGTAAAAACTTACAGTAAACTAAGGTTAACTTATTATTGAAGAAGGAAAAAATGTTATTTTATAAATGCAGTGTAGCCTAAGTGGACATGTTTATAAATTCTGTAGTATGGCAGGAAATTCATGTCCTCGGCCTTCACAGCCACTTGCCATTCAGTGTGTGCCCAGAACAGCTTCCAGAGACACACAAATGGAAGCTCCATTCATGGTGAGTGCCCTAACCAGTGTACCATTTTTAATCTTTTACACCATGTTTTTACTGTCTCTTTTCTATGTTTAGATTCACAAGTACTTACAGCATTCAGTACAGCAACCTGTTGTACAGGCTGGTAGCCCAGGAGCGGCAGGCTATGCCACACAGCCGCGGTGTCTAGGAGGCGAGGCCATCTTGGTTTGTGCAAGCGCGTGTGATGGCGTTCGCATGACAAAATCGCCCAGCGGCACGTTTCTCAGATCTTTAAGTGAAGCATGACTGTGGCTTGGTTCATCACTCACCCGTTGAATGACGTTTGTTATTTCCAGTTTGCACTATTACAAATGAAGCTGCTGTGAACATTCATATACAAGGTTCTCAAGTACACAGTTTTCATTGATCTGAGATAAATGCCCAAGAGTCATTGCTCTGTCCTGTGGCAGTTACAGGTTTAGTTCTTTAAGAGACTCTCGGAGTGTTTCCCACACTGGTGCTGCGACGTCGCATCGCCACCGCGGTGTGGGTGTGGCTGTTTCTCTGCATCCTCACCAGCATTTGCTCTCTCTGTTTTGGCCATTCCCGTAGGTGTACGGTGATCACCTATGTGATTTTAATTGGCGTTTCCCTACTGGCTAATGATGTTGAGCATCTTTACAGATGCTTATTTGCCATCAGTGAAATGTTTCCTCATATATTTTGCCCACGTTCTAACTGGATTTTCTTTTTCTACTGTTGAGTTTCAAGAGTTCTTCTTTACAGATTCCAGATATAGTAATTTACTATGTGGTTTGTAAGTCTGTGTGTGTGTGTTGTTGTTGTTGTTTTGTTTTGTTTTTGCACTCTGTAACTTACCTTTTCATCCTCTTAACAGTATCTGTCATAGAGTAAACATTTTAATGTTAAGGAGGTCTAATTTATTAATTTTTCCTTTTGTGGATCATGCTTTTTGTTGTTAATCCTCACCCGAGGATACTTTTCCAACGATTTTGGGGACAGTGAAAGGGAGAGCAAGACACACACAGAGAGAAACATCGATGAGAGAAACATCGACGTGAGACACATCGATTGGTTGCCTCCCACACATGCCCCGACCGAGCTGCAACCACAGTGTGTGCCCTTGACTGGGATCAAACCTGGGACCCTTAAGTCTGCGGCTGACACTGTCCCCTGAGCCAAGCCTGCTAGGGCTCATACTTTTGAGATCAGGTCTTCCTCTTCCCTCACAATGGGTCCTGAGGATGTCATCCAGTTTTCTTCTCTAAGTCTCAGTTTACACTTTAAGTCTGTGATCCACCTTGAGCTCATCTGTATGCCGTGAGGCTTACAGTGAGGTTTCTCTTTTGCCTCTCCATTTCCATGGCCACTTGCTTGAGCACCACTGCTTTTGCACCTTTCTCAAACACCAGTTTGACACAATTATGTGGGTCAGAGTCTCTGTTTCCATTGATTATACACCTGTCCCTTCTGCCACCAACACTACAGTCTTTTTTTCAATGTTATTTTTCAATTATAGTTGACATTCAATATTATTCTGTATTGGTTTCAAATGTACAGCATATTGGTTAGGTAATCTATATGCTTTATCAAGTATTCCCCCCTGATATTTCCAGTACCTACCTGGCACCATACATAGTTATTACAATATTACTGGCTATATTCCCCATGGTATCTTTTACATCCTCATTTCTATTTTGTAACCGCCAATTTCACCCAGTCCCTCAACCCCCATCCCCTCTGACAACCATCAGTCTGTTCTTCTGTATCTAGGAGGCTGCTTGTTTGTTCATTTATTTTCTTTAGATTCGCCATATAAGTGAAATAATATGCAATACACAGTCTTAATTACTGTAGCTCTAGAGTAAGCTTTCATTTGGAGTAGAATGATTCCTCCCACTTCATTCTTCTTTTTCAAGATTGCTTTAGCTATTCTGAAGCCTGTTCTTCTCCTTGTGTTTTAATGTATTTTTACTGACTTCAGAGAGGGAGAGGGAGAGAGAAACATCAATGATGAGAATGAGCCGCTGCCTCCTGCGTGCTCCCCATCCAGGGGTCAAGCCCGCAACAGCCTGTAACCCAGGCTTGTGCCCTGACTGGGAATTGAACCGTGACTTCCTGGTTCATAGGTCAGAGCTCAACCACTGAGCCACCCTGGCTGGCTTCCTTATCAATTTTAAACTAAGCTTGTCTTCAAAAACCTTGCCGAACTTTTGATAGGAATTGCATTAAACCTCGAGATCAGTTAGCGGGAGAACTGACATCCAGTCCAAAAATATGGATGCCTCTTCATTTATTTAGGTTTCCTTCTATTTCATCCACATTTTATAACTGTTAGCATACAGATCTTGTGCATTTTCTTAAGTGTATACCTAAGCATTTGATTTCCTTTGCAGTGGTAGTAAACAGTACTGTTTTTAATATCGGTTTCTACATGTTCATTGTCAGTGTATGGGAATGAGGTGGATTTTTGCCTGTTGATCTTGTGTCTTATGACCTTGTGGAAATCACTGGTTCTAGTTTTGGAGGTTTTTGTTTGTGTGTTCATTTGTTTTTAGATTCCTTGGGATTTTCTATGCAGACAACTATGTCTTCTGCAAATAGGGATGGTTTTGTGTCTTGCTTTGCAATATGCATGCCTTTCAGTCAGTTTTCTTGCCTTATTGCAGCAGCCGGGACTTTCAGCACTGTGTGGAGTAAGGACAGTGTGAAAGCAGACGTCCTTGCTCTGTTCCTGCTCTTGAGGGAACAGATTCAGTCCTCTGCTGTGTTTTTACCCATGACATGGCTATAGGTTTTACCCCCAACCCTCTTACAAAATGCAATTTGTCTTCTTTTCCTCCCCCTCCTTCCCCTCCTCTCTCTTTTTAAGAAGCTTAAGACTCAGGGATTGGCCCAACTGAGATGACAAAGCAAAAAGAAACGAAAAGGAGGTGTCGATACTTGCTCCTCCAGACTAGGCTTGCAGGCCTGATAAAAGCAAGCTCCTTTCCAGAGGCCGGGCCCCTTTTCAGCTCTAATGGGAGCTGGAGAGCTAGGCTGGTTATCAGGGCCCTGGCATTGGGAGTGAGCTGAGGGCCCCCTGGAGATGGTGCGGAAGCTGGCTGTCACCCTGAGCGGGTGCCTGTACCTTCCCCTGCAGTGCTCTCCCGGGCAGCTCTGCGCTGCCAGCCATGCTGCCTGCCAGCCCGAGTTGGCGCTAGGAGAGTCTCAGATACCAGATCCAGGGCGACAGAGTGGCCAGGGCCAGGTTTAGATTGGATGCGCTCCTGGCAGCGGCTCACCCAAAGCAGGGAATCATAGGTGAGGAGAAGCGAAGTAAGACTTCCGTGGCTGGGTGAGAGGCAGCCACGAAATGCAAGAGCAATACGCAAAACCCGGGAAACAATTCTATTTAATATGGGAGGGGGATGGGCAGTTTAACCTGAAATTAAAACAGAAAAGTATTCAACCGGGCCCACGGTGTCATCTCCGGGGGCCTCCCCCGCCCCGTCCCTGCGCCCCACCCCCACCCTCGGGCGCCCCTCGCGCCCCACCCACCCTCGCTGCCCAGACCACACCTGCGCAGGTTAGCCCCGCGGGGACGCGCCGGCCGTGGGTGCGGGGAGCGGAGCGGTGGAAAGGCGAGGCGGCGATGAGAACGCGGGCCTTCCCCGCTAATGGTCGCTCACGGCCCGGCGGAGACGGGGAACCAGGCCGGAGCGGGGAGCCGCCCGCTCGCGCCCCGGGGTCCCCTTCCTACGCGTTTACCCCGCCGGTCCGTACCAAAGCCACCGGCGGGGCGGGGTGAGGGAGGAGCGGCCCACTCCGGGAGGGGCGCCGGGAGGCGCGGCCGGGGCGGGGCGGCCGGGGCGGGGCGGCCGGGGGCCGGGCGGGGGTTGGGCGGGGGCCGGGCCGCGTTCCGTTCCGTTCCGGCCGCGCGGAAGCCCCTCCTCCCGGCGGCGGCGCCCCGCGAGGCCGCTGCGCCCGGCGGGGCCGCGGAGCCCAGCCCCTCCCCGCCCCTCGCCCGGCGCTCTCGGCCCCGCGCCCCCGCCCCGCGCGGGGACGAGCCCGCCGAGCGCGTGCTGACCCCTGTCCTCCCTCCTCAGGCGGCGCTGGCGGCCCCGGGACCCGTGGAAGCCGGCATGCTGGAGAAATTCGAGTTGGAAGAAGAAGGTGAGTGCCCCTCGCTGCGAAGCGCCCCGGGCCGGGCAGCCGGTCCCTACGCCCGGGAGGCCGCGCGCCCGGCCCGGCTGCCCCGCTGCCCCGCTGCCCCGCCGCCCGCAACGGAGGCGCGGGGCCAGCAGAGCGTCTGCAGTGGCCCGCGGTGCCTTCGCAGGGGAAGCCGAGGGGTCCGAGGATGGTCGGTCCTTTTGTCCTTAGCAGCCTGAACCCTAGCTGGAGCCAGGTGTCATGCAGTAGTCATCGCTTGTAATGCCGCGTACGCGCCGGGGTAACCCCCGAGTTATGTTTGTGGTCCATCCCTGCAAAGAACGCAAACTGCCCCCTGATTTGTTTTTGTGAAAAGACCACCGCCGGGGTGTGTCGTCTTGTAAATGGGGAAAGTTGGGTGGGAAACCTGAAGCGGCCGAGTGAATTGGAGTTCGGGTGACTGTCGCTCCATCATTTCTGTCGCCTCCTCTCCCGTGGTTTTTCTCCTGTCCTGTTTTTGTCTTAGTTGCCTGGATCTTATTTTGAAGCTGTTAACACATGGAGGGACTGAGTTTGTTCTTCGGCCAAATTAATGTTTAAAACCTGGGTCTTTTTTTTTAACTGTTAAAATTTGAAGGGAAATACAGTAGCTTGATTTGGGGCAAAATTAGTATTTTAAATGGAAGATGATGAGCGTAAAGTGGAAAAAGAACTTTGTATAAGATGCTTGACAATTTGAAAAATTTGAAAGACCTGCACACTGTCTTGCAGACTTGCATTATTTATGCAGTGACTTCTCTTTCTCCCAAGAGTCGCGATAGAATGAAGCTCCCCGAACAAAGAATGTGCCATGTGGGTGCTGTGCCTTGTGCCAACTTTGCTTCAGTGCTTCTGTCCATTGACAGGCAATTATTAAATGACACACAGGAACAGCAGCTGAGAGTGTGAACCCCATAGCGTTAGGCCAGTGCCTACATTTGTTTCATGTTTGAGATTCCCTGTATGTAGCCTTTCACAGACACCGCAGCTAGAAAATAATGCATTCACAGTAATTTATCATTACAAGCCTGCAGTCATATTTATTAACAAGCGCTTTCTTGATACATTTCAGACTTTTACTGAGACTTAATTTGCATTTTATCTTACTGAGAAACCCACCTCATTTTTCCTTGATTTTATTCTATCACAGGTCAAATTTTGGGCACTGTCCACAGGGCACTGTGGTGTGTCCCCCTTTCCATTAAGACTGCGAATGGCCCTAACCTGTTTGGTTCAGGGGATAGAGGCTCGTCGGCCTGTGGACTGAAGGGTCCCAGATTCGATTCCGGTCAAGGGCATGTACATTGGTTTTGGGCACATCCCTATAGGGGCCATGCAGGAGGCAGCTGATTGATGTTTCTAACTCTATCCCTCTCCTTTCCTCACTGTAAAAAATCAATAAAATATTTTTTTTAAGACTGGGAATGTCTAAATCCTAGGGTTTTCTTTGTCTCTGACATTAGTGACAATGAGTGTCCACTGCATTTAAACTTCTGGCAGGTTCACCTGGGGACAGAGGAGAGTAGACAGCAGATGCAGTAGGTACCACAGTTATAGTCAAGCACACAGGCCCAGCTTCAAATCTTAGCTCCATTTCTTATTTAGCTGTGTGACTTTGGACAAGTAACTTAACCTTTCTGTGCCTTACTTTCCCCATTTATAAGATGGAGCTAATATAAGGGTATTTTGAGGATTAAATGAAATTGTCCATGTGATGTTATTTAATGCAGTGTAAACTCAGAGGAAATGTTATTAACTATTATCTCTTAAGTACCATTAATCACTACTGAATTTGTGGACTTCCTGAGGCTTTATCAATGAATCTTAACATAGTCTTCTCAATATGAATTTAATGGGTTCTTTTCTTACTTGAGACTTATTTATTTAATTATGCTTCATTTCTCAGAGCAAATATGCAAGCCTTATTTCTTTTGCATTGTTGCTGTCAATGGAATGCATGTAAACTATGAAACCTAAGCACCTAAGAAAAGGAATTTCCCATTTTCACTCATCTATTTTTACCTATATTGCTCTCATTATGCTAAAGCATACTGAATCCCACAAATAACCTTGTCAAACTTTTCTAGATTTTTAAGAAGGAAGAATGTTAAGCAATTACTCAGAAGCTGTTAGCTGAGCTAGGAGTGGTGGTGGCGTTTTGTCTAAAATGCTACTTTGGTTTTCTTTGTATTTATTTAATTTCATTTTATTTTACTTTAGATTACATATTTATCCAAAATATGGGAAAACTGAATATCAAGCAGAATCATGCATTTATGGGGGGGGGGGGGTTCCTAACAGACATTACACCTCTAAATATCCTGGGAACTGAGGTGTTAGCAGCCTACGTAAGAGACAGCAGTTGAGTTGATTCTCATGTAATCTTTAAACTTCCTTCTCATCCAGTTAAGCTCATCATTTATGTATTACAGTCGGAAGCATTACTTAGATGGAGATACATTTTGTGTACAAGGAAACACATTACTAATGTTTTGTTACTAAGTATTTTTTCGTTTCCTCATTAATTATAACTGATGCTATACTTGCTAGAAGCAAATCGGAGGCACTAGTGAGATTGAAGTCAGCGCTCAGAAGGCCATTTGCTGCTGGGAAGAAAGGGAGCTGTCTGGCAGTGTCCCCGCACAGTGCAGGGCTTTGCCTGGTTCTGACACCCGCTACCCACCTGCTGTCAGACGTCAGCTCCTCTGACCATCACTGTGACCCAGGACCTTTCTGGAGCATGGACTGATGGCACCACGCCTTTATGGGAAATCTTTACCGAGTTTGTCTATTTATAGGATAAGTGCATGCCTTCCTTCATCTGCAGCCTCACCACCTCCTCCCGGCCACACGCCAGTGACAGGAGAGCTTTCTGAGCATGAGACTCGCCAGAGCCTGGCTGGTGTGAGCATCAACCCATGAACCAGGTCACGGTTCGGTTCCCACTCAGGGCACAGGCCTGGGTTGCAGGCTCCATCCCCAGTAGGAGACGTGCAGGCGGCAGCCAGTTAGTGATTCTCATCATTGATATTTCTCTCCCCCCTTTTCCCTCCCTCTCTGAAATCAATAAAAACATTTTTTAATGTTTTGCCAGAGATCTTTTTAGGAGGCAGATCCTAGTTCCGTGGGTCTGCGATGCGGCCTGAGGGTCTGACTCTCTGCCAAGCCGCCAGGTGCTGCTGCTTCACAGACCCCTCCCCCCTCTGAAAACAGGACTCCAGAGTAGGCATCCCCAAACCTCTTTAAGGGCCAGCTAGCTGGTCTCCATCTCTGTCATGACTACTCAGCTTGCCTGTGCCCCACAGCAAGGCCGGAGGCAGCGGGAGACCAGATCAGTCCAGTGGGCAGGGCTGTGTTCCGTAAACCTTTCCGAAAACAGGCTGGATGTGGCCACGGGTGCAGCCTGCTCTGTGTGTCCCTCACGGACTTGGTGTGTCTCTGTGCCTGCAGGTGTTACATCTTTGGAGGGTAAGGTCTTCTCTGCTTCCTTCTCCACCCTGACAATCTTACCACTTCCTCAATCCCTTCTCTACTTCTCTAACAATTCATCTCTCTTCCCAGTGTCTGATGTGGCTGGCATAGAGGAGGTGCTCAATACTGTCTTGATATCTCAATGAATACAGACAGTAAAAGTGTATACATTGGTCCCTCGTTATCCACAGGGGATGTGTTCCAAGACCCCCGGTGGATGCCCACAACTATGGATAGTCCTAACCCCTGTATATGCTATGTTTTTTTCTTTACGTACTTTTTCACTTAAAGGAAGCGCTTTATGGCTTCTCTTTGGCATATACAAATTGCTCGCATCATTATGCTTTGGGATAATTGTTTGGTAAAATCGGGTGACCTGAGGGCACAACAGTTGGTCTGATCATGGAGATGGCTGCGTGGCTCACGAGCAGGCGCATCACAGAGGGGAGACCCTGGACGAGGGGAGGGGTCACTTCATGGGCAGGATGGAGCGGCATGACGTGAGATTCCATCATGCTACTCAGAACGGCATGCAGTTTGAAACTTAGGAGTGATTTAGTTCAGGAACTTTCTATTTAATATTTTTGGACCAAGGTTGACCATGGGTAACTGAAACCACAGAAGGCAGGCCTGTGCAGATCAGGGGTATGACCGTAGTTACTTTCTGAGAATGTTGGGTTTGGTATATACAGAGTGACAAGAACAGCGTCTAGCCCGTAGTTGTGTTTGCTTTTCAGGTGTTTTTATTCTGTCAGTCATAGCTGTGTGTGTGTGTTTATCAGGGTTAACTATCTTGAACTTACGTAGTGGCAGGAGCAAGCGCACGCACTTTCAAGTGCGGAAACACAACCCATGAATGCTCTTTGAAGTAGGTGAGTCTTCAGCAGCTTATTCGTGATTAATGCTCTGTCGTTCTGGCACTTGAAGAATCTCCCCTGTGCTGTCTCCTGGCTACCCTCCTGCTGTGTCAGCTGTCATAGACTCTTCCGTAATGCGGGTTTTCTCTAATGTACTGTGGTCATTTTGTCCAGCTGTCCTGCCCGCAGCCTCTCCCCTGCCCCCACCGCCTGCTTCCTTCCTCCCAGGCGACCTGTTCTGTCCTGGCTGTCCCTTCTTCACCTGCATGGCATTTTCCAAAGTGTAACTTTTTCAGAACATGTGTCCAAAATTAGATTCATTGTAAGATTAGTCAGCCTAGTCATTCAGAATGGTTTGTGGCCATCCAAGGGGCCGTAGTCCATGGACAGATAGGCCGTTTATATATTTGTGGTGGTAGTTTCGTGGAATTAGGGAGAAAATGTATAAAAAGAGGGGAGATGGATAATGACAAAAAGGTTGGAAAGCACTGCCCTGATTGGCTTAAGGGAGAATGGCCTCTGCGTGTTTGTGGTTCGTGTGGAAGTGTTCCCTGACACTGAGCTTTAGAGCAGCAGTGCACGGTATTGACAATGGTGTGACGGGTACTGACCTCTGGTGGCAGAGACATCAATGTCAGGTTTGTGGTCACAGGACAGCTGGTTGCTCCTTGATTGTGTGATGTAGTATTACATTAAACAGCTCTGATCACCTGCCATCCAAATTCTGCCCTTCCTTCTGAGTTTCTATACTCGCGTTAGGCAAGAGACTTATTTTCTCGGTTATAAAAATATTTTATTAAATATTTTAAAATGTTTTAATCCTCAGGGCATGCTTAGAGAGGAAGGGAGAGAGGGAGAGAGAAACATCGATATGAGAGAGAAACATCAGTTGGTTGCCTTTAGTATTCTCTGACGGGATCAAACCCACAACGCAAGCGCGTGCCCTGACTGGGAATGGAATTGGCAACCGATCAGTGCATGGGATGACGCCAACCGACTGAGCCTCTCTCGCCAGGCTTGAAATGTTTATGATTAAATGTTTTCTTCTCGAAGAGATTAAAAATGGTGACAGAGTAAGTGGATGCTACAGCAACATGCACCCAGGATCAAACTGAAATGACAACTAAAATACAAAAAAGAAAAACCATCCTAAATAATAAACTGGAGACCAGCTGGAGAGGACCCTGATAACCAAGGAGGGAAAGTGGAGACGGCACAGAGACTGGTAGGAAGGCTGGAGGTGCAAAAGGGCTGCCTGGGTTCCCAGAGACCGGAGCGGAAGTTCCAGAGAGAGATTCAGCTACGGAAGGTTGTCACTGAGAACTCTGGAGTCCAGCCTCCAAGCTGGGCCCCCGAGCACCAGAACTGAGAAAGGTGTCCACGTAACCCCTGGCTGTGAAAAACAGCAGGGTTGCTGTCTGCCAGGGAGAGATGGCGAGAAATGTAGGCATGCTCTTAAAGGGCCAATGCACAAAATTTTGTGTGCAGCCACTCATCTTGGGCTCCAGCAGAAGGAGGGCAAAGTGGACCAGAGCTGTGTGAGCAGAAGCCAGGGTTGGGAGCTCTGGAGTTAGGGCTCGGAAGGCAGACATACCAGGTTCCTGTGGTGAGTCATTCCCTCGCACTGAGAGGACATCTTTCTCAGGCAGACCTTTGCTCTCCAGGTGGTTTTTACCTGGGGGTAAGGAGTTGTCCCACCCTATTGGAAAACATCTTGTCCTATGGTGTGGAGTTTCTGAGGTCCATTCAGAGATTGAGAATAACAGCCTCCAGGGAGGAGCAATTACCCTACCCTGTTGAAGAACCTCTTGCTCCACCTGTGGATGGGACAATTACCTGGGGCTACTCAAGACTGAATCCAGAAGCTACTCAAGATGGAATCTGCTGACAGGTGGGTTTCTGGAGACTTGGAGCCTTTACTTGATATAATTAATGAGAAACCGCTTTTGACACTGTCCAGCCCTAGAGATTGGGAGGCATAACAGATCTACCTAATACATAATCACAAACCCAGACAGGCAGCCAAATGGGGAGACAAAAACACCCAATGAAAGAACGTAGAGTTCTCCAGATGAAGAGCTAATGAAATGGAGATGAGAAATTTATCACACAGAGCTCAGAGTAGTGGTGACAAAGGGGCTCAGTGGTGTGGGGAAAGAGACAATAACTATGAAGAATGACATAATAAAGAACAGAGTGGCGGAATACCCAGCAGATGAGGGGAAGACCAAGATTGGATCAGTGAATTAGAAGATGGTAGAAAAATCACACAGAGAACCAAAATGAAATATAAACAACTAAAAACAGGATGACAGCTTAAGGGAGCTGTAGGACAACATGAAATGTAACGATAGTCACCTAATATATGTGTCAGAAGGAGAAGAAAGTGAGCAAGGGATAGAAAATGTGTTTGAAGAAATCATGGCAGAAAACTTTCCTAACCTGGTAAAGGAAAAAGTCACACAAGTCCAGGAGCACAGAGAGTCTCAAGCAAGAAGAACCCAAACAGGTACACACCCAAACACATCAGAAGTAAAATGCCAAAAATTAAAGAGAGAAAATCTTAAAGGCAGTAAGAGAAAAGCAAACTGTTACCTACAAAGGAGCTCCCATAAGGCTGTCTGCTGATTTCTCAGCAGAAACTCTACAAGGCCAGAAGGGAATGGTGTACAGTACTCAAGGTAACGAAAAGCAAGGATCTGAAACTGAAATTACTATATCCTACGAGGCTATCATTCAAAAGTCAAATAAAGAGCTTCCCCCCCAAAAATTTAAAAATGGCAGCTAAAGGAGTTTACCGCCACCAAGCTAGTGCTACAAGAAATGCTAAAGGGATTACTGCCATAATGAGAAGAAGAAATAGAAAAACATAGGCATACAAAATTAAAACAAGAATAAATAAGTACCTATCAATAATAATCTAAATGTAAATGAATTAAATGCTTCAATCAAAAGACAGAGTGTAGCTGAATGGATACAAAAACATGACCCAACTATATGCTGTCTAAAGAGACCCATCTCAGAACAAAAGACTCACCAGATGGTGAAAGGATGAAAAAAATTTTCCATGCAAATGAAAAAAACAGCAGTGCTGTGGTAGCAATACTCATATCTGACAAAATAGGCTTTATCATGAAGGCCATCATAAGAGACAACAAAGGTCACTACATAATACTAAATGGATTGATCCAACAAGAGGATATAATCCTGGTAAATACATATGCACCCAATATGGAAGCAGCTAAACATATATATATATATATATATAGTTTTAGAGAACTTTAAGGGAGAGATCAGGAATACAGTTATAGTGGAGGACTTGAACATCCCACTGACTTCACTGGATAGATCTTCCTGATAAAAAATTAACAAGGAAACAGTGACTCTAGATGGCACACTGCATCAGGTTGATTTAATTGACATTTATAGATTATTTTATCCCAGAGCAGCAGAATATACATTCTTCTCAAGTGCACATGGGTCATTCACAAAGATAGACCACATGTTAGGACACAAAACAAGTCTCTACAAGTTCAAGAAGAATGAAATCATATCAAACATCTTCTCCAATCACAATGGAATGGAACTCAAACATATGGAGGATAAATAGCATGTTATTAAACAATGAACGGGTTATCAATGATATCAAGACAGAAATAAAAAATTTCCTGGAAACAAATGAACATACAACAACCCAAAAGCTCATGCACAGCAAAAGCAGTCCTGAAAAGGAAGTTCATAGCACTATAGGCCTTCCTCAAAAAACAAGAAAAATTAATAATAATGATTTAACCCTACAAATTAAAGAATTAGAAAGAAATAACAAGAAGAGTGCAGAGTAAGTAGAAGGAAGGAAAAAATAAAGATTAAAGCAGAAAAAAGGACCTAGAGACAAAAAAAAATCAAGTTTTGGCCACAAACAAAAAGAAAACATAAAAGGCATCCACATTGAAAAGGAGGAAGTAAAGCTCTCATTATTCATAGATTACATGATATTGTACATAGAAAACCCTAAAGACTTTACCAAAAAACTACTGGATTTAATGAATTTGGTATTGTAGCAGAATACAAAATTACCATCCAAAAATCAATGGCTTTTTTAAACACCAATAATGAATTCTCAGAGAAACTAAATAAACAATGCCATTTATCATTGCAACAAGAAAATTAAGATACTTAGGAATAAATTCAACCAAAGAGGTAAAACTTTTGTACTTGGAAAATTACAGGACATTGGGAAGAGAGATAGACATCAAAAGTGGAAGAATATACCATCTCATGAATTGGTAGAATTAACATCATTAAAATATCCATACTACCCAAGGCAATCTACAGATTTAATGCAATCACCATTAAGATACCAATGGAATATTTTACAGATCTAGAACTAATACTCTAAAAATTTTTATGGAACCAAAATAGGCCCCAAATAGCTGCATCAATCTTGAGAAAGAAGAACAAAGTTGGAGAAATCACAATACCAGATACCAAGTTATATTACTTATCATAACCAAAACAGCCTGGTACTGGAACAGAACAGAGAGCCCATAAATTGACCCAAGCCATTATGTTCAGTTAATATTTGACAAAAGAGGCAAGAACATGCAATGTAGTCAAGACAATCCAATAAATGGCATTAGGAAAATTGGACAGATATATGCAAGAAAATGAAACTAGACCACCAACTTACACCATACACAAGAATAAACTCAAAATGGATAAAAGACTTAAACATAAGTTATGAAACCATTAAAACCATTAGAGGGAAACCATAGGCAGCAAACTCTTAGACATCTCTCATAACACTATGTTTATGGCTACATCTCCTAGGGCAAAGTTGTTTCAAATGCGATGGTCACTTAGCCTTTTATATATATAAATAGGACTACATAAAAATAAAAAGCTTCTGTACAGCAAAAGAAACCATCAACAAAATGAAAAGGGAGCCCACTATATGGGAGAACATATTTGCCAATGATACATCTAATAAAAGGTTAATATCTAAAATATATAAGGAATTCATACACCTTAACAAATGGTCGAAGGACCTAAGTAGACACTTCTTCAAAACAGACATACTAGGTGTACTGGTTACTAATTCAGATTTTATAATCAAATAAAACCCAATTTCAAGAGAAACATCAAAAATGCTTTAATTAAAGTAATGTCCATCGCTATTTACACATTTCCCCCATCTTTCAGGTAATTTATGGATACCGTCCCAACAGAACTTTTCTTGTTTTGAGGCAAACCATTCAAAGACCCAGTTTTCCACTTCTTCATATGTTTTGAAGTGCTGCTCAGAAAATGCATGTGCCATTGATCGGAACAAGTGGTAATCTGAAGGAGCAAGGGCTGATGAATACGGCAAGTGGGTTAAAACTTCCCAGGCAAGATCTTTTAATGTGTCTTTAACTGGTTTTAAGTGTGTGATGGCACATCATCATGAAGCAAAATTACTTTGCCTGTGTCTTCTGAAACATTCTGGTCGTTTCATGATCAAAGCATGGTTCATACTGATTATTTGTTGTCAGTAGAGATCAATATTAACGGTTTCACCTGGTTTTAGAAGCTCCTAATTCACCACACCTTTCTGGTCCCACCAAACCCAGAGCATTGTCTTCTTTCCGAAGCCATTTGGGCTTGCAGTCGATGTTGATGGTTGACCTGGATCAACTCATGATTTGTGTATTTGGGATTCTCAAAATAAATCCACTTTTTATCGCCAGTCACAATTCTATGCAAAAAAAAGACTTTCGTGTAGTTGAAGCAACATTTTACTGATGACTTTTCAGTTTTCCATTTGTCTTTCGTTCAGTTAACGTGGCACACATTTTCCTTCCTTTAAAATCTTTCCCATTTCTTGTAAATGATTGGAAATTGCTAAATAATATTTAATCCCTCTGCCAGTTGTTTTTGCGTTTGACACACATCTTCATCCAATAATGCTTGCAATTGTTGGTCTTCAAACTTTTTTGGTTGACCTGGACGTTCCTTGTCTTTCACATCAAAATCATCAGCACTTTTAAAACATTTAAACCAGCCTTCGTTCACAAGTATCTTGAGATAGAGCATGCTCATCATAAGCTTCCCAAAGTATACGATAACTTTCAGCAGCACTGTTCTTCAAAATAAAACAATGAATTGAAACTTCCCACAAATGTTCTCTTTTTTTTGGCATGAAATTCCACATTTTTAAGCATAAAAATATCCCTTCAGCAAATTTGACGTGAACTTTTGAAGCTTGCTATCAATACAACAAAATAGCATACATATCAAATTGCATATATGTCAACATATGTGTAACTCCATATATTGAAAAAAAGCTGCATTATTAACTGGTACACCTAGTATAGATGGCCAAGAGACATATGAAAAAGTAATCAAAGTCACTGATCATCAGAGATGCAAATTAAAACAACAGTGATGTATCACCTCACACCTGTCAGAATGGCTGCCACCAACAAATCCGCAAATGACAAGGGCTGGCAAGGATGTGGAGAAAAGGGAACACTAGTGCACTGCTGGTGGGAATGCAGACTGGTGCAGCCTCAAAAAGTTAAAACTGCCATTTGACCCAGTGATCCCACTTCTAGGAACATATCCTAAGAAACCTGAAACACCACTCAGAAAGAATGTATGCACCCCTATGTTCATAGCAGCACAATTTACACTAGCTAACATCTGGGAACAGCCTAAGTGCCCTTCAGTAGAGGAGTGGATAGAAAAGCTGTGGTACATCTACACCATGGAACACTCTGCAGTGTGAAAAAGAAGAATCTCTTGCGCTTTGAGACAGCATGAAAGTAGCTGGAGAATATTATGCTAAGTAAAGTAAGTCAGTCAGAGAAAGACAGGTATCACATGATCACACATGTGTGGAATCTAAGTAACAAAATAAACTGATGAACAAAATAGACCCAGAGGCATAGAAGGTAGAACAGACGGGAATCTGAGAGGGAAGGTTGGGGGTGGGGGGGAAGTGACCCACCAAAGAACTTGAATGCATATGGCACAACCCATGGACACAGACAGTAGGGCCGGGGGAGGGGGGGCAGGTTAGAAGAAGTTAGTGGGGGAGTGGGACATAATGTAATGCTTTCAGCAATAAAGACGCAAATGTTTTCTTCTCTAGCTGGCCTCATAGTAAAAGCTCACCACATTTAGTCAGATTTTAGGTCCCCATTTTACTGTCCCTGAAGTCAGGACATAGCTTCACACTGATGGAGCTTATATTTGATGAGAGAATGGTTGTCTTGGAGACCCAGGGCATTTGTTTACCTGAAACAGCAGGAAAGGAGACTGCACAGGAGGACGCAGGGCATCCCGAAAGTGGGGTTTCCTTCTGGCTTCCCACAGCATGGCAGGGGTCAGGCGCTGAGACCACACTGCACCCCACCACAAGGGTCCCCACACCTTCCCTCTCAAGACCAACTGTCTGCTCCTTGCTGGGCACTCTGCCCCGGCCCCACCCTCAGCTCCCGGAGTCCAGGCCGATAGGTCAGACACCTGTCTAATGACTGGAGTGGTCCCCTCCTCCTTTGTGGGGCGGGCAAACCCTGAAAAGTTATTATACAAGGTTCCCTGCGACTTCACATTTTACCTGTGAATTTTAATGTCAGAAAACTGTTGATACTACAAAGCATTTCGCATTTACTTGAAAGAAAATGGGGGATTTTTACGATTAAAGTAACAGTTGGCACATGCTAAGTCAGTGGTCGGCAAACTGCGGCTCACGACCCACCGGGACACTCTGTTGACTAATGAGTTTGCCGACCACCGTGCTAATAAGTACAGTGAGGTCAAGTTCCGAGTCCTTTGCCTGTATCTCATCTAATCCTCAGAACAACCTTAACGGGGAAATATTTCTCGCACCCCCCTTCTATAGAGGAGGAATCAGGAAAGTAAGCAGTGAAATAAATTGCTTCAGGGCAAGGTTTCAAGCACAGTCTGAGCCCGACAGAGAGGAAATACCTTTATTTGGAACCCGGCTCCGTCTTCTCACCTCCTCGTCATTCTTCAGCGCACTCCCATGCTGCACCCAAGCTCGCGGGGTGCCCGTGGCTCCTTTCTGCAGACTCCGGGGCACACTCGCCCGTCCTCTGGGGAGCGGCCGGCAGAGATGGCGGCCCCCCGCCCTCACGGCAGTCCCCGTGAGCGGCCGGCTGTTGGTTTTCTTAATGGTGTTTACTCGTCTTCCTTTCTCTTCTGTCCTTGGTTTGGCGGCCGGCGCAGTGAGGTCATTGGCGTACCACGCAATGGCCCTTCGTTCTCGAGCCTTGTCCTGGGCCCCTTCTCATTCGGTCCCCTCATCCTAGACCGTCCGTGCCCTTCCTGGCTCTAGTTGCTGTGACACCTGTTGCCCAGTGTTTTTGTCCCGTGGACCCCAGGCGGATGCCTCAGCTGGGTGTTCAGTTACCTGCTCGGGACCTCTCCTGCCCCACCTCCTCTTTAAAAAGCCCGTCCGGTTCAGTAAATGGCACCACGGCCTACCTGTGGCTCGCTCCCTCTCCCACCCGAGCAATCAGATCCTCTCGATGTGACTCCTAAATATGACTCGGCTGGGCCAGGCACTGGCATCTTCTCCTGAACCATCAAGGAGCCAGATCTCTCCCAGCATCTGCTCAGGCCCCTCCAACAAGTTTTACATGCTGCACTTAGAGATTTTTTTTTTTTTTAAAGAAAGAGAGAGAAACATCAGTGTGATAGAGAACCAGTAATCAGTTCCTCCTGTGTGTTCCCCTACAAGGGATCCATCCTGCAACCTGGGTATGTGGCCTGACCAGGAATTGAACACCACGCTTCGACCCACGGGCGATGCCCAACCCCCTGAGCCACACTGGCCTGGCCTTGGAGATGTTTTTAAAAAACATTTATCTGGTCACATTATGTCCATGCTTAAAACTTTCAGTGATCTTCCTTTGCTGGAACCCCTGTCTCTCCTGCTGTTCCCTCGTGTACCTGCTCCCCCACCCCTGCCTCATTGGATACCTGTCTCTGCTTGCATTTCTCTCCAGCTTTCCTGCCTTTAAGTTCCTCTCACTGCATGTTCCTCTGTGCATCTGCACCTCACACAGACTGTTCCCTCTCCCTGGAGTGTTCTTCCCTTTCCTCCGGGCCACCAGGTCTCAGCCTGCATCACGTGCTTGCGGAAGCCTTTCCAGGGTCCCAGACAGGACGTCACATCCGTGGTCTCATGATCCCTTACAATGGATCTGGGTTATGAAGGAGAAATGCATTTCCCCACATTCCCTTGCCATTGAATTGTAAGCTCCAGGAGGATGGGGACTGAGAACTTAGTATTTACCAGGCCTCAAAGATACTGTGTTGAGCGAGTCTTCATTGTTTAGTAAATATTTGGAGAGTGTGTGTGTGTGTGAATGTATACATATACACTGAGTAGCCAGATTGTTATGATCTCTGAACACATAATAAATAATCTGGCCATTTAGTGTATATCGTCATATATAATAAAAGGCTAACATGCAAATTGTCTCCTGGATCAGGAGTTTGACCAGCAAGCAGTTCCAGCCAACTGCCCATGTCCCCTCCCCCTGGCCAGCCTGGCCAGACCCCACCCATGCACGAATTCATGCACTGGGCCTCTAACATACACACATGCGCGCGCGCACACACACACACACACACACACATATACATACACTGAGTGGCCAGATTATTAGGCGTTCAGAGATCATAATAATATGGCCACTAAGTGTCTATGAGCTTTAACTTTTACTTTGCCTCTTAGGCTTAGTACAGTTCAAAGGCGTCATACTCTTTCTTATAGAGAATTAAGGCATTTCTCCCTGGCTGGTGTGGTTCAGTGGTAGAGCATCTGCCTGCACACTGAAGGGTCTGGTTTGATTCCCGGTCAAGAGCATGTACCTGGGTTGCAGTTTCAAGCCCCCAGCCTTGGTTGGGGCCCATGCAGGAAACAACCAATTGTGTCTCCCTCACATCGATGTTTCTCTCTCTCTTCCCTCCCTCCATTCCACTCTCTCTGAAAATCAATGGAAAACATTCTTGGGTGAAGATTAACAAAAAATAATCTATATCCTATCTAATAAAAAGAATAATATGCAAATTGACCATACCTCTGATCAAGCCACGACCACAGCCACGCCCATCAGCCAATCAGTAGCAAATTATGCAAATAAACCCCAACCAAGATGGCTGTGGCCACTGAAAGCAGGAGGGAGGCTTGGGTTTCCTGGGCAATGGAGGAAGCCAAGCTTTCCACCTGCCGTTGCCAGCCTAAGCCTCCACTCAATGCTACATAGTTTCAATTATAGAAGATACATAATCCCAACAGAAATGGCAGCAGCCACAGAGCTCGAGAGAGCAGAGGCTAGGGATGCCCTGGCAATGGAGGAAGCCAAGCTTCTGCAACCCTAGCGCCTAGGCCTCCACTCTAGGCTACGAAGTTTCAAATATAGAATTTAAATAAACCCAAACAGAAATGGCTGTTTCCATGGAGTGAGCAGAAGGCTTGGCTATGCTCCAGGCTACAAAGTTTCAATTGTAGAACATAAATTAATCCCAGATCCCAGGGCCTCCGCTTGGGTCGCTGGGGGGTGTGGTTGGCCTGCAAACCACCATAGACCCCTCACCCAGGCCACCCCACATCCCAAGGGAACCCCCACCCTGATCCGGGACACCCTTCAGGGCAAACCAGCTGGCCTCCCCCCATGCACCAGACCTCTATCCGATCTAATAAAAGAGTAATTTGCATATTGGCTGCCCAAGATGGCTGCCCCCATGTGGCCAAAGGTTTCTGCCTCCATGTGGACACAAGATGGCCACCACAAGATGGCCAGCAGGGAAGGGCTGTTGAGAGGTTCCAGGCCTGCAAGGGAGGGCAGTTGTGGGCGATCAGGCCATGGAGGGGGGGCGCGCAGTTGGGAGGGACCAGGCTGACAGAGGAGGGAAGTTGGGGGCAAACAGGCTGGCAGGGGAGCAGTTAGATACCAATTAGGCTGGCACGGTAGCGGTTAGGAGGTGATCAGACTGGCAGGCAGAAGCAGTTAGGGGCAATCAGGGAAGCAGGCAGGTGAGCAGTTTGGAGCCAGCAGTCCTGGATTGAGAGAAGGATGTCTAATTGGGCAGTCAGACATCTCTCAAGGGGTTCCAGATTGGAGAGGGTGCAGGCTGGGTTGAGGGATACCCCTCCCCCCATGCCTGTGCATCAGTTTTGTGCACCGGGCCTCTAGTATATATATAAACAGGAAATATGCTAATTAGCCAGGCATCATGACCGCCCAGGAGGAAGCTGCCACTGCTTGCCACTCTCAGCCCCAGCGGCCGTGGGGAAGCTGGGGCTGGGGGCTGACCAGAGCAGACACACAACACACAGGAGCTCCTGACCCCACCCCAGTGGATGCAATGCAGTGGTCAGAGCTCCTGGCCCCCCACTTGGTGCCTCCTGCATGGCTGGAGGGGGAGGCACCTCCTTGCATGATTTCAATTGCAAGCTGGGCCTCTAGTTCTATGTAATAAAAGGCTAATATGCAAATTGTCCCCTCAACCAGGAGTTCGACCTGGGGGAGGGGCTGGCCAACCGCCCATGGCCCCTACCCCTGCTACCCCCCTATGGCCCGCTCCATCCCAGTTGGGGGCCAGCCAGCTGGCCAACCAACCTCCTGCATCCCCTCCCCCTGGCCAGCCCAGCCCGATCGTCCCATCAGGAGGAGCCAGCTAGGCCTCACCCGTCACGAATTCGTGATCGGACCTCCGTTTGAGGCAGTGGGAGGGCATCCATTCACTTAATTACTGTGCACTTGTCACCGAGCAGGGTCACAGGGAGGAACAGAGGAAAGGGCTATGGCTTGTGTGTCTCCCACGTACATCGGAAGTCCGAATGTGTCTATTACACCAGGGAGGGGGCAAGCAAAAGGCCGGAACCGGGCACGGAAGTGTGACAACGGCTTACGTGATTGGGATCCCAGTAAAGTCTTGGGTCTCCCTTCTGTGGTCAGCTTGTGCTGATGTGAGGAGGAAAGAGTGTAACATGCCTTCGGTAATAAAGGGCAGCCTTTTGGAGGAAGAAACTAATTTGGGTTAAATTTTGGTCCGTTTTTAAA
Source organism: Antrozous pallidus (assembly GCA_027563665.1). NCBI lineage: Eukaryota > Metazoa > Chordata > Mammalia > Chiroptera > Vespertilionidae > Antrozous > Antrozous pallidus. The sequence goes on from CM050521.1 coordinate 5,204,837, forward strand.
ATCTGTTTAATTGGCTGTTTCTGCCTTGCTCTGAGCTGTTTCCTGTGTACTTACACTTACCTAACCACATCGCTGCTTCTGAAGGTTGTGATTCATGCGTTTGTTATTCTTCAGTCGTTTGTAACTAACAGCAAGTCGCTATAGATCATAGGCCATATTTTCCTTGAAATGCAGTGTTTACTCATTCCGTTAAGACCTTGTCAGGAACCCGCACGCCCACATCCTCGGGTGTCTGTTTACACCTCCGTTTGGCTCTCCCCTAGGCCTTGACTCTAGCGTTGGGGTGTGCCCCCTCTTTAAGTCTCAGATGTGATGAGAGTCATTGTTGTTAAGGACGTGAGTCAGCCTCGTGTCAGAGTCCTGTTTCGTCTACTTAAAAACTGAGACCTCGGGCAAGTGACCTCCAACCTCGCCTTCTTCCCGTGGGCGTGGGAACGAGTACCTTCCCGGATGGTAGGGTCATGGGTCGAACACATGAGCATGGCGCTCGCTGCAGTACCCGCCCCAGGCCTTCCCCGGGAATGGAACCACAATGGTGACCAGAAAGGACCGGGAAGGCGCCTCAGCAAAAATGTAAAGTCAGCGTCACCTGAGGGTGCTGGCCGGTCACAGCCACCCATTCAGGGGGAGGTCCAGTGTCTACAAGCCCAGACTTTCCCGTGAAGATACTGTGCCATCCGGGCGGCAGCATTTGTGACGGGCTGTGGCTCAGTCCCCATCCCAATGCCCGCTTCTCACAATCGCCTGCAAGGAACAAATGAAGAAATTCTCTCAAAGGGATTGCACGATTTGCTCGAGGTCACACTGAAGGGGAAGGCAGTTCTGGTCCAGGTGTGGTCTAGTTCCGCCGCTTGCTTCCCTCTGTGCTCGCTCCGGGCACCTGATGGCCGAGCCCCTCGTGGAGAAGGGTGGCCCCTGCCCCCTGACACGCCTGGAGAAAGGGCCCCGGCTGCGGGCTCATAAAGGAAGCGCCTGGGCAGCACCTCCCTCTGCGCGTCATCGCATCATATTTTGATTTGAAACCATAATCCTTAGCGGTGCTTCCTCACGTTATGGAGTGCGGCATGGGGTAGTCAGAGGCTCAGAGCAGGAGGGTTTATAGTATTGCTGAGCCCCAAAGATGTGCAGGCATTTGTGGACCTAGGGTCAGGCTCTGCTCACCTGTGATGCGTCAGTATGAGTGAGGAAGGATACATCCTGTCCGAACGAAAACTGCAAGGTATGGTGGGGCGTTGGTGGCATCACCTGACAATTGACTGAATTTGGCTGCCACACGTGTGATTCAGGATGGTTTGCTGAATATATTTATTTACCCCTCTTCCCTCCTAAAATCCTACTGAACTGACAGCAATCAGTGAAATCAAATATAGAATGCAGTCTCGCTGAACAAAATCAAAAGCTTAGTTCTTGGAAATGCCCCTTAGAAATAAGAGGGGTTTCTTAATTATAAATACCAAGATTTCAAAAATAACATTACAAGACACCTGTACATACCAAGCTATACCAATAAATTAAAAAACCTTTCTGCCACTTTTGAATAAAGTTATAAATTTCTTTTTTCCTGATTAATTGATTATCCCTTTGATCAATCACCATGAAAGAAATTAAAAAGTCATTAATTGTGCACTTGAAATGGGAGAATGGTATGGATGTGACTATATCTCAATAAAGCTATTATCTACCAAAAGTTATTAAAAGTCCTCACCCTTCTTCAGCCCATGCAAAAGGCCTGTGTTCTGCCTGTCCATGGTGAGTTCTGTAAACCCTACAGCAAGCTTGTCAAACTTGTGGCCCACAACAAATAGTTTTGTGGCCCAGCCAATATAATGTACGTAAGAAACATTTCACTGAAAATTTTGTAACTTAATTTTTGCAGTATCCTGTTATACATGACTATTAACAATGAACTACAAGGGTCACTAACGACGGATTACTATCATCGTGTTGCATTCATTTCCCTTACGCGCCTTACACGCAGGCGCACCGTTTCTCTCCACTCACACCGGCAGCGGATATTTTAGCAGCTGACGGCCACGTCATCAACCTTGTACTGACTTGTTTGATGTGCGCAACAGGAAATATTTGCTTTCAGAGAACAAGAAAAATAGGTTTATTTGTGTTACGCTTATTAATTTGTGCAATTATTCAGTGTCTGGTAAGTTAATGTTCAAGAAAAAAATATTAATTTTTATTAAAATGTTCTATGTTAATGATTACTCATTTATTTCAGCCCTTTTCTATAAAAAGAAACCTACATTTCTTTGTTTTTTTACGGCCACAGAAACCTAAAGCTTGTTTATTTGGCTGTGTTAGCCTTCGAGTTTGACCGGCTTGCCCTGCAGGAAGTTATGCCTCCGTTGTTTGAATTGTTTTAGGGCACGGGAAAGGCTAGCAGCTTCCCAGCTAGCTGTGTGAGGCTAGCTTGATCCTAACATCAGAATCAGATGCCAGCACACAGGGAAGAAAACAAGGGATTAACCTGTTTGGAAGATGGGTCGCACTCCCACATAAACGTCAGCACAGTGAGCCATGCACTTGAGCAAGCAAGGTTTGTCCTAGAAATGCAAGAAGGCTACAGTATTAAGAAACCCCCCAAGGAAGGAATGCCAGCAGATTAAAGGAGAGAAACTTCTGGACATCCCAGTGACTGGAATAGCAATTGATAAAATTCAGTATATGTTCGTAATGAAACCCGTCGTCAGCTCCTCAGCTCGAGAGGAAGCAGCTTCTTCCCGTTGCTGGTAGCACACTTGGCCTGAGGGCTGGACAGTGTGGTTCCTGGCATTGTCTTTGCCCGGGGGGGGGGGGGGGGGGTCCTTACCCTCCTGACTGTCTGGTGCTCCGAGCGGGAGCCCTGTGAGCTGACCTTGTCCTCACTGTTGCAGCTCAGTATTTGGGTCTGTTTCCTGAAAGAGAGGGAACATGGGCTGTGATAGAGGCTGCAGTCCTGTGGTTCCTAGAATCCCACACAGAGCCATTTTAAAACTGCTGGGCATCGCATATAATTTCAAGGTCACTGCTTTGTCTGTCTGAGACACTCCTTGGGCATATCTTGCAGCTCTTTGAAGTGCCTCATTGCGGAAGTATGTGCCTTTACTTATACTTTTTCTTCTTTTCTCATAACTCTTTGCCCCTAATCTGGAAAAGCATATGCCTTTTGCTCTTCAGTGGAAGGTTGAAACCAAATGTAAAAAGCATGGAAAGGGGAATGAAAGCATTTTATTTATCTGTAACCTTGTAAGTCCTTTCGTTATATCTAAGCCTTGACTTTATTAATATTCCTGTTTCTAAACACTAGGAAAGTTTATACAAGTTTAATCTTTTCTGTATACATTTTTTAAAAATATGTTATTGATTTCAGAGAGGAAGGGAGAGGGACAGAGAGATGGAAACATCAGTGATGAGAGAATCATTGATCAGCTGCCTCCTGCCCGCCCCACTGAGGATCGAGTCCACAACCCATTGACCTGTGATCTCTGGTTCATAGGTCAACACTCAACCAGTGAGCAACACTGACCGGGCTTTTCCATATACTCTTGACTTCTGTGTCCCCCTTTTTTATTTATTTACTAGAGGCCTGGTACACGAAATTCGTGCACCAGAGGTGGGGGAATTGGGGGTCCCCTCAGCCCAGCCTGCACCTCCTTCATTCTGGGACCCCTCAGGGGATGGCCCCATCCCTAAACTGGCAGTCGGACATCCCTGTCATAATCTGGGACCACTGATTCCTAACTGCTCACCTATCTGCCTGCCTGGTTGCCCCTAACTGCCCTCCCCTACCAGCCTGGTTACTACTAATTGCCCTCCCCAGCTGGCCTGGTCGCCCCTAACTGCCTCTGCCTCTGCCTCTACACCCACACAGAGTCCTTGGATGTCCAAAAGGATGTCTAGAAGATGTCTGGTCTAATTAGCACATTACCCTTTTATTAGTATAAATAAGTATTTGTCATACTATTCTCTACTTTCCTATATGTATTTAAAATACTCCAGAATATTTTAAGTGAATAAAAAATGGTCAAGTTGCAGAAAAATAAAAGTTTTGACATACAACCTGGTAGACTTGAAAGCAACAACATTTGCATAAAAGGGCATAAGTTGCAGTCGGCAACAAAACTTGTTAGAATTGCTTGGTTAATATTCCTTTGTTGGAAAGGCACGGTTTGGGCAAAGGAGGAAAGGAAACCAGCCCTATAAAAGGGAATGTCTGATTGGCTGTTGCCACACCAGAGAGGGGCAGGTGCAGCAAAGGTTCAGGCTGTCCCACAGGCAGGGATGTCTGTGTGTGTGGGACACCAGAGGACACCTGTCACACCTGAAACGCAATGTGCTAACACAATTGCAGAGCTCAGGAAGAATCACTGGTTTTAAAACTATTATTTCCCTGACATATAAAATATACATACATATAAGCATACATGCCCTCTTCTGATGTTCCCCTGCCTCCACCTAATATTTGGCGATGGCCTTCTTTTCATGTCAACGAATTGGATGTACAGACATAATTTTTAATGGCTGCAGTGTTATCCCTGACTGTTTGACATTACTGTGGTTTACTTCACTAACCCTTTATTGTGGGGCAGGTTGCTTCTGGTTTCTCCCGGCATCAACAATGACAGTAAACATAATTGCTTATTTGACTGTTTACTTAGGACACATTCACAGACATGGAACTCCTGGCCCAAAGCTAATTCACTTGAATTTTGATCCACATTCCCAAATTGACTTTCTAGTTCAGTCCATTGGTTTTAAGTCAGATTACACTCTCACACCTGGGTTAGGAGAAAACTGTTCAATGTGCCTTGGGCAAATTGCAAACTCTTGCTGAATTTGAGCGACCCCAGGGCTTGGGACCTGGAGGATCCGGGCTGGAGGGTGAAGTCCAGGGAAGCACGGTGACATAGTTGAGGGCCCCGTGTGGTTGCAGGCCTGTGAGTATGTGTCACTCGGGTCCACGCTCATGCACACACCCACACGCCCTCATACCCTCTCTGCACCCTTGGCCACCAGGAACCTCCGTGGAGCCTGTGAGCTGGGATGCATCCAGTCCCAGCACCAAGAGAGTCTGAGAAAGTTTCCTCAGACTGACTCCTTCCCGCACCTACGGGAGGTGGGACCTGGAGGGTGAGGTCCAGGGAGGCGTGGGTGGCATGCCAAGGACTCTGTGTGGGTGCTGGTGTGTGTGTGTTGCTCATGCACACACCTATATGTCTGCACTCCTGCTCTGCACCCTCGGCCACCACGGCCCCCCACGGCCCTGGCCACCTCGGCCCCTCCCCACAGCCTGGGCCGCACGCTCCCTGGCTGGCTCCGCCCCAATTCCTGACTGGCTGGTGGACATGGCTGGTGGGTGTAGCGAAGGTACGGTCAATTTGCATATTGCTCTTTTATTAGATAGGATCTTTTTAAATCCTCACCTGAGGATATTTTTTCCATTATTTTTCAGACAGGGAGGGAGTGGATAGAGAAACATTGATTTGAGAGAGACACATTGACTGGTTGCCTCTCATAGGCACACTGACCGGGTGGGGAGCAAAGCTGAAACCCAGGTACTTGCCCTTGACTGGAAATCGAACCCACAACCCTTTAGTGCACAGGCCTGTGTTCTAACCACTGATCCACTCCATCCAGGGCCCATGTTCCTCTTTTTTGCCTATTTCTTGCTCAACTATTTGAAATGGTTTTCTAAAAGAAAAGATACTGAATGCAATAGTAAACTAGTGTTCATAAATGTGGAATAAAGTATGAGAGATAATTTTTTAAATAGCTAACATAATTTTTAAAATAGCTAAATTTTTAAATAGTCTCCCAGCTCACAGGCTATTGATCATCTTTAAAAAAAATTTATTTTAAAATTAAACCCTAAAAAATTTTTAAATGAAATTAAGCCCTGTGGCTAGCTGTCGTTTCACACCCGCAGGAGCTGAGCAAACTGAGCAGTTACCTACTGTCCTACGCTCCGGCTTTAAGTTTGCTCTTTGACTTGACATCTCCGGCCCGAGTCCACCAGGCGCTTCCCCAGAGAGAGCGGAGCTGACTCTGTGCTGCCGAAGGCTTGGCGGCATCGTCACAGAGTCGGGCTTGCTGAGCCCAGCGCGGCTGTCCCCGGCCGCCTCCTCGGTGGAGCAGAGCGTGTCCCTCTGCGTCCTGTGGGCACTGGCAGCCGGGGCCCTGCGCCCGGCCCTCCTCCTGCTCCCGTCCTCTCTGTCCGCTCCCTCAGTCTCGTCTTCTTCAGACGAACAAATGGTCAGTGGCAGTCTGTTCTGTTCCTTTTCACACAGAACCACATCATCTTAAGACACATTTTTTTTTTACAGATTTTTAATTAAAATTCAGTGTACATGGTTTTGAGAAAAAGTCATTTATGATTGTCAAGTTGTTTTGCTGTATTTTCAGTTTTTAAAATATGTTTACAAGATATTAAAACATATCTAAAGGGGGAAGGAAAAATAAAATATGTTTACAATAGTGTGAACATTTTAAGGTCTTCAATATTTTCATTCAATTTAATTACATGTTTTTGTCTAATAGAAAAAAGCTTCAATATAAAATATACCTGCAAATACTGTTAAAGCTTTAGACCAGTACTGTTTTGCTTTAACAAATATGATGGTGCATTTCCATAGATGCATTATTTCTGTGACTAAAAACATCCCTTTCCAATCCTGAAATCTTATAAAGGTCTATAAACCAAGTTTCTTTACTGATAATTAAATCTAGAATCACTAGTATTCGTTTGAACGCCTGGACATTGGTTTCCCTCTGAGGTCAGAAATGTAACAGTAGTCTCGGACCAGACGTGGTCGTCTGCAGTGTGTCTGCCAGTGCCCGCAGGTCTGCAGGCCGGAGGCTGGCTGGCACCCAGGCGGAACTTGCTGCGGGCCTGGCCAGTGCCTCAGAAAGCTGCGGTCTGCAGGAAGGCCTGATGTTGGTACAAGGCAGACTACTCCAAACGTGAGTGATTCACAAAGCTCTAGTGGAAGTGTCAAAACGAGCGGTTCCTTCTGACTTGCGGGTCTTCAGGAAGGTGTTGTGGACGTTTGAACTGAACTCTGAGGGTGTGGTCATTTCCTGAGGCCACCGTGCACATTACCGCAACGTGGTGGCTTAGAACGACAGCCTGGAGGCCAGAAGCCTGAACTGCAGTGTCGCGGGGCTGGTTCCTGCTGGAGGCCTCGGGAAGAACTCTCCCCAGGCCTCCTCAGCTTCTCTGGCCGCCCGTGGCCTGTGGTCCGTGGCTTGTGGCTGCCTCGCTCTGATCTCTGCCTCCGTCTTCCCAGGGCCTCTCCTCTGGTTGCTCTGTTTCCTCCTCTTCTCTCTTTGGCCATCGGGTGGAGGCCCGGCCCAGTCCGGGATGATCTCATCTCAAGATCCTTACTGTAGTTATCAGAGACCTTTATTCCAGTAAGGCCTCTCTCCGACACGCCAGGAGGGATGGCTCTTCACCCCGCACAGAAGGCAGGTGGGACGGGAAGGTGCTGTTTCGAGGAGAGACCAGCATGCCACGGAAACAAGGGTCCCGTTCCCAAAGGAAGTATCCGTGATGAGTTCCTAGGGGATGTGATGGGTTAGAGTCTGATTTCTAGAAACATGAAATGATGGGGGGGGGGGGGGGTGGCGGCAGTAGTGGGACCTGTCATGAATTATTGAGCCAAGGGTGGTATGTAGTCAGATCTTTTAGAAAGAAGAATGTGTATTAATCACTTGCATTTAAACTTAGGTGTGGCATTTTCAAATTGCTTTGTTAACCTTCGCAAATTAAATACTTTACCATGTATTTTCTGCTTCTCAAAGGCACTCTTTAGCAGCTCCCTTGAACAATGATGTTGGGTTAGCATGTTATTATTGGAAGGGTAGTGAGATTTCATGTCATTCCACAAACAGCCTCCTCTGGAAGACCAGTAACTCAGGTGCCAATAGAATACTCTGTAATTATGCTCCCACCCAGTGAGTTATAAAATAACAAAAGAATGGAACGTTGTGATACTATCTTAACCCCAGTTACCTGCTGAATAAGAGAAGGTGAACTTCCTGCCTGCTCAGGAATGTTATAATGCATTCCAAACAGCCTGTTACTGTTGCAGGGTTTTGTTGTTTGTTCTTTTTGGTTGAACTCCAGATCACTCTAGTTTTCACTATTTCTTTGTATTTTCCCCTTCAAGTGAACGTGTGTCCTCAGCCTTGACTCAGCAAAGGCTTCATCGTAATGTAAATAATATAAACGAAGCCACCTAACATCACAAAGCTATACTGTGTGTGGAGAAGCAATGACATTTTAGAACATTTCACTTTCTTTTCCTAACTTAAATGCTGGCACCCTGTTATTGATGTTGTTTTATTACATCCATAACCATCTAGTTCTAGTGAGAACCAGAGTAAATTTTGTTGTAATTTGTTTGACATATTTAACATTTTGCTTTTGCTTTGTTGAGCCAAGCTTTCTATAGTTAAGAAAAGTATTGTACAACCTCCTTGAGCCCCAGAACCCCAGAACCCCAGAACCCCAGTCTAATCCTGAGAAAAACATCAGCCATCGGCCGAGGGGTCTCCCAGCGCCCACCCAGCCCTCTCCAGAAGGACCGGGCCACCACACAGGAAGGTCTGGGAGAGCATCACAGCCACGAGGCACGCCCGGGGCGCACGGCTGAACGCAGTGTGCTGCCCTGGAGAGATTAACCACTAAGGAAATCTGTTAATAATCAGTTCGCTGTTATGTTATCGGTTCATTAGTTGTAACAAACGTAAGACATCGGTGATGGAGGAGACCTGGCTCTCACTGTTGTGGGCTGGTGGATGCTCAGGAAAGAACGGGGGAGCCCCACTCCCTCACCACTCTCTCTTCCTGAGGACACACACACACATGCAGAGGACCCCAGAGGTCCAGCCCTGGACAGGTCCCTGCTGATGTGGACACCGCAGGTGCGAGCAGGGGAGTTCCAGGGAGGACATGGGGAGAAGTCAAAATCAGGGCAGATTCGGAAGAACCTGGAGTGGCTCCACACGCACCCCCAGACCCAACAGCGGAGGGGAATGCCCTGCCGGCTTGCGCACAACCTCTGCCCGGACCTGACGCGGCACTGACTATAGCTCGGTAAGAAAGAGCACCACGAGCCCACGTTGAGGTGACAGCAGACAGCTGCTGCAGTGTGGAAGGAGGGAGAACAGCGGAGGCAGCTTCCACCTGAGCCAGGTGAGGAGCCATGTTGACAGCAGACGCACCCGTGATGCAGTGGGATGAGAGGTGTTTTACCTGTAGTCTCCCTCCCGGCACACAACCCCAAGGTCGAGATCATAAGATCCACGCTACAGGCTGTGCCCATTACCCCTCCAAACGGTCAAGGTAATCACAAACAAGGTCTGACAGCTGTGACCATATGGGGGAACAGGACTGATTGCTAAATGTACCCTCCTGTTTGGGACCCCGGGTCAGATAAAGGGCGTTAGGGAAATTAAGGAAATCCAACAAAGTGTGAATTTTAATAATGGCGTGTCAGTTGTCCATTAGCTGTGATAAACGTGCCACAGTAATATCAGATGTTAACTTCAGGGGGAACCTGGTGTGGAGCATGGGTGTACCAGGAACCAATTCATTATCACAGCTTTTTTCTAAATTTAAAGTTGTTTAAAATAAAATGTTTATTTAAATATTTTTCAAAAACCAACAGAGGAATTTAAAAGTACCTTAAAAATTTGTTTGACACTAAACTTAGAGTTTAAAAATATTAAAAATTTGAGTATTTCTTTTTATAGTATTTTAAGATTTTATCTCAGATATTCATATTGAGATATCATCTATAATATGTGTGCTCCTTTTATGAAAAGGTGCGATTCAATTAATAAAATATCTTGTAAGGTTTCCTTTCTGGGTGATGGATTATTACGTTTTATTATAGTTCATTTTCCTCTTAATTTCATTCATTTGAACTTCAGGAGTGTGGATTTGGCTGGCAGTGTGTAACTTAAACATTAGCTAAGAGGATGCTTGACTGTAGTGATCTCTTTGCCTCTGTGTCTGACAAATCCCCACTGAGCAGGCAGCAAGGAAATGGCACGTCTCATGGAGGGACAGTTGCAGCCTTGGCAATGGGGGCGCAGCATAGAGATGGTCAGAACCATCTGTGCAGCTGTTCTGAGAGTTTCTGTGCTTCAGTTCCCCGTGCAAGACTCCCTTTTCCCATAGATCAGTGTTTTGGGAAACAAAGTTCATTGCCCATTTTCCAGCTGCCAAGCGACTGGAACAACAGAATGACCAGTCACTATGACACGTACTACGGTGGCCAACCTGCACAATCGGGGCTCTGATCAGCACCTCCCAACTTCCCACATCCCTTCCCCCCTCACCACGCCCCCCCACCCCTGCACCGGCCCAGCCCCCATCAGGGCAGCCGGCCAGACCCCACCCATGCACAAATTTGTGCACCAGGCCCCTAGTTCATTCATAAGCCCTGCACTTGCCCTTGGTCGTGCCCATAATGCTGTTGTGACAGTTGATGTCTCTCCTCCATTTGGGCATCAGCCAGAAGGACCTGGCCTGTAGCGCAGCAGAAGTGTTGGTAGCAAGGCCTTGCCTGCATCCAGTTCTCTTATTTCATTATCTGTGCCTGGGGCGTTCCTTGGCAGCCTTCTCACCAAAACAGGCAGGAGTGATTCTCAAGACAAGACAGTCTGAAGTCCATGCACAGTCCGACTGACAGGTCTCCTGCAGCCTCGACCCTCACTGCACAGAGCTGCCACCTGCTTACCGACGCCCTAGTCTGACCTTTCCTTCCCTGGCTCGCTTCCCCTGGCCTCGGGGGCAGCTTTGGGAGAACCCACACGAAGACCCTATGCAGTAACTAGTTATTGATTGAATTAACGTGCCAGATGAGTAAGATCCTGATCATTCGAAGTATCCAGGAAAGGAGAGACTATGAGCTTACAATCACTGAACTAGACACAAAGTGATGATTGGTGAGGAGTGCGTAGAGGGTGCTGTGCATACTCGGAGGAGGCCTTTGCCCACCTCTTTCCTCACCCTTCCGGCTCAGGGTGCTCAGCACCTGCGAGAGCCCATGTGACTCTTTCCCACGGCCAGGCGCCCTCCTTCTCTGCCAGGAGGCGAGCTGGGAGGACAGGCACCGTGTCTGCCATGTTCTTCTTTGATCCCAACAGCAGGACAGTGCCCCACAGATATCTGCCGGCCACCAGCAGATGCAGCCTCATAGTCTCCGCGAAGAGCCGGATGGAGTCTTGGGCATATTAAAATCCCACTGGGATCGCTTCCTCACTGTCTGACCTTGGGCCAGTTACTTCGCTTCTGTGAGCTCAGTTTGCTCCTGTGAAAGTGAAGAAATGAAGGCATCGCCCTAAAGGTTGATACATAAGTTAAACAAGGGCATTCAATGTAGCGCCTGGTGTTACGGTGTGAAGATGCTTGTTCCATGGTGAGCACATAGGTGGGGTTTGAGGCTGGGTTGAAACTGGAGAATAAAAGGCAAAGTAGGATATTTAAGTTAAAGCAGATTGCGTGAATTCAAGCAAGTGCGATTAAGGACAGTAGGGAACCCAGTAGGAAGCTGTTTGCCTGAACCTGAGAACAGGACACGGGGAGACAGTTACAGGGAAGCCAGATCGCTGAGGCTCCTGGGCATGCACAAGACACGAGACTCGATGCACAGCAGGAGGGGAGACAGTTGAGGAGGGGCCTGTCCAGGGGCTGATGGGAATGATGCGGTTAGGGTCATAGTGCGGAGAGGTCAGAATTGGAAACAGGCGTGGCAAGGTTCACGTAGTTGATATGAAGTTGGCAAGCAGTCAGTGCACACTGTTTCCCACAGGAGGAAATGTAGGAACGAGGGTCCTTCCAGCCAAAGAGCTTGAATTGGTTTATGTGGCCATCTGAGGCTTCCCACTCTGCAGGGATTTGGGGGTGGGGGGTCGAGGGGGCGGCTCCACAGATCGTCACAGTGTGGGAGATCCCCACTGAGCTGAGCCATGGAGACGGGCTGGGAGTTCGGGCACGGCAGGCCGGGGCAGGAGGCCGCCCCAGCCGAGAGGAGCACAGCTTTGGGGTCAAGAGGCATCTGGGTCAGGTTCTGGCTCCACGGTTTCTCACTCATGGCCCTGAGCTGAGGTAGTGAAGGAGGAGTTGGCTGGGCTGAGAAGAGAGGGAAACGCATTCCAGGCCGAGAACCCGGCCACCGGAGCCCCTGCGGGAGCAGGGCCGTGACCTGTAGGATGAGCGAAGACCTGTGGCTGGAGGAGTCCTGTCCGCATCGGGATGCTTTTTCTCAGGTTCTTGGAGCCACTGGGTTTCCGCAGAGCGGTGATGTGGTTAGATTTGCGTCTGGTAAAACCGTTCTGGATGCCACGTGGACCGCTGGGAAGGGAACAGGATGGAGAGCGAGACCAGTTAGGAAGTCAGGGTGTTTCTGTCAGGTTGAGGGCAGTGGCCATGGAGATAGACAGAAACAGGTGGGTTTAAGGGAGAACTGGGGGACAGCCCTGGCTGATTTCGGCTCAGTGGATAGAGCATCAGCCTATGGACCAAAGGGTCCTGGGTTCGATTCTGGTCCAGGGTACGTACCTCGGTTGGGTTGCAGGCTCCTCCCCGGCCTGACCCCGCTCAGGGAGCGTGTAGGAGGCAACCAATCGATGTGTTTCTCTCACATCGATGTTTCTCTCTGTCTTTCGCTCTCTCTTCCACTTTCCCTAAAAATCCATGGGAAAATGTCCTTGGTGAGGATTTAAAGAGAGAGACAGAGATTTGGGTGATAAATTGGTGAAGGCGCAGGAGGCAACATGGCGAGGATGCTGCCCGGGTCTGTGTCATTGGCCGGGCGGCGGTGCCACTCAGTGAACACGCTGAGCCCCACAACGCGCTGCCGCCCCTTTGTCAGGTGTCAGGCACCTTTTACCATTAACTGCCAGCGTCCGGAATGGAGCCCACCCCCATTTCTTCCATATGCACTGGAATGTTTGCTCATGTTCTGTATGAACCCAGCGGTGTCACTAGCGAGTCTGATTTTAAAATGGGGCGACCGGAGCTGACAGGTGGGGTCTGCGGCTAAGGGCCCAGAGTGGCGTGGCGCCGGGGAAGGTCTGCCGCGCGTCTGTGTTGGGGCGAGGGCTCTACAGGGACTTAAATAAGAAAGATGCTCATTTGTCCACGTGGTTACCGTTTTCAGTGTGCTTTTGTGTGGGTCCGTGTTTCCACGTGACATTTTCACATATAGTGCCTTCCCGTGGGATGAAATTAATTTCCAGTTGTTCGTGCCAGTTGTAGAAATAATAGCATGTTCTTTGTTTATTAACTCTGCCTCCTGGGACTTTGCTGAACTCTTTTTATTAAAGATCTGGGAACTTTTTTGTAGTCTGGTATTTTCTCTGTGGGAAGTCAGGTAGACTGAAAATACAAGCGGTTTTGCCTTTGCCGTTTCGGGCTGCGCGCTGTGTTCTCGCCGGCGGAGTGAGCAGCGTGCTCCTCCCTCGCACAGGAGACACTCCATGTTTTCCGTTAGTCCGTCAGCAGGAGGGTCCCATGCCTTCTCGCATCCCTTCCAGGGAGTCCTTTATTATCACTGACATTTGCCTTTTTTTCCTTCTTTCTTAGCAGAAGACTCAGAAAGTGGCGTTTACATGCGATTCATGAGGTCACACAAGTGCTACGACATCGTCCCAACCAGTTCAAAGCTCGTGGTCTTTGACACTACGTTACAAGTGAGTGCGCCCGGTTTGCACCACGTGCCGCTGTGTTACTGGGGTGGCTCCCCTGGGAGGTACCCGCAGACAGGCATTGGGACCTCCCCGTGCTGGGGTGCGGGTTCCCCATCCTCACGGCAGCCTGTGGGGATGAGCTGCCGAGTTCTGAGTCACAGAGCTTAGGCCACCTGGAACCGCGGATTCGGAGCTCCAGGTCTCGGTCCGCACGCAGGTGAGACGGGATCCGGGCCGCAGTCCGGGGTGCACGCCCCCCCCGTGTGTGCCCATGTTTTCTTCTCTTCCCTCAGGAGAAAGTGTCACAGGTTAGTCTGAAATAATACTGGTGAAAAGGAAAAAAAATACTGTGGTGGATAATCTCCTGAGAACTTTATTGATCTCTTTTAGCAGAAAAATTTAACCTGTCCATTTTGGTATTAAAACTTGCTTTTTACAGGTCATTTTGCACCTATATGACTATTGGAAAGCCTAAATAACATCCCACGTGATATCAAATGTCCCCACACATACGTGTCTGTGACGAGCGGCTCTGGGACGCTCTTTGCCGAGAAGGATTGTCTTCGGTTGTGTTCTCCCCGAAGTAGTGGCAGAGCCAGGAATTCCTGGGCATCCCACTTGATTAGGGTCCTTCCCGGGAGATTCCCGAAGGGCTGGGAGCCTCCGAAGGCGGAGGCCCGCAGGTCGGACTCAGACAAGGGCCCGGGGGAGCCCCGCACTGACGCGAGGCCGCGGGCGAAGGGGGGCCGGGGGTCCTGGCTGTCCGGGCAGAGGTGCGCCAGGCTCTGCCCGCTCTGCCCTGCGCTGTGGGAGCCACGTCGCCCGCCCAGCCTGGCCTGTGTCCTCCCAGCGGCTCACCCGCCACGTCATCTTCAGAGGACACCTGGGCTCTTGGGGCCACTCTGCCTGCGTTCCTTCTCGGGAAAGTAAAAACTGGCCTTTTCTCGTTGAGTTTTATTTCCCAGCTGGTTTTGGTTAGCATATAGAAATACAACTGATTTTCGTAAATTGACCTGATTTATACTTACAATTTTGCTACATTCACTTACCAGGGACCCTTTAAGGACCCTCTAAACCCTGAAGGGGGGGGAAGCTGCAAACACTGTTCTAGGAAGGAACAGATGGAGTAGCTCTTGAAGTGTGGTGTGTACCACTAACTACAGATTTCAGGAGTCCGAGAACGGAACGTGTGAATCCCCAGCAGACCTGCTGGGTCAGCCCAGCGCCCCCGCCGCCACCCCCAGGACCCGGTCCTGACCACTGGTTTCCCGCCACCAGGAGTGACAGCCTGGGTGGCCCTCCCTCAGCCCCTCCCCCAGCCCCTCCCTCAGCCCCTCCTTCAGCCTCTCCCCCAGCCCCGCCCCAGCCCCTCCCTCAGCCCCGCCCCAGCCCCTCCCTCAGCCCCTCCCCCAGCCCCTCCCTCAGCCCCGCCCCAGCCCCGCCCCAGCCCCTCCCAGCCCCTCCCCCAGCCCCCTCCCCCAGACCCTCCCAAGCCCCTCCCCCAGCCCGTCCCCCAGCCCCTCCCTCAGCCTCTCCCCCAGCCCCTCCCCCAGCCCCTCCTCCAGCCCCTTCCCTCAGCCCCTCCCCCAGCCCCTCCTCCAGCCCCTCCCTCAGCCTCTCCCCCAGCCCCTCCCCCAGCCCCTCCTCCAGCCCCTCCCTCAGCCTCTCCCCCAGCCCCTCCCCCAGCCCCTCCTCCAGCCCCTTCCCTCAGCCTCTCCCCCAGCCCCTCCTTCAGCTTCTCCCCCCAGCCCCTCCCCAACCCCACCCCAGCCCCTCCCCCAGCCCCCTCCCTCAGCCTCTCCCCCAGCCCCTCCTTCAGCTTCTCCCCCAGCCCCTCCCCAACCCCACCCCAACCCCTCCCCAGCCCCTCCCCCAGCCCGTCCCCCAGCCCCCTCCCCCAGCCCCTCCCCAGCCCCTCCCAAGCCCCTCCCCCAGCCCGTCCCCCAGCCCCTCCCTCAGCCTCTCCCCCAGCCCCTCCCCCAGCCCCTCCTCCAGCCCCTTCCCTCAGCCTCTCCCCCAGCCCCTCCCCAACCCCACCCCAACCCCTCCCCAGCCCCTCCCCCAGCCCGTCCCCCAGCCCCCTCCCCCAGCCCCTCCCCAGCCCCTCACAAGCCCCTCCCCCAGCCCCTCCCCAGCCCCTCACAAGCCACTCCCCCAGCCCCTCCCCAGCCCCCTCCCTCAGCCTCTCCCCCAGCCCCTCCTTCAGCTTCTCCCCCAGCCCCTCCCCAACCCCTCCCCAGCCCCAACCCCCTCCCTCAGCCCCTCCCCCAGTGCCTCCCCCAGCCCCTCCCCCAGTGCCTCCCCCAGCCCCCTCCCTCAGCCCCTCCCCCAGCCCCTCCCCCAGCCCCTCCCCCAGCCCCTCCCTCAGCCCCTCCCTCAGCCTCTCCCCCAGCCCCTCCCCCAGCCCCTCCCTCAGCCCCTCCCTCAGCCTCTCCCCCAGCCCCTCCCCAGCCCCTCCCCCAGCCCCTCCCTCAGCCTCCCCCCTAGTCTCCCCCCCAGCTCTCCTCCAGCCTCTCCCTCGCCAGGAAACTTACCTTTCTCCTGAATCTAGAATTCAGCCAGAGTGAGTAACACGAAAAACGCAGGGCCAGCCTCCATGAGGAGCGTCCGTTCCCAGGAGTCCCCTCCACCCAGGCTCGGTGTGGACGGGGACAGGAGGTGACGCCGCCCGCGCAGGAGCAGGGGGCGTGGCCGGGGCAGCTCCTTACCCTCCGAGCCTGTGTCCCTCACTCTGGGCACCTGACCATGGCCAGCTGTGGCTGGATGGGCCAGATAACGCCCCGTTTGTGGGGACACTCCGGCTGCGTGGTCACTTGGCATTTTCTCATTCATTGTCAGTGTACCAGGCCCAGTGGGAAGCCAGGAACCATTTCTCAGAAGGAAAAGAAATAATCTGCAGAAAAAGATGGGGTTTCCACCGTTCCCTCCCCCACCCCCCAAATCCCTAGAATCTGCTCTGAGTCCCCTGTTGGTGCCTGACGGGGCTTCCTGTGTGCGTGTCCCTGGCTGTGACTCTGCTGGCCGTGGGCCGTGGGCCAGGAGCCTGCACTGCGGCAGAGGGGGCTCCTGCCCGGCCCCGCTGAGGACAGCGGCTGGTCCGTAGTGTGTCGGAGCAGCCGCTCGGGTCAGGGCATGTTGCTTCTGAGCCCAGACGGGTGCCCACAGACCGTGTGCAGAGCCTCGGCCCGGACTTCCCAGAGCCATCGGCGCTCCAGCCGGGCCTCGCCTCTGAGTGGCAGTGTCTCCTGAGACATTGAGGGGCTGCTTCCTGCGCGTCAGATCCGGGCCGGGCCCACGCACACTGCCTGGGGCCCGAGAGACAGAGTGTCTCAGCAACTGCAGCCGGCCCCCAGGTGAGCAAGCGACAGTTCCCGAGGGGGACGCAGTCAGAGCAGTTTAATGGGGAGCTTGGGAGTGGACTTCCCCTCCTTGAGGGCAGAACGCCTGCCTCAGTGAGGTGCTATTTTTCTGCAAGGCATTTGGCCCTCCACCCCCGCTTTATCGATTCAATCATGTATAGTTGTGTGGGGAGATGGGGGGGGGGGGCGCGTATCTTCATTAGGTTACCACCCATTACTACTGTTTTTTCTTATTCAAGTTATTCCAGTTAATGTGATTGTTAATTATGCCAATGAGAGGGAAAACAAGCAAGTATCCAAATTATTGTTTGCCAAGCACACGTTTTTAGAAGAAAATGTAAAAACTATAGGATGAAGAACAGAGTCCAAAGTGAGTTGGAGGGATGAGTGGGCCGGGCTGCCAGCTGATTTCAGTTGAGATTGATAACATCCATGGGTGTAGGGGAGGGGGGGCACTTGCATATTTTAAAAGCTGGGAGGGAAGGGCAGGGCTGGCCTGCTGCTCAAAATTCTGGCCACAGGTGGCAACAAAGAGGAAGTGTCCTCCTCAGCTCCTGGTGTACTTTATAATTTTCAAAGAAAATGATCTTCCAAGTGAAAAAAGTATAGTAAATGGTGATTAGGGAAATGGAAGCCTGAGATTGTGTTGCGCTCACAGGAGCGCGCCCGCCACACAAACCCGGCTCAGCTGAGTCAGGTCCTGGTATAATGAGGGTGGACGGCCACGCCCTTTCAGCACTAGCTGGGCTGTGGAGAATGGGGGCCCAGGTGAGGTGTTTGAATGGATAACTAACAGAAAATAGGAGTCAGGTCCTGGTATAATGAGGGTGGACGGCCACGGCCTTTCAGCACTAGCTGGGCTGTGGAGAATGGGGGCCCAGGTGAGGTGTTTGAATGGATAACTAACAGAAAATAGGAGTCAGGTCCTGGTATAATGAGGGTGGACGGCCACGCCCTTTCAGCACTAGCTGGGCTGTGGAGAATGGGGGCCCAGGTGAGGTGTTTGAATGGATAACTAACAGAAAATAGGAGTCAGGTCCTGGTATAATGAGGGTGGACGGCCACGCCCTTTCAGCACTAGCTGGGCTGTGGAGAATGGGGGCCCAGGTGAGGTGTTTGAATGGATAACTAACAGAAAATAGGAGTCAGGTCCTGGTATAATGAGGGTGGACGGCCACGGCCTTTCAGCACTAGCTGGGCTGTGGAGAATGGGGGCCCAGGTGAGGTGTTTGAATGGATAACTAACAGAAAATAGGAGTCAGGTCCTGGTATAATGAGGGCGGACGGCCACGCCCTTTCAGCACTAGCTGGACTGTGGAGAATGGGGGCCCAGGTGAGGTGTTTGAATGGATAACTAACAGAAAATAGAAGTCAGGTCCTGGTATAATGAGGGTGGACGGCCACGCCCTTTCAGCACTAGCTGGGCTGTGGAGAATGGGGGCCCAGGTGAGGTGTTTGAATGGATAACTAACAAAAGATAGAAGAGGCAGTCATCTCTAGGAAGCTGTCACGCATCACACTCCCAGTGGCTGTTTCCGAGCATCTGGAAGTGTTCAGGAATCTGGAGAAGGCGCTGCGGCGTAAATTAATAAAGAGACTAGAAATATAATATAAACTGGATGCCTGTTGCATGAAGATTCGTGTAATATGCCTGCCTTCCCCTGGCTGCTGGCACCAGACTTCCTCCAGCGCCCAGGACCCAGGCCTTCGCTCTGGCCTGCACTTTCTGTCTTCGCTCGGGCTAAAGAGCCACCCCTGTGGCTCCCTCCACCCTCTGCCCTCCCTCTCATAGCAGGCACCCCCCCCCCACTCTGCCTGCATGCACGCAGCCCAGAGGCCCAGAGGGGCGGGGCTGCTGCCATCTTTGTTGTGTTAATTTGCATACTCCTGATTCGTGAAGTGACAGCCCATTTTCATATTTCTCTTTTATTAGTGTAGATTTGTAATCCATGGGGGAGCCAGAGGAGCTTAGTTATAGGAACCAAGTTCTCCTGAATTCCCGGACCCCTCGCTCTTTATTAACACCATTTGTCCAGGTGAAGGTTCAGTGTACAGAGGCATTGTCCGTTCTGGGGGAACTGCCTTCAGCTGTTCAGGTTTGGCCAGCAGGAGGCAATAACATGTAGATTAAAATGTTCTCAGTTGTCTGGTAACGGGCAATAACATATGCGCATCTTTAGGTGTGGGAATGCCTTCGGACATTCCAACAGGCAATAATGTGTATCTTCAGCCTTGCTGAAGCATCAAGAAGGTTCCATCAACCTCTTGATGAAACTTCTTGCATTTATGACATGCTGGAATTAGCCTCCAGCACGCTGACAGAAAACAAAGGTCAGGGAAGGTGAACCTTGTAGGCTGTGCCAGGCCTGTCTGGGTTTCTGCCGGCAGCTGCAGGGCCTGTGTGATGTCCCAATGGATAAGAGGCAGACTTTGCAGCTCAGTGAGTGAATTAACGGCTCATCTGGACCCGAAAAGGATGTTGATTAAATCTCCATCAGCTTGGATTGAGGTTTCTGGTTGTATCAGTGCCTCTTGTGGACCATTTCACATCACCTGTTCCTCCATCCACCAGCAGCTCAGCTGAGCAGGGGCACCTCCAGCTTCGTTAACCAATAGAGGACATAAGCTGGTGGATAAATGCTCCCTTGCACCTTCAGAATGGGCAGTCCTGAGAAGATCCGAATGTAATGTGTGTCAGTCTGCCCATACTTGCAGTTACCCCCCCCCCCCATCCTGACCCACCTGCCGGCCTATTTCAGCCCTTCCACCCTCCATACCTTGCCCAGGAATCACATCCCCAAGAAACTGTGTGCAGGCCAGGCCCTGCCTCCCGGGGCCCAGGCTTAGGCACATGTCAGGCCCCGAAGGATTCTTTTACTGTGAGGCCATCTGATTAACAAATGACTGAGAGGAGAACCAAGATGGCGGCAGAGGTAAAACACCTATCTTGCCGTCATACTCAACAATTTTAATACTACAACTTAACGAAAGAACAAACACCTTTCAGAATCACCAGAAAGCCCGCCGAGTGAAAATTCCACAAATAAAAGTGAAGATAGGACACTGTGACCCGGAGAGCAGCGGCGGACAGCGTTGAAAGATTCGCGCTGAGAGAGGTTTGGAGTGCGCGCCAGCGGAGAGGGCGGGCGGCTGAAAACCGGCCAGTTTTCTCGAACGGGGAGACAAAGGCGTCCCACTGGACTGATTCTCCAGCTTTGGGCGAAGTCCAGGGAACCCACTATCATATGGGGAGAAAACTGGACAGTGGGAGGGCACGCCGAAGCTTGGGTGCTGCAGGGGTCTCCCAGCTTGTGGAGAAGGCAGCTTGCGCGAACAGCTCGGCTGCGTGACGACGCAGAGAGCGCTGTGTGACTTGCTTTCTCATTCGGAAAACCATCAAACTGCTTTGTTTTACGACCCTGGGTGAGACATTGGGCGTGCAGACTCATTTGGGGAGAGTCTGAATTCCCCGGCAGCCGGTGGAGCTTGGCAGCGGCTCTCTCTCAGAGGTGCTGGCGGCCATTGCCCCCGGCACAGAGTCCCTGGGGCTGCATCGGGCGGAGCTAACGCTGTCTGCTTGGCCCGGAGACTCCGCCCATTGAACCTGAGCACAGCTGAACTTCACAGACAATTGGCCTGGAGGTCAACCCTCCAAGTGCTAACAACGATTAACCTGAGCTTAACTTCAGCAAGACTGTGCAACCCATACCCACCTCAGGTAACTGGGGAGGTTGAGCCACTGTCCCTAGTAGGAAGTCTACCACACAAAGCTAATTGACCAACTCAGGGAAGCAGCCACCATGCAGCGACATGGAAAGAAATCAGATGTGAAAGAAATGGAGGGAAAAAAACGACTGGACATGGAATTCAAAACCATGGTTATAGTGTTTTTCAAGAGGCTCCAACAAAAGGTTGAGGCCTATAAGGAAATAAGCAAGACCGCAAAGGAAATGAATGAGTCCTACAAGGAAATGAACGAGACCCTCAAGGATATGAACGAGACCTGCAAGGAAATGATCAAGATCAATGTGGAAATGAAGGAGACCCTCAAGGATATAAAGGAGACTCTCAAGGATATGAAAAAGGACCAACCAGAAATTAAGCATACACTGACTGAAATAAAAAATACTATACAAAGACCTAAAAGTGCTCTGGAGCACCCCAAGAACCAAGTTAAAGATTTGAAATACAAAGAGGGAAAATCCACTCAGCTGAAAAAGCAAGAAACCAAAAGAATCCAAAAAATTGAAGATAGTGTAAGGGGCTTCTGGGACAACCTCAAGCATACCAACATTCGAATTATAGGGTTGCCAGAAAAAGAGAGAGAGCAAGACAATGAAAACCTATTTGAAGAAATAGTGACCGAAAACTTCCCACACCTGGTGAAAGTAATTGACTTAGGAGTCCAAGAAGCTCACCGAACCCCAATATATAGGAACCCTAAGAGGACCACACCAAGGCACATCATAATTAAAATGCCAAGAGTAAAAGACAAAGAGAGAATATTAAAAGCAGCAAGAGAGAAACAGTTGGTTACCTATAAGGGAGCACCCATACGATTGTCAGCAGATTTCTCAACAGAAATGATGCAGGCCAGACGGGAGTGGCAAGAAATATTCAAAGTGATGAACAGCAAGAATCTACAACCAAGATTACTCTATCCAGCAAAGCTATCATTCAGAATTGAAGGTCAGACGAAGTGCTTCGCAGATAAGAAAAAGCTAAAGGAGTTCATCACCACCAAACCAACATTATATGAAATGCTAAAAGATATTCTTTTAGAAGAGGAAGAAGAAAAAGGTAAAAATATAAATTATGAACAACAAATACACATTTATCAACAAATGAACATAAAAATCAAGTGAATTGATAGGCTGATAAACAGGATAAACTGGTGAATATAACAGAGACATGGACATAGAGAGGGAATGGACTGACAATTCTTGGGGAGAAAAGGGTTGTGGGAAATGCAGCAAGAGACTGGACAAAAATCTTGCAACAATGGGAGAGGTCAGTGGGGAGGGGGAGGAGAGGGTGGAGGGTGGGATTGGTACAGGGTGGAGGGGAGCTATAGGGGGGTAGAAAGAGGAAACAATGTAATTAATAAACTGAACAATAAAGATTAAAAAACTTAAAAAATTAAAAATAAAAGAGTAATATGCAAATTGACCATCACTCCAACACATAAGATGGCTGCCCCCCTGTGGTCAAAGATCCTGCCCCCATGAGGACACAAGATGGCCACCACAAATGGCCAGCAGGGGAGGGCAGTTGGGAGGGACCAGGCCTGCAAAGGAGGGCAGTTGGGAGCAATCAGGCCAGCAGGGGAGGGCCGTTGGGAGGGACCAGGCCTGCAACGGAGGGCACTTGGGGACAATCAAGCCTGCAGGGAAGGGCAGTTAGGGGTGACCAGGCCAGCAGAGGATAAAAGTTAGGGGTGACCAGGCCTGCAGGGAAGGGAAGTTGGGGGGAACCCAGGCCTGCAGGGGAGAGCAATTTTGGGAGGACCAGGCCTGTAGGGGACAGCAGTTAGGGTTGACCAGGCCTGCAGGGGAGAGCAGTTAGGGGTGACCAGGCCTGCAGGGGAGGAAAGTTAGGGACAGACAGGCTGGCAGGGGAGCAGTTAGGCATCAATAAGGCTGGCAGGGGAGTGGTTAGGGGCAATCAGGAAGGCAGGCTGGCGAGCAGTTGGGAGCGAGCAGTCCTGGTTTGAGAGAGGATGTCCGACTGCCTGTTTAGGCTCCATCCTACGGGGATTGTGTGTAAACGAGCAGTAGGACATCCCTCGAGGGGTCCCGGATTGGAGAGGGTGCAAGCTGGGCTGAGAGACACCCTCCCCCGTACACAAATTTCATGCACCGGGCCTCTAGTATTTATATAAAAGTCGAAGCGACCATCTGACCGTTCGACCATTCAACTGGTAGCTATGATGTGCAATGACCACCAGGGGGCAGATGCTCTGACCAGTAGAGGAGGGAGCCCGATTTCTCGCCAAATTGGCCATGGGTTAGGTTGCTGCTCGGGCACTATTGGCCCTGAATCTGCTTCACCCACACCCCAGACCCCTCAGGGGATGTTGGAGGCCCAGTGCATGGATTCGTGCACCAGTGCGGTCCCTCAGCCTAGCCTGCACCCTCTCGCAATCCAGTCTTTAGATACAATAGGAAAAAAAAAAAGGTTTGAAGTTAATTGTTTCATTTTCACAAAATCTCCAACTCTTACATGCCATCAGATATAATACAAAAGTGTTTTTGCTATTGATAAATTTGATTTTCTTGTTTTTCAAACTTAGAAAAATTAACGTTGAAGATAACTGTTAAGATTTGGTTGAATATTTTTGTTGACGTGATTTTCTTCCTGACCTGGAGTTTAAAAGCATGTGTTGTTTCTCTTATTTGTCTTCAGGTGAAGAAGGCCTTCTTTGCCTTAGTAGCCAATGGTGTGCGAGCAGCGCCACTTTGGGAAAGTAAGAAACAAAGTTTTGTAGGTAAGCAGTGTGCCCCCCGCTCCCCCCAATAAATACAGTTAAAAAAATCTGCAACAAAGCAGAAAGCCCAAGGCATTTTAATGGGTGCTGATTGGAATTCATTCTCGTAAACGTGTTACCAAACTAAAGAACATTCTTGCTTTTACATCCCGGTAAGGGAGGCCACTAGTTAATTCAAAATCACTTCCCTACTTTGATTGAATTTCTTTTGATTCAGCACCTGTTGCCTCTGGGGGGTCTGTGTGCCGGTCCCTGTGAGCCCAGGGCCAGAGTGTGAGAGGGAGCTGTCTGTCAGCCTGTGCTCTCGGTTACTCACCTGTGGCCTCTCCCGCTTCCTCCAGGGCGATCACCTCTGACAGGGCAAAGGAAGCATAAAAGCGGCCCATGCCTTCGCTGAATCATTGTTATACTGTTAAAACATAGTGTAACTTACGCTATCTAAACTGCAAAATGCCCCATTCTGGGAGCCAGGGCAGACAGTAGTGCCCCTGCCTGTGCTGTGCGCGGCTCAGCGCCGCCGGGAGAGGTCTGTTTCCTCTTGCAGCCCCGCGCCTGGCAGCATAGTGCCCCCAACAGTGTCATGTTTCTAGAGCTGCTGGAATGCTTGATCTCGTTTTAAAGTGTTTAAAATTATTTACATGTGGCTGCAAGTCTTTTGCGATGTTCTTAACAATCATTAATTTTTCTCTCCTTGACTTGTCAAGTACTGTGATTAATTCCAGTTACTGTAGGGTTAAATTTCAGCTAAATTTGTGTGTCTTAGTTTGCTGTAGATAATTAACAGATGAATAGCTTTAAATAATATATTAAACTGTGCTTGATACGTGTACTTTAGAAGCTGTTCTAGTAACTATTCCAGGTTTGCCCATCATTTGCAATTTCTTTGTGTTTTAATAGTTTCCTATTTAACATACAGTTCTTTGTTTCAGGAATGCTAACAATTACAGATTTCATAAATATACTACATAGATATTATAAATCACCCATGGTAAGTACCAGAATTCTTGTCTGATTGGGGGTGTGGGCTGTGTATGTGTTTAGGGGTTGGTTGTGTGTGCATTTAAGATTTGGTGGGGGAGGGAGGGCGGGGAGCCGGGGTTTGGTACAGAGGTGATGATGGTGGTTGATTTTTGCAAATGTATCTGATGTGCAGGGAACCTCTGTGTAAATCAGTCACACGTTTGAAGCCTGAAGATAGAAGCCTCGGGAAAAATGAAAGGCAGTCACGTCTTTACTAAGGTTTCAGGAATTCCCAGGAAGTGGACTTCGTGCGTGTACTTGTTGCCTACATGTTCTGTGGGTTCCCTGCTGTGTGGCCGGGGCTGCAGTATGGGCATGCTGTCCTGAGGGACGCAGCCTGGACCATGGGTGAAGGCGGCCCAGCACCACTCCTGCCCGCACACTGTCACAGGGACGGCCTCGCCCTCGGAGAGGAGAATGCCACAGGGCTTACTTTCGTGGCCTGTTGATGGGAGTACAGCTTCATGTACTTACCCCAAAACTCTATAAGGACTATGTGTATTCTGTGGCTTCAGAAGTAAAAATTAAAATGGAAGACATTGAATTGACATTTTCCAGCCAGTTAAAAAAAGACTGCTGGGGTTCATTTTTGTGGCAGAACACCCCGGCCCCCGGCCCCCAGCCGCTGTTCTGTAAGAGAAGAGTGGGAGCCCCACGTATGGCCTTTAACACTCTGACTACGTGATTTCCTGCCAGCTTGTTTGGTTTTTGTTGTATTGGGGAAGGGTTGTGTGTTTTTGTTGTTTTCCTTTTAATTTAATTTAATTTAATTTATTGGGGTGACATTGGTTAATAAAATTATATAGGTTTCAGGTGCACAGTTCTATAACACACCATCTGTATATTGTAATATGTGTTCTCCTCCGAATGTCAAGTCTCCTTCCATCACCATTTCCCCTCTTTACTCTCTTCCACCACCCTTTGCCCCCCTTTTCCTCTGGTAGCCACCACATTTCGGGCTGTCTATGAGGTTTTGTTTGTTTTGGTAAATCCCTTCACCTTTTTCACCCAGCCTCCCAATGCCCCCCTCCCCTCTGACACTTACTGGTCTGTTCTCTGTATCTGAGTCTGTTTCTGTTTTGTTAGTTTATTATGTTATTAGATTACACATATAAGCAAAATTATATGGTAGAGGTTGTTTTTGTTTTTGTTTGCACAGGTGGGAAAGAACAGAATTATATACATTGTTTTTTTAGTACTATTTTGGGTATCTAAAAGGTAAAAGACAATCCAATTAATACTGTTTTTACAAGTAATAGTCAATATTGCTCACTAACTAAATTCCTTCATAAAACGGGAAAATAAGTTTCTTTGTAGGACATACTCTTAGAAGGGAAATTTGCCAAAGACTGTGTAATTATTTTATATTAATTTCATATGATTGGTCCGATTTCTTAAAATACCATCAATGCAGGCAAATACTGATTTTTTTCTTGTAATGGTCATCTCTCTGCTTGTGGACTAGCAAATTCACAGAGTATGATTAGTAAGTGGATAGACTTTTATTAAGTGCAGCTGATACTTGAGGAGACATTTTTCTCCACATTTCGCCTCATTTTCTAGTTACGTTGCTATTGTGAAAACTATGATTTATTTCATTTTCCAAGTGCTCATCATTAGTATACAAAAACACAAGTGATTTTGATGTATTGATCTTTTATCCTATAAGATTCACTTATTAGTTCTAGGAGCCTTTTTGTACATTTATCAGGATTTTTTTCTATGCACATAATAATGTCTACAAATACTGTCAGTTGTACCCTATTGAAAATCCTTTCTTTTTGTCATAAAATTGTTTTACTGCCTTAAGTGTGGATCTGTTGCAATTTTCTGTTCTGTCCATTGTTCTGCTTGTCTCTCTCTTGTCCCATAGTCTCTCGGTGACGAAAATAAAAAGCCTGATGCCCTGGCCAGGGTGACAGTGTTGCAGGTCCCATTCCCATTGGGACATGTACAGGAGGCAACCGATCAATATTTTTCTCTCACATCAGTGTTTCTCTTTCTCCCCCCCTCCCGCACCCCTCCGCACCCCTACTTCTCCTCTCTCTGGAATCAGTAAAAAACATATCCTTAGGTGAGGATTCATGCACACACACACACACACACACACACAAAACAGCCTGCTGGTATTATTGAGAGTCTGTAAGTCAATTAGGGAGAATTGGAATCTTAACAATATTGAGTCTTGCAGTCTGTGAGCATGATACTTTCCTTGCTTTATTTCATTGGCTAGCACTTCCAGCAGAGCATTGAAGTCATGAGAGCAGGCCTCATCTTAGAGGGAAGGGAAAGCGTTCTGTATTTCACTGTTAAGTATGATGTTAGCTATAGTTTTTTCATAGATGCCTGTTACCATGTTGAGGATGTTCCTTTTCCAGGTTTAACGAATGAATGGATGTTGAATTGTGTCACATGCTTCCTCTGTATCTACTGAAATTATATTCTTTATTTATTCTTTTAGATACTGTTTCCTCAAATATTTTCCTGTTCCCTCCTTCCTTGGGGATTACAGTTAGTCAGCTGAGATTTTGTTGTGTAGGGGGTTTTCAAGTGTGTTGTTTTTTCTTTTAAAGTTAGAGATGCTAAAGATCTTCTGTTGTCTCAGAAAGAAGGAATGAGTGTATGTGTCCAGGTGTGCTTTAAAATTAAAGTATATCAGAAATTTTCAAATTAGTTAATGAAAATATATTAGACTTGTTTATTATGTTTTAAATTGACAGAACATTTATCTTCAGAGAAATGTAGAGCATTTTTTTCTCAATTATATTTCCAGCACTGAATTATCTTGTTTGCATCTACTAAATTATAGGATTAAGGAGTAGTGATGAAATGCTTCTTACATTATATTAACTTTTGTAAATAAGAGTTTTTTTATTTTCAGGTACAGATTTATGAATTAGAAGAACATAAGATTGAAACATGGAGGGGTAAGTATGGTGGGGTATTTAAAATATTTTACTATCAGAAAACATGTTTTACTTCATATATAAAATGTTTTAATTTCACAGATCCTCCTCTCTCTGCTTAATGATAAAATAAATTGCATTAATTACAACATTTATTTATATCCCAGTTTTGATAGTATGCCATCCTACTATGTATATTACCCATTCTGCTTCATAGAAATTTATAGAGAACCTATAGCAGGTCTTTATACTAAGCTCAGGAATGTGAAGATGAGTAAGCAAAAAAAATTGCCTTTGTATGAAAAATGCACCAGAGGAATGCCTAAGATTAACTAGAGCAAGGATCTGTTCTTATTTAAAGTTAATAATTATTTCTTAACCAATTATGGAGAAACAGAACAAGTGAACCTTGAACTAGATGATTGGGATCAGATAGTATGAAAGTAATGTTTGAAATTCACCCTCTATAATCACGGCGCCCTTTCTGAAACGGGCCATTTCAAGTTGCACAATTGTGAACTGTTGTGTCGGAGAGACGCATCGTGCTAGATTGGAGCAGGGGTGGCGGCCGAGGACTGTCAGCAGGAATGCCTCGATGAAGGACTGGTGGGAATCACTGAAGAGGAAGTCTTGGGGGCCGGGGAGGACCGCCTAGAGAGAAATGGAGGGGGCAGTTGAAGGAAATTTTTTAATTTAAAAGTGAAATTTCGCTTTGTACTTCCCATAGCCCGCTTGGTATGATAAGCAATCTTTGTGCCTAGCTGTGAAATGTGAACACCTGGTGGAATTCTCTAAAGGGCTAGGGCACTGTTAATCCCATGAGATTTAGAAGTTTCGTTGCATGGTAGACTTGATTTTTGATGGCATTATCAATGCCAACCAAACAAAGCCAGCATGGGGCCCATACCTCAGCACTGCCAATGGTGATGTGAAAGTGCATAGAACACCACCAAGACAGTTACTTCTTGTCAAATTCTACTGTCATCTTAGGCCAGGTTTAAGTATATTCACATTTTAACACCACATGGCTATTCAGCACTAATAACAATGGCAACATGTCCTCGAATGCCTTCTGAATAGAAACCTCGGTAAGTTAGTTGATCTTTACAAAGATAATTTCTACACTAGAGAGCTTCCCTGGGATGCAGTGAATTTTGAGCATTAGTTTGATAAAATCAAACTTAATAACATTTCGGGAACAAAGTCTGTTGCAGCTTTTATTTTTTAACTTATGAGAATTAGTTCTAATGACTTCGTTCATGCTTCCGCTCCTGAGGGTGGCGGTAACATGGCAACATCTAGTGCCCTCTGCTGGCATCACTTTTATCAGGTTTCTTGACTTCTCGTTTTTTGCAGCATCTCTTGTAATACTCTTTTTAAATATTTAACTTGTCCACAGGGGCAACATCCAGTTTGAGAGTTACTTAAAATAGCCATCACTATAATTAACAGGATAGTATCAGTCAATGAAATTTGATTTGGGTCTTTATTATCTATAAATTGAAGAGTATTTTAATTTATATAATCATTGCAAACTGCAAATATGTTACTAATTACATCTTTTCTTTCTGTAAATACAGAGCTTTATTTACAAGAAACATTTAAGCCTTTAGTGAACATATCTCCAGACGCAAGGTAAACTTGGGCCGTTTTTCTCCTGAAAACATTCACTCAGACCCATCTGTTTCGTTACGATTATTGATGGGTTAACAGAGTTTTCTTACCTAGACAAGGGCCAGCCTCCTTAATTCCAGATCTTAAATTCAGTAAGTCTAGAGATAATAAAAATCACAGCTATTATTGATGCAAGGGGCTGATAATGGACTAGGGAGCTGGTCATACTAAGCGGTTTGGAAATCCAGGTCACCGGTAACAGAAATCGCCTAAGGCAGCTCTTAGGACTGCAGATCCCTGGGCTGGGCCCCACCTGCGACACCTGGGGGAGGTGCCTGGGAGGCCCTGCATGCTGACTGCTGTGAAGGTGAAACCAGCCTCAGCCAGGGGCCACAGGCGGCCCAGAAGGGCTGCCCTCTCCAGAGACTTCCAGCCCGTGCGTTTTCCACCAAGCCTCTGGGGCGGCTCTCGCACATTTCCACGCTTATCTGAAAGCATGCTTCACTCTAGGACCCAGCGAGGAAAACGGGAACATCGATTTTTAGAATTTAATTTCCGAATCCCAACAGACACACCTACCGTGCCTCCTGGTTGGCAGCCACAGCAGAGGCCAGAGCTGAGCTGCCCAGAAGTGGCTGGCCCAGCAGGAAAGCAGCCAGCGCGGGCCAGCCTGCCCCCACAGCTGCCTCTGCTGCTGCTGGCGCTGCCCATTAGCTTTCCTAGGGGTTGGTGTCTGTCATTTGTCAAATAAATGCAGTAAATGTGCTTCTAGAAAACCGCCAGAGATTTGTAGCTCACACTTGTGTTTGAGATTTAACACAGACTGTGGAAAAAATCAGAACATTTACAGAGATCTCCAATAAAACTTTTCCAAATACTGTTTTAAGTCATTCGGCCTGTTACGATTGTAATATAAACACACTGGAAATGCTTTGAAAGCAGGGGTGGTCCAAAGCTTTCTGACTTGTCCTGAAAGCCTAACAACTCTAATGGCTTTTCCCGCAGCCTCTTCGATGCTGTAAACTCGTTGATCAAAAATAAAATCCACAGATTGCCAGTTATTGACCCTATCAGTGGGAATGCACTTTATATACTTACTCACAAAAGAATCCTCAAGTTCCTCCAGCTTTTTGTAAGTAGTTTTTAGTGTTTTTAAAGACATAGCTGCATCTACTTTATAATTAATTAACTTCAAGTAAATTGGGTCTTCTTGCCCTCAGCAGCAGAAACCATTAGTTGTGAGGTCTCCATTTCTAAACTTCATTTTCTCAACTTATTGCTGTTTGATTGTACATTCTCAAAAGTACAAGATTCCAATTAAAAGATATCCAAATAAAACACTTGGAATTCTCTATTTAAATTAGAATCTTTCATCACCTAAAATATTCTACTTTGCAAGTCAGTCTAATTAAGGAATTACTACACAGGATAAATTGAGCCAATATTTATAGCAAATTGCCTTCCGCTGCTTTATTGGGATCATGGTTTTGGAAACATATATTCAAAAAGTACTGTCCCCAGAATTAGCTTATTAACGGCAGCCGTGAGAGGAAACCCAAAGCAAATAAAATTTACCATGTTGGTCCAAATTAGGGCTGTGTCATCTGTAAGTTTTCTCGCCTGCATTTCATAGTCATACAAATGGTTTCACGATCATAGAAATCTTAGACCCTCTTCAGTCGGCAGGTGTCAAAGAGCTCAGACGGACCAAGTGTTCACAAGAGGGCTTTAAATTTTTCCTTTTAATGATAGGCACTGAATTTGATTTTTTTTCCCTGCTAAGGATGCACTGAATTTGACATTACAGGTAATTGGTCAGCTAGAACCAATAGTGGCTTCATTCATGGTTCAGAAGAGATCATTTGAAGAGTCTTTTTTTTTTTTTTAAAGAAGTTACTAGACATTAGCAATGTGCCTCAGATTAGCTCTCCCCTTCTGTACCCGCTGCTGCAAATAAGGCAATAGAATAGCGTGCTGGAGTGGGAGCACCGCCCACCTCTGCAGGGCAGAGCACCGAGTGCAGTTACTGGGAGAAACTCCTGTCCGTCAAACCACCCCATATTCGAATAGTTTACGTGGAAAAGTAACTCTCCTCATGTTTAAATTAACCTAAGGAAGAAGGTAGGGAGAAGCGTCATTTACAGAAAGGCATGAGGTTTGGTAGACAGATGATCCAGGGAGGGAAAATTGGGGAAATGTAGGTGCTGTTGGTCAGCCCTGACATCAAATGAGCTGGGAACGGAGTCACCTTAGCAAGGAGCTTTCATGGGACCGGGGCGGGCGTGCGAGGCCCACAGGCCCAATTTACCCCTTCCAGACAGCATTTTAAAGTAATTCCAATCCCAAGAGCTAAGTACTGTTCAGCATTTACAGTAGGTTAGGCACTGTCCTAAGCAGGTCACATGATGAATCTAACCCTCACCGTCACCATTTATAAGGGATGAAATCCAGCCAGGCTGAGTGGCTCCACCTCACTGCTGGCGGGCTGCCCAGCAGCTTTCTCAGCCCCTTCTTCCCGCAACCCCACGCCAGAGGCCAGTGGCTGAGCGAGTGGCTCCGCACCGCCCCAGGCTTCCGGCCTCGGGAAGGGAGCAGGTGTGAGAAAGGCCTCTGGCGGCCTCTCTGTGAAACGGGAGCAGGTGCTCTGCGGGCACTGCCTTGTGTTTGGGCCAACATGGTAACTAGACCGTGCTAGTGGGATTGCTGAATAGCTAGAGGTTTTCTGATTAAAATACAGAACTTTAAAGAAGTTTCAAAATCTGACTTTTGCTGAAGTGTGAGCTCATTTTCTGAGAAAGGGGAGTGTCCCCTTGGGGACGCTTGATGCAGCCTAAGCACACAGTGTGAACAGGGCTTGTCCTGCGTCGCAGCGGGCCAGGTGACCTAATAGGGCTTTCTTTTTTCTCTCTGAATTTCTAGGAGTCTCATGATTTGAATATTGATGAACTCTTTGACTTGAACATTTTGTTTCTTCTAATTGTTCATCTTTCCCGATAATTATAAGGTACACCAGGAGGATGGAATCAGCTATACCCTGTATAAAAGGTGGACTTTTGAAAACCATAGACCCTATTTTGTTTTAATCAAATGTGACCCTAGACTTCTCTCTTCTGACTTCTCCCTCCTCCTCTAAAACAGCTGTGGAGAAAAAAAAAGTTAACTTTTAAAGGGGTTTTTAATTCTGTTCAGTTGGCTTGTCCTTTATTCCTAGTAGACAAAAACCAGAATCCTCCAAAGGAGAGTTCCGGGTGTGAGTGGAGGCGGATGGTGTGAGGACGAGCTTGCAGCTCGGACCGCCACCATCAAACACGTGGGTTTGGAAATGTGTGGGTTCTCAGAAGCATTGCCCAGTGAGGACCCAGGAGCAGGGGTGTCCCGTGAATACTGAGGAATAAGGATTCCTGGTGGCTTCTGGGTCTTAACCTCCAGAGACCTGTTGTTCCCTTCTATCCTCTTTTCCGTGGGCAGAGAGAAGGGGGAAATGTCACACTGCTAGCACTGCACTATTTTATTAAGTAAAGATACTTGGACTTAAATAAACTGGTTTGAACAAAAGACAATTCTTAGTATAACATTTTCCTATTGATTTAGATTGTTAGAAAAGACTGGCTTGAGTCTGTCGCGCTAGTTTTTCATTCGTGTGGGTTTGTGAACATGAAGAAGGCTGTTTGGGTCTAGAGCGCTTGCCCTTGTCCTCCATTCAGATGTCCGATATGCCCAAGCCCGCCTTCATGAAGCAGAACCTGGACGCCCTGGGAATCGGGACCTACCACAACATCGCCTTCATCCGCCCCGACACACCCATCATCAAGGCCCTGAACGTCTTTGTGGAGAGACGGGTGTCCGCCTTGCCTGTTGTGGACGAGTCAGGTCCGTGTGGCCACAAACAGAAAAGCTTTATCTCAGGAAAGTTACTGTCAGATGGCCTCGCACCTGAGCTAAGTGGGGGAAGTGAACATTCAGACATGGTGAACAAATTCAGCACTGAGGAGCACTCTGGATAATAAGAACTTTAAACTGGCATATTTTCACACTTGCCATTAATACAGGATTTCATGTTCATTTAAAAATAGACATGCTAGTTCTCTTTGGCAATATGCAGTTCTTAATCATGGCCTAGTTAAGATTGATTTTAAAAGTTACTTTTTGTTCCTAAGATACTGTTCTAACATATATTTTCATTTTAGGGAAAGTCGTAGATATTTATTCCAAATTTGATGTAATTGTAAGTATTTTTAATTTTGTTAAACCTGTCATCTAAAATGCATTTAAAACATACCAATTCGTTTTTGTGGTTTTTCCATCTTTTAATGATTTCTAGCTTTTTGGAGTATAAAGATCTTATCAGAGAACTCCATAGACGCCCCAGAGTAATTGTACTTTTAACATTCATTGGTTTAGCAATGAATAATATACTAGTAGAATTTTATAAATCTTTGTCTTTTCAATACATGTATAGTATAGTTTATCCATCACCTCAGCATACATGTATATCTTAATGGTCTTTGATCTATGTGGAGACATTGTTTATTCCACCAACGGGCAGGTGTTTAGTGCATCTGAACTTAGTGCACATGAACTTGTAGTCACGTGCATCCCAGTGTTTGATGATTGGGGACAGCTGTTCTAAAGAAGACAGCAAATGTACCAAAGAGTTAGGTAAATCCCATTTGCATCCCTGGTTTAAATCTAGGTTGAGTTTGGTGCTCTATCTTTCCACATGATGCTTTTTTTCCTCATTAATTTTAAATGTACTTCCTTAGAGCCTTCCATCCCTTCTGCGAATGGGAACTGAGATTTGGTAGTGCCACGTGCGCATCATTGGGGGCCAGGAAATGCGTTCATTGGAATTTGGCTGAGTGGAGCCTGCTAAGGTTAATGAGAAACCCGAGGGGCTCCTAAGGAAGTACTGGCACTTCTTCACCCTCCATTAGTCCAACTCTTAAAAGACCATTTATTCAGGAAGGAGCCTTGGGGAGCAGAGAAGTCTTTAGAAGGACATGTGGTCCAGTTAACAAAGTTGCTCCACGATTAAGGTCCTCCTTGCAAGCTTTAACTCTCACTGCGGTGACACATTACAAGCTGTTGTGCTGGAACTGCATAAGCATTGAAGTATTCGAAATCACGTGGCTTAAACTTACTAATCATGGTCACTAGTGTGGACTTAAATGAAAGCATATAATGCATTCTGACTCTTTATTACAGAACCTTGCTGCTGAAAAAACATACAATAACCTAGATATCACCGTGACCCAGGCGCTTCAGCACCGGTCCCAGTATTTTGAGGGCGTGGTCAAGTGCAGTAAGCTGGAAATATTGGAGACCATTGTGGATAGAATAGTAAGAGCGGAGGTGAGATGACTGTTCCACCCCCCACCCCCTGCCCCCCACCCCCTACCCCCCAGGTCATATGAGCTGTAACCAGTAAATGGCACCTCAGGAATTGTGAATCTCAGGACCAGCCCATGGGGCCACCTTCAAGTTCAGTGGGAGCACACAGTTCCCCGTTCCAGAACCTAACCTAGCATGTTACCTGGCACATAGTGGGTCATCTGTAAATATTCATTAATGCAATTTGTAAGTCCTGATATCAAGTAAACTGGTAAGTCACTGCCATGTTTAAAAACACACACTGGAGGAAACAGGTCCCAAAAAGCTTCAGGTCCCATTAGGGCATTTACAGACCAAAGTTTAAAAGGTGCAGTCATATGGTTTCAACAAAGTAAATGATAAAATGTATTCTCATTTTTTTCAAGTTAAAATACTGTTCTCTCTCCCCGCTCAGTGCCTCTCCCTCACAATCTAGGTCAGTAGCAGATGTCTAGTGGCCGTCGCCTGACCCTCGGCACTCACGTCCTGTTGTGCTTGCCGCTGTAGGATTTTCAAGTCTAATGGACAGGAGTGCTGAGAGACGGGAGATGAGGCTACCAGGCATTTATCCAACTCGGTGTGCCCATTCCTAAAGCCATTTTCCCTTCCTTGTCAGATAGGAAGAGGAATAGTCTCCTGTTCATCCCTCTAGGACTGAAGGATACAACTGTGTTCCTTCTAGAATAACCTCTAATTAGGCAAAACCAATTCATGATGATATAAGTCTGCTTTAATGATTACCTAAATGCAAGAGCACATTCCAAGAATAAAAGTTCCTGATTATTTTACAGGCTAATAACAGGCGAGCAGCTCGCTTTCTGAAAGCTTGGTGAGAAGGAGAGCGTAGTGCTCCATCCTGGGAGCCAGCCTTGCAAAACCCACCCAGCCCTGCCCCCGGCCCTCCTCCGAGGTGAATCCTCAGCTTCAACTGTCATGGCTGACAGTGTGTCACTAGAATCTCAATATGAAGTCTTCCTTTTCTCTTTTCTTTTTTTTAATATATTTTTATTGATTTCAGAGATGAAGGGAGGAGAGATAGAAACATCAATAATGAGAGGATCATTGATCAGCTGCCTTCTGCACGCCCTTGACTGGGGATTGAGTCCTCCACTGGGCACGTGCCCTGACCGGGAATTGAACTGTGGCCTCCTGGTTCGTAGGTGGACGCTCAGCCATTGAGCCTCACCGTCCGGGAGTCTTTCCTTTTTCCACCTGAATTTAATGTCCATCACTACTTGTTTTGCAAAGAGGTCTAATTAACTTAGGAATATGTCGTAACTTCTTTATTAATGTCCTCAGAATTATGTGCCTTTTGAAGATCATAATCAGAAATAGATAAGGCGTCCTTCCTATTTATAAGCACAGTGGACATCCAAATGGTGGGATCCTTTATAACGATTAAAATTCACGTTAAAGAATGTTGATGCTGTAGAAAAGAGAAAAAGCCATTACAGTATCGCATAACAGCATGATTCTTTGTGTAACACGCATGCACATACACAGCAAAGCAGCCAGAAGGACGGCCACCAGGGCGGTAACAGTCACTGTTCCCAGGTGACAGAGCTCTGGTTGCGCCAAGCTCCTCTGTGTCCTTAGCTCTCTGTGAGCACCTGTCACATCAGGTAGAAGAAAAAAGTATCTGGCTAGTCCTTGAAGTTCATCTGGTGAACAAAAGAAATTTCATTGTCATATGAAATAGGTCATTGAGGAAAATATGTAATTGAACGGTTTTCTCACCTTATCCATCCTGGCTTTCCTCATTAAAATAATTTCTTTCACCAGGTGACTTCTCAGTGGGGGACAAAGAACAATTTTCAGCTTCATCATAGTTTGTTAGGAAAAGAGTTTGCAGTACCAGTGATGACATTTCTCCAAAGGGGACATACATATGGACAGTAGACATATGAAGAGATACTCAACATCATTAATCCACAGGACAATGCAAATTAAAACCACAATGAAATATCATATCACATCTGTCAGAATGGCTAATAGCAATAAATCAATAAACAGTGAGTGTTGGCAAGAATGTGGAGAGAAGGGAGCCCTGGCACTGTTAATGGGAATGTAAATTGGTCCAACCTCTATGGAAAACAGTATGGAGGCTCCTCAGAAATTTATAAATAGAGCTACTTTATGAGCCAGCAATCCATGAAAACACTAATTTGAAAATATATATGCACCCATGTGTCTGTACCATTATTCACAACAGCCAAGATATAGAAGCAACCTACGTATCCATCGATAGAGGAATGGACAAAGGAGGACATACATACAATGGGATAGCAATAAAAAGCAATGAAATCCTACCATCTGCAACAAAATGGATGGACCTAGAGAGTATTATGCTCAGTGAAATAAGTTAGAGAAAAACAAATACCATATGATTTCACTTACATGTGGACTCTAAAAAAAAATAAACAAATGAATAAATAAAACAGAAAACAGACCCATAGGTTTAGAGAACAAGCTGATAGTCACCACAGGGAAGAGGGCTGGGTAAACAACAAAAAAGACAAAATATAAAAACTGCTTCCGCCCTTTCCATCTCCCTCCTGCATCCCCATTTTGTACGAGCGGGGACGGTGTTAAGTGGCTCCGTATGGAGAGGAGGGTCTGCGAATGAACTGACCAGTAGTAAGTTCTAAAGCTTTTACACCTGAGGCGTGGGATGTCCTTCCTTTCCTGCTCTAAGGACGCTTCGCTAGAGTAGTGCCTCAGAACGTGACCTACTTGTTTACAAAAGACTTTCAAGTAGAGAAAGACATGACTGTAACCTACTTGCTTTACTGGTTAATTGATCCTCTGAATATTATTAACATGAACATAGAGGCCTGATGGGAATAAACCAGTCCCAGGGCAGTGGTCTGTTAGTGCTCATCTGGACTTTTTCCCACACAGAACAGAATCTGATAGTTGTTAGAAACTGAGATACTTTAAAAAATGGAAACTGTTTAAGAGAATGTGATAGCTACATTGTACTTCATGTTTTGAATTATATCTTTCATATACTAATATTGTGAAATTTGAAAACTCAGCGGGACATGGCTGGCTAAATTGTTCTTAAAAGGAGTCAAGCATGCCCTTAGCTGGTTTGGATCAGTAGATAGAGCATCGCCTGTGGACTGAAGAGTCCCAAGTCTGATTCCAGTCAAGGACATATGCCCGGGTTGTGGGTTCAATCTCCCAGTAAGGGGTGTGCAGGAGGCAGCCAATCAATTATTCTCTCTCATCATTGATATTTCTATCTCTTTCTCCTTTCCTCTCTGAAATAAATAAAAAATCCTATCTAATAAAAGTAATATGCAAATTGACTATACCTTTGCTATACTAAATAAGCCACGCCCTCTGGCCAATCAGGAGTTATATGCACATTAACACCAAACCAAGATGGCTGCTGCCTATGGCAGGGTGATCACTGGGTTTCCAAGACCAGAAAAAGCCTCGCCAAGAGGCTGGCTTAGGTCCCCTGGCTGAGGTCCCCTGCCCAAGGATGCTTTTGGCTTTGGGCAGGCTGGGGGTGAGCCGTCAGTAGGACATCCCCTGAGGGATCCCAGTATGTGAGGGGGCAGGTTGGGCTGAGGGCCCACGGCCCACCCACCCCCAGTGCACGAATTTCGTGCACCGGGCCCCTAGTGTATATATGTTTTTTAAGTCGTCAGGCAGTCCTGGTCGGTGTGGCTCAGTTGGTTGGGTGTCATCTATGCACCAAAAGGGTGTTGGTTGGAGTCCTTGTGAGGGTGCATGCCCAAATTTCGGGCTCGATCCTTGGTAGAGGGTGCACAGGAGGCAGACGATGGATGTTATGCTCTCACATTGATGTTTTTCCCTTTTCCTCTCTCTTTAAAAATCAATAAAAGTTTAAAATCTTAAATTTAAAAAAAAAGTAGACAAGCAGATCAGCATCACATTTGAACTTCAGAGCCATAGGCCTTCCCATGTTTCTGTATGCTGTTACTTTCTGTGATTTGTGAGATGGATTCACTGTTGAGTATCTGAAAGTTATTTTTTTTCCTATTTTCCATTTTAAAGCATTTTATTTAAACTTGCTTACATGGCCTACTTTTCTCTTGTTTGCAGGTCCATCGGCTGGTGGTAGTGAATGAAGCAGACAGTATTGTGGGTATTATTTCCCTGTCAGATATTCTGCAAGCCCTCATCCTCACCCCACCAGGTACAAAGGCCAGTTTCTGACCTTCCCCTCCTGAGACAGGCAGGCACGCGGGCCCCTGCTCCTCCTCCAGAGGGTGGCCTCTGTGCGTTCCTCTGTAACCATTTTTCATTGTCTTTGTGGCTGTGAAGTTATATTCTTCTACTTGAGTACGAGAAAAGTTTGTAGAAAGCATCCTGACTCAGCCCCTCTCTGCCCAGCAGTGCCCAAATAATCGATTCATTGCCAAGTTCATCAGAACCTTTTCTATTAAAAAGCTAAGACCCTTCAGTTTTGCTTTCTTTTTAGGAGTGCTAACTGGAAAACAGAAGGAAAATTCTTTGGGTTCTAACTGTTGACACCATCTAAACCTCAAAAACAAAATGACTTTCTAGTGTTTTGAGTATATAAAACAAAAGACATAACAGACTTTTTTCCATGAATACTGCATGGAAATCAATTAACTACCAAACAGCACCGATGGCTAAACTCATTTTTGCCTCCTGGGTCCCAAACAGAAGCATGCAGGAGGGCGCAGCCTTGGAAAAGAGTTGGTCTTTTTTCTGTCACACACGTGTAATAGTGGGGGAACTGTAGGGGCCCTAACCCACCTGCCCCTTTCCTTTTCTTCCCTCTCCTCTCCCTGCCCCCAGTAAATACAAACAACCCAACCCTAGCCGGTGTGGCTCAGTGGACAGAGCATTGGCCTGTGGACTGAAGGGTCCCAGGTTCGATTCCAGTCAAGGGCACCTGCCTGGATTGTAGGCTCAATCCCCAGTAGGGGTCATGCAGGAGGCAGCTGGTCAATGATTCTCTCTCATCACTAATGTTTTTATCTCTCCCTCTCCCTTTCTCTCTGAAATCTATATAGATAAAAGCCTAAGTGACCGATTGGCTGGTCGCTATGACGTGCACTGACCCCCAGAGGGCAGACGCTCAATGCAGGAGCTGCCCCCTGTGGTCGGTGCACTCCCACAGGCAACTTCCCATGGTCAGCCAATCTCCCACGGCCCCTCCCCACAGTGTCTGGCCAACCTCCTGCAGTCCTCCCCCTGGCCTGCCAACCTCCCACGGTCCCTGCCCCCACCGCTGGCCGACCTCCTAAGGTCTCTCCCCCTGGCTGGCCAGTGCCCATCCCACCCCCCAATTAGCCCTGATCACCGGCCAGGCTGAGGGACCCCACCTGTTCACGAACTTGTGTACCAGGCCTCTAGTAAAAATACATTTTTTTAAAAAAATACAAACAACCAACCCAGCTTTGGACCACACAGACCAAGTCCAAGAATGCTGAGAGAGGAGACAAGTGACATGCACTTTGAACTCTTAGAAGTTAGACATTCAAGTGTGTGTACTACGTTACAGTATTGATTTTTTCTTTCATTCAGAAATCAAGCTAACAGAGACTAGTTTTTACAGTTGACCTCTCTCCTAAAGATGCCGCCCTTCAGGAGCCCCCACCACCCGTGAGAAGGCCTCACGCTCCCCGAGCGGGACCCCGTTGTGACTCCAGTAGATCAGGACACACGGGCCCGGGCGGCAGCAGCACCGGAGCTCGTCAGAAATGTGCGCCGAAGGCAGCCCTCCCCTTCTGAGTCAGAAACCAGGCACGGGGCCTGGTGTGGTCACTTTAAAATTTCAGATATTAGGGAACATGAAACTCATGATAATCTTTATAAGCATGAAATGTTGATAAAAATAAATGAATGTGAGATTGTTCATAGCATTAAGCTAAAACTGGAAACAAGCCAGGTATCCTTGAGCAGAAGAATGGACCGGTTTGTTCTGTTCGTGCAGTGGAATGCTACAAGCACTGACCGTGAGCCACAGCTCTGTGGGCAGCGGACAGCCCTCTGAGGCGGCGTCCAGCTGAGGAGCGGACCCAGCCAGAGAGGGATTGCATGTGTAGACAGCACTTCAGGAAGAGGCATCCTCCCTGGGTGGAGGAAGGCTCTCGGCTGTCCCTGCAGCCGGGATTCATTGTGCATCGCAAACTCGGGAGTAAACAGTGCGGTTCTGTGTCCTCTGTGCTTTCGTGTCTTGAACCATGAGCACATTGGGCCGGATGGGTTCACATTTCCATCCAGATTTGACATTTTAAAAACTCTATGGAGAGGGGCCTGCGTGCAGCGGGAATTGGAAACGTCTGTTACCCCGGGGGTGGGGGGTGATACAGACGGGCAGCCGAATTAGAATTCTTTACACTATAGAGTGGGTAATGCTGTCTGTTTAGGAGAGTGCTCTGTGTTCCTATAACGACAAGTAAACACTGCGAGCAGACCTGTCAGAACGTGGGGGAGAGGGGGGAGAGGAGGGGTGCCAGAACAGGTCAGCAGCTGGCCTGATGCTTCCGTGTGTGGGAGCGGTCTGGAATAAGCATCCCAGGGTCTGGCTGGTGAGCCCCGCCCCGGGATCCCTGAGAGTTGGGGTGTGTGCCAGCCATGCACCTCATCGGGGCCCTCTGTTCCTTCAGCTAGAAATGAGCAGGCCGATACAGGCCCTCGGTCCCTTCTAAGGTACTCGGAGTTGAAACCAAAATCGTGAGTGCAAGCTGCTTGTGCACAATACGCAGGAGAGCACTGTTGGGTGGCTGTCTATGGAATAATCAAGATGTACTTTTAAAGCATCTACTATTATGTGAATAAGAGGTTCCAGAGTTATTCTTTTCACCAATAATGGACACAATTCCCCATGAAGGATACTGATACAGTATAATGACATTACCCCTCATCAGACTTAACTCGGGCTCCCCAAATGAATCTAAGTATCTACACATACAGCCAGTGAGCCAGCAGTCAGAGGGCATTAGCCACAATTTTTTAGTCCCTTATTTACTTTTATTTTTTGTTAATCCTCACCCCAAGGGTTTGTTTGTTTTTCACTGATTTTTAGAGAGTAGAAGGGAGGGGAAAGAGGTGTGAGAAAGAGCATACATTGGTTGCTTCCCGCACACACCCCCAGGCCAGGGGTGGAACCTGCAACCCAGGAACATACCTTTGACTGGGAATTGAACCTGCAGCCCTTCAGTGTGAGGGCCAGCACTCTAACCACCGAGCACACTGGCCAGGTTGCCCCCTTATTTTTTTTATAGATTGTTAATCTCTTTTAAAAGTTGAGTGTCTGCTGAGAAAATAGGAGAGAAGCTGCTGTGATGAGAAAAACAATAACTCTCCCAACCCATTTTGAAATATCCTGGCCAGATCAAGTTGGTGTTATGTGCAATCATCCTTAAACGTGTTTAATGCTTTATTTAAGGCATTTTTATATGTACAATGGAAGTACTTTGCATCTTCACTAAAATGTAAATACACGTTTATTTTAAAATCCTTTATCAGCAGAAAACTTTTCTGAATTAAATCTCGCATATTTAGAATTACAACACGCAATACCGATTGAAAGCAAGCTGCAGTCATGGTGGGTGGGGGAGGGGAGCCTGGAGCCCAGGGCTCAGTCCCCGCCCATCCGCTTGCCCAGTTCTCGGGGACCCCGATGTGGAGGAGCACGGCTGTCAGGGATCCGAATATCCCTTTGAAACTTTCATTCTCCCTCTACTGACAGGTGTCAAACAGAAGGAGCCGAAAACTGAATGACTTTTGTGAATGGAGCCTTTGTAGGACTTGAACTAAGATTCTGGGTCACGCTTTGCCTCATGAACACTGACGCCATGGAGAGAGGAAAA
This sequence comes from Antrozous pallidus, assembly GCA_027563665.1. Taxonomy (NCBI): domain Eukaryota; kingdom Metazoa; phylum Chordata; class Mammalia; order Chiroptera; family Vespertilionidae; genus Antrozous; species Antrozous pallidus. The sequence continues at coordinate 5,247,111 of CM050521.1, forward strand.
TGGCCAAGAATGTATATCAGGGTTTAGTGATGGATATTTTTTCCAGTGATGTTGAAACTAAGCATAAAAAAAGAGGACTATGTGTTTTTGAAGGGTCAGGCTTGCATTAAAAGGCCATTTTCAGACCTCTGTCTGAAAGATTTCAAGTGCTGTATGTCATTAAAGTGCACTGTGTCCTGAAATGTTTATTACTTTTTTATTTCAAAGAATTCACTGGTGTGAAACAGGAAACGTGACATAAGGCACGTGTGCGGCACACTCAGACCCAGTGCCTTGTGTCGGACTCAGCGGCAGGTCGCCACGCGTGGCAGCCGGCGGGCGTGGGGAACCAGATCAGCTTGTCTTCATTAGATTTGTCCAGCACTTGTAATTTGATCATAAATAACTACTTTCTAAAACTTTAAGGGCATGTTTATGTTTAAATGTTCTGAAAGTAGAGTAAACAAGACTACTTACAACAGCTGTATTTATTTTTCCCTTTCATACAGTTTTTTTACACCTCTTTTGGTGGGTAAATGTCACCATGCCCGCTGATAAGCCATCAGTTGTTATTTTTAAATGGCAAATTTCTCATCATTTACGTTTGGGTCTGGAAAGGATGTGACTTCTGAAACAGCCACTGTGGGCTTTACAAGCCGAAGCTCTAAAAGCACGTGGGGACCTGCTCTGCGGGCTGCAAGCAGGCAGCGGTTCGGAGGGAGCAGAGTGCCAGGAAGACGTCCGTTTGCTCTTGTGCACTGTGTGAAAGCATGCTGTCTGGGTGACTGCTGACACGACTGATTTTGTAAATGTTACTGCGGCACACGCAGTGCTGTCATACGATTGAAGAGAAACAATTTCCTAGTGTAAGTGCTCTGAAAATGTTGACGTTGTACATATAAGTGTAGTTTGTTTGTTTTTTGTTTTGGGGCTGTTTGTTGTTTTTCAGATTGAAAAATTAAAATAAATCTTAACTACCATTTTGTTAAAGGAGTTCTTTAAAATACCATGTGCTTCATCATATATTAATTAAAATTATTTATGCCATTTTCCACATAGATTTTTCTCCCCAAATAAATAAGAACATAGATTCTCATATCCTTTTCCCATCAAACAAAAATAACCCTTAGTGATTCAATTCTTCAACTTCACATCTCTCCATTATTAAATAGAACATGTATACACACTTTAACAGTTGATAGTTCAATTTTGGAAATGAAATATATTTTAATAAACACTGCCATTATAATTATTCAAAGCATGTGTGGACATTTTTGGGGACACCCCATATTTAATTTAAAACTGCCATGCAGATTTTCTTGTGCTTAGCTGCCAATTTTTCCATTCCTAGTTGGCAAGATATAAGAGGAATTGTATATATGTATAAATAAGCAAATGGAGTCCACAAAAAACCACTAAAATTAACAAGTGAGTTTAGCAAAATTTAAGGAAAAGAAATCATAAAAAATCAATTGTATTGAGAAACCAAGATGGCGGCATAGGTAAACACCTAGGCTGCTGCCTCACACAACAATTTCAAGAAAACAACTAAAAGACAAAACGGACATCATCCAGAACCACAGGAAAGCTGGCTGACTGGAAATTCTACAGCTAGAAGGAAACAGAAACAACACATGGAAAAAGAGCAGCTGAAGTATGGAGATGCACGCGGAGAGGAGGGGGCATCTGAGTGCCTGGCTGGCGTGCTCTAGTGGGAAGGGGACAAAAGCTCCAGACTGCACTGAACCCAGTTCCAATTACACTGAACCCCGGTTCTGGGCAAGAACCAGGGGGCCCAGGCCCATACAAGGGGAATCTGGATTGTGAGGCGGAATCTCAGGGGAACAGCCAAAGGCAGAGCTCCGGAGGCGTGTGCACGTGAGTTCACGCAGAGGAGGACTGCTGACTGTGCCACTGGCGTTCTCTGGCAGGAGGGAGACAGGAGCTCCAGACAGCACTGAAACCCAGTTCCGACTGCACAGAACCCCAGTGCCGAGCGAAAATCTGGGAGTTCAGATTTATTGGGGGAGAGACTGGACTCTTTGGCAGCAGGCAAAACTCGAGAGTGCCTTTCTCTCAGAGGTGCTTGCAGCGATTGCCTGCGGACGCTAAGACCCAGTGACCCCATGGGGTGGGGCTGACTGGAAGCCAAGGCTGTCGGCTCCACCCTGAAACTCCACCCCATCCAAGCTGAGCACAAAGGCTTTGGCAAATTTGCAAGTCTTGTCACATAAGGCTGTCTCCCAGCGTAGACACAGCTGATCCTCACAGCCAATTGGCCTGGAGGTCAACTCCTCCCAGTGATACCAACAACAATCAAGACTTAACTGCAACGAGGCTGTGCACACAGTCCACAAAGGGGTGCACCGAGAGGGTCCACCTCAGGTAACAGGGAAGGCTGAGACACCTAGCACACAAAGCTACCCTACCAACTCAGGGAAGCAGTGAAAATGCGGAGAGAAAGAAACATCACAAAGAAATGAAAGAAAACAAACGACTGGATATAGAGTTCAAAACCACGGTTATAAGGTTTTTAAAGAGTTCCTAGAAAAGGCCGATAAATTCAGCAAGGCCCTCGAGGAATTGAAAAAGGACCAACAAGAAATTAAACATACACTGACTGAAATAAAAAATATTTTACAGAGACCCATCAGCAGACTCGAGGAACACAAGAATCAAGTCAAAGATTTGAAATACCAAGAGGCAAAAAAAAACAAAACAAAAAAAAAACTCAACCGGAAAAGAAAAAAGAAAAAAAGAATCCCAAAATTTCAGAATAGTGTAAGAAGCCTCTGGGACAACTTCAAGCGTATCAACATCAGAATTATGGGGATGCCAGAAGAAGAGAGAGAACAAGAACTAAAAACATATTTAACATATTTGAAGAAATAATGACTGAAAAGTTCCCCCACCTGGTGAAAGAAATAGACTTAAAGTCCAGAAAGTGCACAGAACCTCAAACAAAAGGAATCCAAAGAAGTCCACACACATTGCCGAAACCGGTTTGGCTCAGTGGATAGAGCGATGGCCTGCGGACTGAGAGGTCCCAGGTTCGATTCTGGTCAAGGGCATGTACCATGGCTGCGGGCACATCCCCAGCTGATTGATGTTTCTCTCTCATTGATGTTTCTGATTTTCTATCCCTCTCCCTTCCTCTCTGAAAAAATCAATAAAATATATTTAAAAAAAAAAAAAAAAAAAGGTCCACACCCAGACACATCATAATTAAAATGCCAAGAGCAAAAGACAAAGAATATTAAAAGCAGAAAGAGAAAAACAATTACCTACAAGGGAGCACCCATATGATTGTCAGCTGATTTCTCAACAGAAACTATGCAGGCCAGATGGGAATGGCAGGAAATTTTCAAAGTGATGAATAGCAAGAACCTACAACCAAGATTACCCAGCGAAGCTCTTTCAGAATTGAAGGTCAGATAAAGAGCTTCACAGATAAGAAGAAGCTAAAGGAATTCATCAACACCAAACCAGTATTATATGAAATGCTGAAAGGTATTCTTTAAGAAGAGGAAGAAGAAGAAAAAGGAGGAAAAGGTGGCTGCATCAAACTAGCACATGGATGGAGCTGGAGAGCATTATGCTAAGTGAAATAAGCCAGTCAAAGAAAGATAAGTATCACATGATCTCCCTCATTTATGGAATATAATGAACAACATAAACTGATGAACAAAAACAGAGACAGGGAAGCATTGACTGTTAAACCTCAGAGGGAAGGTAGCAGAGGGTGGGGGTAAGGGGAAGAGATCAACCAAAGGACTTGTATGCATATAAGCCTAATCAATGGACACGAACACCAAGGGGTGAGGGCATAAGTAGTGGGGGGGGGGTGGAAGGGGTAATGGGGGATGAGGACACATATCTGAACCTTAAAGAAATTTTTAAAAATCAATTGTTTTTTTATATAGTAACGAGCAATCAAAAATAAAAAAATTAAGATCCCTTTTATAACAGCACCAAGTACAAAATATTTAGAGTAAATGTGACAAATGTATAACCTATACACTAAAAAGCCCTAATATTGCTGAGAGAAATTAATGAAGACCTAAATAAGTGAAGTGATACACTTTGTTCATGGGTCAGAATACTCAAGTTTGCTAAAATATAAGTCCTCCTAAAATTCATTATGGATTCAAAATAGTGCCAGTCAAAATCAGAGCAGGCTTTTCATAGAAAGTGACAAGCCGATTCTAAAATTCAAAGGAAATGCAAAAGACTTAGATTAGCCACAATTCTGAAAAAGAATAAGGTTAGAAGGATAAAAACTGTCTGATTTCAAGGTTTATTACATAAAGCTACAGTAAAGTATACTGTTAATGTAAAAATAGACAAACACATCAGATGAGTGTCCAGCAATAGATCCACCCATATATGGGCAACTCAATTTTGGCAAACGTGCGAAGGCAATTAGATTTGTCTTTTCAACAAATGGTGCTGGAACAATTGGATACAGGATGTCTTCAAAAACATTTCATTATAATGTTCACGAGGGGAAAAAATGATTCCTGGCTGAGGCCAGTCTGTGTGGAGCTGGCACGTTCTTCTCAGCTGCATGGTGTTTTCTGGGAACTGGTTTTCACCCACATGCATCCCAAAGGTGTGCAATGCGGTAACCTTGTCTCACATGACGCAGCCTGAGTGAGTGGGTATGGGTGTGAGTGCACCACTACAACCAGTCACTCACTGAGTCCCTAAAAATTGGGTAAATCTTATTTTTATTAATCTTTCTTGAATTACGTATAGTTCACCATTTATTTTAATGTTTAATATTAGAAATGTTTTGAGTCTTTATGTATTTGTTTTGGTGATGTTTTTGTGAGCATATATATGAACTTAATTCTTGTTTTGTCAATTAGCCTAAGTGTGAAATTGAGTTCATGATACATCATTTTACTTAGAATCACAGTTTCCAAAAACCTATTGATGATATTTAATGAGGACTTACTGTAGTCATATGCAAAAAAGTACTTTGTTCCATATCTTTCACCACATGCAATATGAAAACAGAGCTCAACAGTTTTCAGAAGATACATAATTCAAAAATTTTATTACATACCCATAATGTCCACTATAAAATAAAAATGACTAGATCTGCCTGGCTCAGTGGTTGAGCATTAAGCTAAGAGTCAGGAGGTTAGGGTTTGACTCCTGCTCAGGGCACAGGCCTGGGCTGTGGGCTTCGTCCCCAGTGTGGGGTAGCAGGCGGCAGCCGACCAGTTATTCTCTCTCATCAATGTTTCTTTCTCCTCTTCCTCTCTGAAATCAATAAAAACATTTTTAATTACTAGATGTAAAAAATAAATATATGACCTATAATCAAGAGAAAAGTCATTCAATAAAAGCAGACTGATAAATGATTTAAAAATAATATCAAAAATTCATCAACAATTGACAAGTGCTGTCAAGGACGTGGAGAAAAAGGAACCCTCGTGTACTGCTAGTGGGAATGCAGACTGGTGCAGCCACTGTGGAAAACAGTATGGATTTACCTAAAAAAAATTTGAAAATGGAACTCCCATTTGACCGAGTAATCCCATTTCTAGGAATATTTCCCAAGAAATCAGAGACACCAATCAGAATATATGCCCCCTGTGTTCATAGCAGCACAATTTACAATAGCTAAGATTTTGAATCAGCCTAAGTGCCCATCAGCAGATGAGTGGATTAAAAATTGTGATACATCTACACAATGGAATACTATGCTGCGATAAAAAAAAATAACTCTTACCATTAGCAACAGTATGGATGGACATAGAGAGCATTATGCTAAGCAAAATAAGCCAGTCGGAGAAAGATGAGTATCATATGATCTCACACATTTGTGGAATATAATGAACAACATAAACTGATAAAAATAAATCCAGAGACATAGAAGCATTGAACAGATCTTTGAACCTCAGAGGGAAGGCAGAGGAGGGTGGAGGGGGGTAGTAAGAGATCAACCAAAAGACATATATGCATGTATATAAGCATAACCAATGGACACAGTAGGGGGGTGAGGGCCTGTGCTGGGGGGGGGGGGAGCAGGAGCGGGTGGGGAGAGGTCAATGGGGGAAAAGGGAGACATATGTAATACTTTCAACAATAAAGAATTTTTTTTAAAAGAATGTTAAAGTACCTACAAAAAACCTGGGTATGTTGGGAGAATTTCAGGAGATGGGAACTAAAAAAAGAACCAAATAGAAATCCTAGAACTGAAAAATATGTTACCCAGATTTTTAAAAATCGTTAAAACTACAAAGCAAGAATAAGGGCTTTTTTGGTAGAAAGCTTTCAAACTGTCCAGTATATGTGAAATTGGGGTCCCAGAATGAGTGGAGAGAGAATAAGGAGCAGAAAAAAATACTTAAATACTAGTTGGGAAGTTTCCCAAATTGAATCAAAAACTAACTCACAAATCAAAGAAAGTAAACCTTAAACAGCATAAAAGCCAAGGAAATTACACACAAACACATCATAGTCAAACTCTGAACACCAGATATAAAAAGAAAAAGCAGACAGGGCAGAGAATTAATATGTTACATAAAAAACAGGACAGCTGGTTTCTCATCAGAAAAAAATTGAGGCCAGTAGAAAATGGAACATCTTTAAGGACAAACATACACACACATACATATATACCACTATCTATCTAAAATTCTATATCCAGCAAAAAAGAATTTTTCAAAAATGAAAAATAAAAAGGTAGCATGAGAGATATCTTTTTGGTGATGGAACAGTTATGTCGTTTTGGTTACACAAATCACGTGTAATGAAATTGAACGGAGTTACACACACACACACACGGATGCACGTAAATCTGAACAAGTTCTGTGGGTTGTGCCACTTTTGGTCTCTCGGTTTTGATAATGTGCTTAGTTAGTTAAGATGTCACCATCCAGAGAACAGGACACGGGAACTCATTTCTTGAAGTACCTGCAAATCTATAATTATTTCAAAATAAAAAGTGGAGACATAAATAAAATTTTCAAATACATCAATTGTACATTTGTTGCCAGGAGACTACAAGAAATTCTTCTGCAGAAAGAAACAGTACAGCTTACCCCACACACTGCCTTCCTCCTAAAGAGAACAGCATGGGAAGCAAGGGAGCCAGAGACTTCCACGGGAGGAGCCTGACAAACATTCCCTGAGCCAGGTGCTCAAGGTCAACACCAACAGTGGCAAAGCATGCTGGGAATCCGTTCTCTTGACAGGATGTGATGACAATGGTGCTTTACTTCTGTGGTCTTCCTCTCTGAGACCCATACTCCCACACTAAACCTGAAAACAACTTCAGACGAATCCCACTTTAGGAGCAATCTATAAGACACCTGACCAGCACTCCTCAAAACTGCCCAAGTCACCAAAAACAAGAAAACAGAAATGATTACACCCAGGAGAAGCCTGAGCCTGGTGACTAAATGTAAAGTGGTATTTCGGATGGAATTCTGGAACAGAAAAAGGACAGCGGGGAACAACCGAGGAAATGTAAGCTTTGGTTAATAATAATGTATCAACCCTAGTGGGTTGGGCTCAGTGGATATAGCAGAGGCCTGTGGACTGAAGGGTCCCGGGTTCGATTCCAGTCAAGATGGCAGGCTCAATCCCTGGCACTGGTCACATGGTGTTTCACTCTGTCTCTCTCCCACCTCCCACCCTCTCCACTCTTTCTAAAAATAAATGGGAAAATTCTTCAGGTGAGAATTAACCAAAGTAATAATAATAATAACGTGTCAGTATTTGTTAATTAATTCTAACAAATGGACCACACTAATGTAAGATATTAACAAAGGGGAAACTGGGTACAGGATGCAGGGGAACACACTATACTGTCGTCATCATTTTTCTGTACATCTGAAACACTTCTAAAAACAACGTTTAAAAAGTAAAAGACGCCGGCATCAGTGTGGCTCAGTGGATAGGGCGTCGGCCTACGAACTGAGGGGTCCCAGGTTCGATTCCGGGCAAGGGCATATGCCTTGGCTGCAGGCACATCCCCAGTGGGAGGTGTCTAAGAGGCAGCTGATCGATGTTTCTCTCTCATCGATGTTTCTGACTTTCTATCCCTCTCTCTTCCTCTCTGTAAAAAATCAATAAAATATATATATATATTTTTTTTAAGTAAAAGACAAGAGATATAGAAACCAATTTCACTATATGGATTTTATTTGGATTCTGATTTGAACAAATTGCTAAAATAATTATGAAGCATTAGACATTTGAATAGTCTGGGTGGTGTTGAGGAGCCTTTCATTGGTCTTGTTTATGATATAAAAATGGCATGTTATGTTTTTTAAAAGAATCATCTTCCAGAGAAAATATTGAAATATTTATGAATGAAATAGTATGATGGCTAGGATTTGCTTCAAAATAATCCATGAGTGGGTGGAGGGAGTGGGTAGGGCTAGATAAAACAGGATAGTCCGTGACTCCGTGAACATGATGGACTATTGCACTAATATTGCACTAATTTCTCAGCCTTTATATGTGTTTGAAAATTTCCACATACACAAAATGTTGTAGTGCTGGCCACGTAGCTAAGTTGATTAGAGCATCATCCAGAAACTCCAAGATTGTGGGTTTGATCCCCAGTCAGGGCACATACAAGAATCAACCAATTAATGCATAAATACTGGTAAGTGGATCAATAAATTGATCTTTCTCTCTCTCTTTCTCTAAAAACCCAAAAATAAATTTTTAAAAAGAAAAATGAACAAACCAAAGCTTAGTATGTGTGTTTTGTTGTGTTGTTGTTTTTTTTAAAGGTTGCATACAAATGTGTAAGGTCTTCCTTGTGCTTTGGATGCTTAATTATTAATGTCTTGCTATTTGTTAAGGGATACTTACAATATCATCAGTTCTAATTACACTTACCATTAATGATAGTGGACATGAACCCATATTTTAAATGCTTCTGTTGATCCTTATTTTTTTGTAAACATTTTTGGGCACTTTCATGTCATGCATGATTAGATTATCATGCGTGCCTTTAATGTAGCTGCCAAAGAGCTCACACAAGGAAGATAAGGCGGCTCTCACATTTTTCTCAGGTTTGCTTACACTGCATTTTTATCCTTATTAATTCATGCTTTATTTTAAAGGACTCTTTTGAAACCAGTGACCATTTTGAATTTACTTTAGCAAAATTTAGGTCATATATTCTGCAATTCCTCAGAACCAGACATGCAAAGCAAACATTGTAATATTCTGAGCACTAAATAGTGAGGGCAACACAGTCAACCCCTCCCTGTTATGAAGGTCCCACCAGGACACGGAGCCATTTGCCATGCAGGCCATGAGGTGCCATGGACAATCCGTACACTACATGTTGGCAAAGCTCAATTACTTTAGCTTTAAAATGAAAGTGTTTTAAAAATAGAAGTTGTATATTTTTTTCCTGCACACCAATGGAAATAAGTCCAACACTGAGACAACTCTTCACCCAGGAAGAGAAACCAATAGTGAATATGTCCCTCAAATAGTAATTACAACTTTTGGTGGCTTATGAACACTGTGACTAAATGCCACATCTAAGGAACATCTGAAGGCCATATGTCACCCAAGCCTTTCCTGAGCACCCCCAGGGGTGTCACAAAGGCTCTTGGGAACAAGTGTCTCATAGTTCTAGAGGCTAGACTTCAAAATCAAGGTGTCAGCCAGGCTGTGCTCCCTCTGAAGTTTCTAGGAGAGAATCCCTCCTTGCCTCGTTTAGCTTCTGGTGGCCCCAGTGTTCCTGGGCTTATGGCAGCATCACCCCAATCTCTGTCTCTGTTGTCACATGGCTTGCCTGTTATCATCTCTCTGTGTCTATGTGCCTGAATCTCTTCTCTTCTTATGAGGACACCAGTCATATTGGATCAGGGCCCAGTCTACTCCAGCATGACCCCATCTTAACCAATTACCCCCCCCCACACACACACACCCCAACAGCCCTATTTCCAAATAGGATCACATTCTGAATGGGATGGTACTGCAATATATCTTGGGGGGGGGGGGGGTACTCAACCCCTAACAGTTAAGAACAATTTATAACTACTGCATAGGCCCAGACCTGTCCTGAGAACTCCTTACTGAGCCGACTTCCTCCCTCGAGCGTGATTTACATCCATGGACATAGGGCTGGCTTACTCCATCCAGTTCCTTCTTCTGGGAACACTCGTTGCAACTCCATAATTCAGGGTTCAGGCTAGACTGACCCCTGGCTTCAGAGAGTAGAGGATTTTCTGTCATCCCAGTAGAAATCGGGGACTTGCCTTGCCCAGGATGGCCTCATGCTAAGATACTGAGGACAGGCCTATGAAGGCCCTGCTGAGAAAACCATGCCCCCGTCCACAGAGTGGGACCTGTCCCCTTGACTCCAACAATATAACCACACAATGAAATGACCTTGGCACGTTTCCCCAACCTGCACAATTTGCTTTAAACAATACCCTATGTGACACATAACAGATCTGACTGGATTGGCTTATGCCAAGATTAAGGGGAGTCTAGTTCTCCAGTATTCCTTCATTACATACTTTAAAAACTAAATGCCTTCATGTCTCCTTTCATTGGGAATCACTCTTTCACAGGTTAAAAAGGTAAAACTGAACTACAGATGAACAGATTACTCCGATAGTGTCACTGTGGGGGAAAGGGCTAAGGGGCTTGCCTGGCTCAAGAGTCCAAGCAGCCTCGATTGCCTGCCTGGTTAGACCTTATTGAAATTTTTATCTTTAGATGCAATCAGCAGGGTGAGAAATCTTGGGAGGACACATGTTTACATTGTCCTCTACGAAAAGGCATCCAGGGATTAAGCACAAGGATTCCAGTAAACACCGGGGGGTCTGCATGTGCACAGGCGTGTTTGGAAAGGTCACGGAATAATTAGGGGTTCCGCCTTCAACACTCCCTTTACTTTCCCCTAAGTCAGAATTCCGATAAACAGGGGAGGCAGCCTTCCACACACTCCTCTTTTCTCGGAATGTCCTCCCTACAACTTTATTTTTAAAATAATTTCACAAATGTCCTTTGACTGAAAACAAGCACAGTAGTGTTTTCACTTTTCTCTTTCTTAGTCTAATGGCCCAATAATAGAAAAACAGTTTTGTATATTACTACTGGGAATTAAAAATATATATGTTGGAAGTAGAAGTCAGATGTCATTGGACTTGTTATTGCAGAAAGTTAATAATGATCCCATGACAGTGGACAGTTCATACTTCAGATAACAGCCATGAACTGCCTTACACACCAACCCCAGCAGTTTAGACCAGCAGAGCCCATCTGGCCAACCCACAGGTTTAGCATGAGCTCCTCACTCAAGAGCTGATGGTAACTGCTGAACCAATCATGTTCTCTCTCTGGAATGTAAATGGGAGAGACAGTATTCTCAGCTCCCAGGGAAACAGACATAGTGTGGAAGGACACACGGAGAAGGCAGCATGCAGAGGCCACAAGACAGAGTAATTCCAGACTAGAACCTGAAGAGAAGTTATTGGTGGCAGAAGTTCCAGTTGCTCAAAAGTTAACAAGTGATCTCAATCAGTAGGAGGACTTTACATTTAGAAGCAAGTCCATTTTTCCCGCCCATGTTACTAAAAGGTCTGGCTGCAGTCAGTTATTTCTATGTGAATCCATACCACCAATCTCAATTATTTTAGACTAGTGACCTGGTGGATGAAATTCATGCACATTAAAATGGAATTAATTAGGAGCTGGAAGATGGCAACAGGCAGGAAGGTAGGGAGGGAGAGTGTGAGAGAGTGAGGAACCCACAGAGGAGACTGTAGACGTGTGTGGTTTGTGTGTGTATGAACTAGGGACAGTTAGACTCTGCAGGTCCTCCAAGGGGCTGCCAAACCGGGCATCTCTGGACAGCGGAGCCCTGTGAACAGGCGGCCACTCCTGGGCGGCCGGCTGGCATGGGGGCAGAGACCACGCCATCTTGAGAAGCGGAACTGGCTCGGACTGGGACCCTGCCCTCACCCAGTCGCATCTCAGACGCAGGCCAGGGACCTGCAGCTGCTGGAGACAGAGAATTGCAGCCACAGCTTCAGACCAACAGGAGTCCAGACTGCCCCGCAGCAGATTTCTGGGAGTCAAGGAGCCTATCGCCCTCCCTGCAGGATCACGGATAGCTCCATAGTAACCAACAGACCTGCCCCTCACTTGAGCCACAACTCCCCCAGCCCCTACGAGGAACCGTGCACTTGGAACTTGAAAACTTGCTTTCCCAGCTACCCCAGGGGAACTTGGGGCTTAGGAACACGCTCTGCGCATGCCTGTGGTCAAAAGCGCCTAACAGAAATTGGAGCTTGGAACTTGAAAACTCAGTTTCCCAGCTACCCCAGGGGAACTTGGGCTTGGGAGAACGGTCCGAGCGTGCGCACACCTGTGGCTGAAGCGCCCAGACAGTAATTGGAGCTCGGAACTTTAAAACTTGCTCTTCCAACCATCCCAGGGGAACTTGGGCTTGGGAGAACGCTCTGCGCTCGAGCTCATGCCTGTGGCCGAAACTCGCAGACAGGGAATAGGGCCCTGGAGCTTGAGAGCTTGCTCAGTGGCCTCAGGACTGCTAAGGGAATTGGAGAGGCTGGAGGTGGCCTCCTGCAACGCAATCGCAACCGGGTGACCAAATCCGCAGGGCGGCAGTGCCAGCTGACCTGGTTACAGGGCAAACACACACAGAAGTCAGTCTTCCACAGTGCAGGCACACCACAGAGCTATTGTGCAACCCCGTCCCCCATGGTGATCAGGACCCAAATTCTCCCAGCAAGAGGCAGCACTGAGCACCACTGACTTAACTCTGTTTCTTACCTTATGTGCCTGGAATCCCTGGCTCACAGCACATCCACACTAAGAGCCAGTGACTCCAAATCTTGGTGCATGCACACACGGGGACCCTGACCCTCAACAAGAAAACTCACGAGGCAACAGACTCCGATACTCGATTCCTGGTGCAGACACAGGGAAACTCGGACTCCTGGTACCATCTTCAACTCACACCAAGAGCATGGTGCAGGCAGGGTCCCCGATTCTAGGTGAGCACACGAGACCACACAGAACACTGGGAACACTGACCCTGGGAAAGCCTGGTTCCCACCAACCCACGGCACCCACACGCCCTCGTGTCAGAGCACTTCAGTGACACTCAGGTGGTGCGAAGTTCCCACGGCTCACAGTCCAGGTCCACGCAACTCAAAGTTTGGACCTTCTGGTGACAGTCAGAATGGGGAGACGGCACAATACCCAGAAGAAAGAAATGAGGAGTCGCAAAGAAAGGAAATTAGTGAAACCGAAGCTTGCACCATGACCAAAAAAGAATTCAGAGTAATGGTCGTGGAATTCATACATCGGATGCAAGAGAAAACCAACAACCTATGTAAGAATCAGGAAGAATGAAAAAATGATATAGCTACAATCAAAAACACTATGGAAAGTTTCAACAGCAGACTAGAAGAAGCAGAGGACCGAATTAGTGAGTTAGAGAATCAGGTACAGAAACAAGCTCAAACTGAACAGCAATTGGAGAAAAAAAATTAAAAAACAGGAGGAAAGCCTAAGGGAGCTTTGAGACAACATGAAACAAAGTAACATACATATAATAGGGCTGCCAGAAGGACAAGAAGAGCAGCAAGGACTAGAAAATCTATTTGAAGAAATAATGACCGAAAACTTCCCGGATATGGGGAAGAAAAAAGTTACACAAGTACGGAGAGTCCTAAGCAGGATCAACCCAAAAAGACCCACACTAAGACACGTCATAGTTTCAATGGCAAATATCAATGACAAAGAGAGAATCTTAAAGGCAGCAAGAGAGACAGAAAGTTACCTACAAAGGCCAAAACCCATTTGGCTTAGTGGATAGAGCGTCAGACTGCAGACTGGAAGGTCCCAGGTTCGATGCCAGTCAAGGGCATGTACCTTGGCTGCGGGCATAATCCCGGTAGGGAGTGTGCAAGAGGCAGCTGATCGATGTTTCTCTCTCATCGATGTTTCTGACTTTCTATCCCTCTCCCTTCCTCTCTATAAAAAATCAATAAAAAATATATTAAAAAAATAAAGTTACCTACAAAGGATACCCCATCAGATTGTCAAATGATTTCGCAACAGAAACACATCAGGCTAGAATGGATTAGAAGGAGGTATATAAAGTGTTGCCAAGCAAAGGACTGAATCCAAGAATACTCTATACAGCAAGACTATCAATCAAAATTTAAGGGGAAATCAGGAGCTTCACAGACAAAAAGAGGCTAAGGGAGTTTATCACCACCAAACTAGCAATGCAAGAAATGCTAAAGGGAATACTGTAAAAAGAAGAAATAAATAGGTAAGAAGGAACGCAGACACAAAAATAGATATGACTACAAACAAATACCTTTCAGTAATAACTTTAAACATGAATGGACTAAATGCCCCCAATCAAAAGATACCAAGTGGCTGAATGGGTTAAAAAAAAAAAAAAACACAACCCATATATATGCTGTCTACAAGAGACCCACCTCAGAACAAGAGAGTCAGACAGTTTGAAAGCGAAGGGATGGAAAAATATCTTTCAGGCAAATGGAAATGACATTTATATCTGATAGCAACATTTATATCTGATAAAAGAGACCTCAAAGTGAAGTCCATAACAAGAGATAAGGAAGGCCACTTTATAATACTAAAGGGATCAATACAACAAGAGGATATAACCCTGATAAACATATATGCTCCCAACGCAGGAGCACCCAAATACATAACAAAACTCTTAGTAGATATCAAGGGAGAGATCAACAACAATACAATCACCATAGAGGACTTTAATACACCACTGACATCACTGAATAAATACGCTAGACAAAAAAATCAGCAAAGAAACAGCAATCCTAAATGATTCACTAGAACAGATGGACTTAACTGACATTTTCAGAACATTTCACCCAAAAGCTACGGAATATACGTTCTTCTCAAGTGCACATGGGACATATTCAAAAATAGACCACATATTGGGTCACAAGCAAAGTCTCCCAAAATTCAAGAAGACTGAAATCACACCAAGCATCTTCTGAGACCACAATGCCATAAAATTAGAAATAAATTACAATAAAAACAATTCAAAAATCTCAAACCCTTGGAAACTGAATAGCATGCTATTAAACAATGATTGGGTTATCAATAGATCAAACAAGAAATTAAAAGCACCCTGGAAACGAATGACAACAAAAACACAACAATCCAAAATATATAGGACACCATGAAAGCAGTCTTAAGAGGGAAGTTTATAGCTCTACAAGCCTACCTCAAAAATAAGGAAAACATTGTAGTAAATAATCTAACTCTACAACTCAAAGAATTAGAAAGAGAGCAACAAGAAAAGCACAGATTGAGCAGAAGGAAGGAGATAATAAAGATCAGAGCAAAAATAAACGACATAGAGACCAAAAAAACACACAAAAAAAACAAAAGATCAATGAAACCAAGAGCTGGTTCTTTGAAAGGATAAACAAGATTTATGAACCGCTAGCCAGGCTCACCAAGAAGCAAAGAGAGAGGAATCAAATAAACAAAATTAGAAATGAGAGAGTTGAAATAACAACAGACCCCACAGAAATACAAAGGATTATTTAAAAAATACTATGAACAACTCTACTCAAACAAACTAGACAACCTAGAAGAAATGGACATATTCCTAGAAAAATACAATATTCCAAAACTCAATCAGGAAGATTCTAAAAATCTCAATAGGCTGATAACTATGGAAGAAACTTAAGCAATAATCAAAAAGCTCCCAGCAAACAAAAGCCCAGGGCCAGACGGCTTCAATGGGGAGTTTTACCAAACATTCAAGGAAGAACTTAAAATTATCCTCCTCAGGTTATTCTAGAATATTCAAGAGGAAGGAACACTCCCTAGCTCATTTTATGAAGCCAGCATCACCCTAATACCAAAACCAGATGAAGACAACACAATGAAAGAGAATTATAGGCCAATATCCTTCATGAACATAGATGCCAAAATCCTCAACAAAATTCTAGCAAATCGGATCCAGCAGTACATCAGAAAGATCATACACCATGATCAAGTAGGATTTATCCCAGGAATGCAAGGATAGTACAATATCTGCAAATCAATCAATGTGATACATCACATAAACAAATTGAGAGATAAAAATCACATAACCTATCAATTGATGCAGAAAGAGCATTTGACAAAATCCAACACCCTTTCTTGATCAAAATGCTCAACAAGGTGGTAATAGAAGGATCATACCTCAACATAATAAAAGCCATATATGATAAACCCACAGCTAACATCATACTCAATGGACAAAAACTGAAACCATTTCCTCTAAGAACAGGAACAAGACAGGGATGCCCACTCTCACCACTCCTGTTCGACATAGTACTGGGAGTACTAGCCATTTCGATCAGACAAGAAGAAGAAATAAAAGGCATCCAAATTGGAAAAGAAGAAGTAAAACTGTCCTTATTTGCAGATGACATGATATTATACATAGAAAACCTTAAAGACTCCATCAAAAAATTATTAGACTTAATAAATGAATTCAGCAATGAAGCAGGATACAAAATTAATACCAAGAAATCTATGACATTCCTTTACACAAATAGTGAACTTATAGAAAGAGAGACTAAAAAAGCAATCCCATTTACCATCGCACACACAAAAAAATAAGATACTTAGGAATAAACTTAACTAAGGAAGTAAAAGACCTGTATGCGAAAAACTACAGGACACTGAAAAAAGAGATAGAGGAAGACATAAATAGATGGAAGAACATACCATGTTTATGGATTGGTAGAATCAACATCATCAAAATGTCCATACTATCCAAGGCAATCTACAGATTCAATGCAATCCCCATTAAAATACCTATGGCATATTTCATTGACCTACAACAAATTTTCCAAAAATTTATCTGGAACAAAAAAAATACCCTGAATAGCTGCAGCAATCCTGAGAAAGAAGAACAAAGTAGATGGGATCTCAATACCAGATATCAAGCTGTATTACAAAGCCACTGTTCTTAAAACAGCCTGGTACTGGCACAAGAACAGACATATAGGTCAATGGAATAGATTAGAAAATCCAGAATTCGATCCAAACCACTATGTCCAATTAATATTTGACAAAGGAGGCATGAACATAAAATGGGGTCAAGATAATCTCTTCAACAAATGGTGTTGGGAAAATTGGACAGATACATGCAAAAAAAATGAAACTAGACCACCAACTTACACCATACACAAAAATAAACTCAAAATGGATCAAGGACTTAAACATAAGAAGGGAAACCATAAAAATACTAGAGGAATCCACAGGCAGAAAAATCTCAGATATATGCCAAAGGAACTTCTTCAATGATACTGCCCCTAGAGCAATGGAAACTAAAGAGAAAATAAACAAATGGGACTACATCTAAATAAAAAGCTTTTGCACAACAAAAGAAACCATCAACAAAACAACAAGAAATCCCACTGCATGGGAGAACATATTTGCCAATGTCACCACAGACAAGGGTTTAATCTCCAACATTTACAGGGAACTCATACAACTTAACAAAAGGAAGATAAACAATCCAATCGAAAAATGGACAATGGACCTAAATAGACACTTTTCAAAGGAGGAAAGAAGGAAGGCTGAGAGACATATGAAAACATGCTCAAAGTCACTAATTATTAGAGAGATGCAAATCAAAACAACAATGAGGTATCAACTCACACTTGTCAGAATGGCAATCATCAACAAATCAACAAACGACTAGTGTTGACAAGGATGCAGAGAAAAAGGAACTCTTTTGTACTGCTGGTAGGAATGCAGACTGGTGCAGCCACTGTGGAGAACAGTATGGAGCTTTCTCCAAAAACCCGAAATGGAATTCCCATTTGACCCAGTGATCCCACTTTTAGGAATATATCCCAAGAAACTAGAAACAGGAATCAGAAAGGATTTATGTACCCCTGTGTTCACTGCAGCACAATTCACCATATCTAAGATTTGGAAACAGCCTAAGTGCCCATCAGCAGATGATTGGATTAAAAAATAATGGTACATCTACACAATGGAATACTACGCTGCAGTAAAAAAGGAGTTCTTACCATTTACAACAGCATGGATGGAACTGGAAAGCATTATACTAAGTGAAATAAGCCAGTGAGAGAAAGACAAATACCACATGCTCTCACTCATTTGTGGAATATAATGAACAACATAAACTGATGAACAGGGACAGATCCAGAGGCAGAGCAGCATCGACCAGAATGGTGGACCTCAGGGGGAAGGTTTTGGAGGGAGGAGGGAAAGAGGAGAGATCAACCAAAAGACTGATATACATGAATATAAGCCTAACCAATGGACATGAACACCAGGGGGGTAAGGACATAAGTGGGGGGAGGGTTTGGGGGGGGTTAATAGCAGGATAAGGACACATATGTAATACCTTAATCAATAAAGGAATTTGGAGGGGAAAAAAGGGGGAATTAGAGGAAATATTTTAATATTGCTATTTGTCCTTTCTCTATACTAGAAGTGTCAGAGATGAAAGAAAATTAGTAAAATGTATTTGAAAATCTTCCTCCTGTGAGAGTCTGGGGCATGCTATGGGAACCAGAGTCAAGTCTCCGCCCACGTGCACCTGGAAATCACATGAGACCCAGACCCATCCGGCCCCACCTGCATTGGGCTAGATACAAACCTGGCTAGCCCCACCCCCATCAAGCCCCACCAGGTGAGGGTGCAGCCTCAGGTCCCTGCTGATTGTTTGTTAAGGGTCATCATGGGAACTCAGCCTCTGCTGTGGGTGCAGTCATCTTGTTATGGTGTGATGGTCAATTTGCATATCCCTCTTTATTAGATAGGGTGACCTGAATTATTTATTAAACCAAATTCTCCCCACTCTGGAATAAAGGAATCTTTAAGACTACTGGGCCTGACAGACTTCAAAGGACTTTAAGACACTTGGAACAGTTCTTGAATGAATTTGCCTTTACAACTGCACTTCTCCATCTGGACTAATATTCCCAGATTAGGGCAGTGCTTTCAAACTTTCTGAGGCAACCGCAGTAAGAAATACATTTTACAATGGAACTCAGTACACAACATATATGTATATAGCACACCGGTAACGAAATAACACACAAAATGTCATGAGACCATACTTACCCTTACTGTGAGCAAAAATGCAATGAGACAAATTTCCCCTTACTATTTTCTCTATTCTCTTCTATTTTCTTTTTTAAAGGTGACATCCATTAAGCTGATTTCACAACCTCCTTCCATCAGTTCAAAATACTGTGGTAGGGGGCACCCAAACCCCCAGGATAAAAATGATACATTTTCTTGGAGAGTCCATTTTAAGAACTGAAGTTTTCAAATATTTCAACTAATTATAGAGTATAGTCACAATCCATTTAGTTAAAGCACAGAACTTCAAAGATTTTTTCAGTTGCAGCTGGTTGCCTGGGGCTTCAATCTATAGGCTCTCAAAATAAGAATGTCCACTGCTCTCTCTTAGGAGTACAACAGCTGATCATGGAAAGGATTCTGCCTCAACACCAGTGTTCTAATTCAGCAAGGCATATCTATTAGAGGGACAGTCACCTCTAATTCTTCATAACAATGAATCCAATCTTGTGGCTCAGCTTCCTGAGGGTCCCTTCCCTGTGCTCACGGGAAAGGCAATGGGCCTGAGACTAGCAAGCGGTTGTCTGGCTAAGCAGGTCAACACTGTCAAACAGACCGATGACAACAGGGCATTCATAGAAGTAGCTGGGTATCTGCATATATATATATAACCACCATGTGTCTACCATGAGAGAAGTCTCCCTGGCTGGAAACCTGATCGCTTCATTTGTCAGGCCTTGCTTTCCCGCTCATTTCCCATGACCAAGGCCTCCCAGACTGGCGTCCCTTCCTGCATTCAGTATTGGTGCCACCCAACAGCTCTCCACCTGCACCAGGGAAAAGGGGTTGTCAGGGCACCTTCTCTGGAAACAGAGCATCTGGAGGGATCAGCCCACACTAGGGCGCGAGCTCTGCAGACTAGATCCCCTCTAAAAGGACGGTTTTTTGGTTTTGTTTTTTAAATTCAGTTTGAAGAGGAAGACAGAAGCGGAGAGAAAGAGAAACATCAGTGATGATAACTATGGATCAGTCTCCTTCCCGCAACCTGGGCACGTGCCCCGACTGGGAGTCGAACCTGAGACCTCCCGGTCAATGGGATGATGCTCAGACCAGAGTCTGTCTACTGAATTAGCCACGCAAGCGTTGAGAATTAAAGATGTGTTGATCTGTGAGGTTTGCGGGGTCCGCATGTGGAAGAGTAGAAATCAGAAGTGATGAAGTACAAACTTTTTGAATGAATTAACACATTTTATTCTTCCCCCTTCACTGCGGGTGTCTTTTATTTTACTTTATCGTTTCCATCACCAAAGACTTCCTCAAATCCAGACTTACACCAAATAGCAAAGGGGCTAAAAAAGGAAACCCCAAGAAACCGAGACTAGCAGGTAACAACCACACGCCTAGCGTCTCGCGCCTTTTAAGGGCTCAGCGGGAGCCAGTTGGCCGATCTCTCAGCGTTTCACCAATGAGCATGCCTTCACCAATGAGCAAACAGCTTGCCCCGCCCCTCGCCCTGCTTTTAACCAATCACTGAGAAGCTAGCTTCTTCCTCCACACCCCGAACCCCCACCAAACTCCCACACCGTGCGATATTCAAAGACTTCAGACCTCGCTGGCCCACAGACGCGCGCCTGCCGCCGATTTTATTTTTAGATTTCGTTAGAGCAGCCCCGCCCTGAGGCTGTCTCTCCGCCACCCCCAATGGGAGACGGAGTTTCCGTCGCGTCATCGCGCGGGCGGACGGGAGTGGCCCAATCAGTGCTCTGGGAGAACGGCGTAATTAAAAATCGGCGGAAGACGGTGGGAGGGTAATGACGCAGCGAGTTTCAGTCGTGACTTCCCGAGTCTTCTTAGCGTCCCCTCTTTTCCCCTTTAAAGCAAAACGTTGTCCGACCCACCTCCGTGCGTTTCGGGCGCGGGAGCGACCGCCCCGGCCGGCAGGGCGAAGCTGACGCGCACCGCGGGGGGAGGGCGGCGGCCGGCGGTCACGTGGGCGTGTTTGGGGGCGGGGCCGCGCGGCGGTTCCGGGCGGTTGGGCGCGCGAGCGAGGAGCGGAGGCAGCCGCGCCCGCCCGCCATGCCGCTCTGCCCCGGCGCGGCCGCCGCTGATCGCAGCACCAGGAGTCGCCGCCGCCGCCGCGGTTCATGTGGTTGGCCTGGGGCTGAGGAGGCCGCCAAGATGCCGCAGTCCAAGTCCCGGAAAATCGCGATCCTGGGCTACCGGTCTGTGGGTGAGTGGCGGCGCAGCGCGGCCTCCTAAGCGCCCGGCCTCTTCTGGGCATTGGGACTCGGCGGGCCCGGCCAAGTTTGGGGCCGGCGCGGCCATGTGGCGGCCGCGCGTTTCGTAACCAGCCGCCCGCCGCCGCCATAACCATTTTGAGCGGAGGCGGCGGTGAGGCCGGGGGCGCCGGGGCGCGCGGAGGACGAAGGGGAGGCGGCGGACGTCAGGGAGTTGGGTTCGGCCGGGCCCGGGGTGGCGCCGGGGGTGTCCGCTGCTGCCCGAACCGCCGCAGCCGCCGCAGGGGTGGGAATCGCACCTGTCTCCCCGCCTCTTCGCGGCGCGCTGTCGTGATCGCTGCTAGCAGCCTTTCCGCCCCAAAGTGAATCAGGTCCGTGAGATTTTAACAAAGGAAACAGCACCTCGGGTTTTTTCTGTCTGTGTTGAAGTTCACATTCTAAAAAAACCAAAAAAACCCGGGGTCGTTTAGCTGCCGAGGGCAAGTTTCCTACCGAGGAACCCTAAACGCAGCCGTCTTAGGAAGCCCCTTGCTGCCTGCGAAGTAAGGAAGGGACAAATAAATGTCTGATCTCTCGGTGCCCTATTTTTTTCTGAGAAAAATAAGGTCAGGTACTTGTAACCAGGCTGTTGAAGTAATTCAAAAGTTTGTTGTTGTTGACATATATTTGAAACTTACTGGCAGTCGCCTCTTTGCCGAACCGGGGTGATCTGTGATGGGGTGCGGGGTGGACAAGATGCCAAAAAAGAGAGAGAGAGAGAGAAAGCAGAACCGTTGAACTTAACGTGTTTCAGGGTGAGGCCTTATTGTCTTTTGACAACCAGAAGCCTGGAGAATTTTATGTTTTCGTATTGTTTTTAAGAAGTAACTGTTGAAGGAAAATGTGCACTTGACCGTAGTGGGAGGAAGGAGATGAAAGCGAGGGTTTAGAATCAAAGGTGGTCGCAGGAGGAGGTAACCGCTGCCATAGGAAAGCTTGTAACTGCCTACAGTTCTTGGAAGAACTCCCCGACTCCACTTTCTGTTCTGCTTCCTCCCCCCATTTTCCAGCGCCCGTGCCAGGGTCTGTGCTCTTTGACCAAGATGAGCTGCAGCTTGCTTACTCATCCTTTTGTCATGCTTCCTCCGAGTGCTGGCGCGAGAGATCAAAGGCACTTGTGTAGAGATAGGAGGTTCCAAGAGTCTTAGGAGCACCTCTTGTAAGGTGCAGTGTCAGGTCATAAGCATATGTGGGGAGATAGGTGATAGCCCTGACAGCTGCCACCTAAAGTGCCTTGCACCCAAGTGAGGCTTCTAGGGTGGCTGATAGTTCACTCCCCAAATGCCCGTATGGAACCGCCATTCAGCTTTTATTGGCAGCTGGAATCACCCAGCCCTTAGTTATGTGTACTATTTCCTCTGCATTTTGAAGAACGGACTGTGACCTAGCCTGGCTCTTGAGTGAGCCCTATCCACACACAAAGCAGTGCGCACTAATTGAAGCTAGCAGTCTCTGAATAATCAGGTTACAGGTGACGTGTACCTGGGCTACCTGATTTCAACTCAAGATTCCCGCTAAGATCCAGACTTACCCATTGAAATTCTTGAGATGATTCTGGGCTTCAGTAAGCAAGTCTACTTACTGTTTTATCACTTTTACTTAAGAAGTTCCTTATGTTCAATTGAAATCCTTCTGTTTTGTCTTCCTTCTAGTCATCCCCCTCCTAAATACCCAGATGTTGTGACAGGTAACCTCACAAACATTTAGTGTGAACTGCTGTTTGTTAAAATACTCTTCTAAGTGGCCTCCCATGGGACACAAATTAAGTTCTAGTCCCTATTTTCTATGCCCTCAATATAGTAACATCTTCCATTTTCTCCATATTTACTTTCAAGGGTAATGGTGAGTGAAGTAAAGGTATTTTGGAGAGGTTAAATTACTCCCAGTCTTTATTTGATTTTTGAGTTTTTGACCTTTGTTATGAACCAGGACACTTTGTGGTTTGTGGGGTCTTTTGTTTTGCCAGCATCAAAAAGGAAGTAATTAATTCCCTGGTTCCATGTACTAGCCACTCTTGGGAGAATGATTCAGTATTCAGACTCAAAGAGTTTACTGGCATGTCTGCTTGCAGATGGTGCTGTACTAGAGAAATTGGAGTATTGTGTTTCTAAATTGTGTTATTTTGTATCGTTAAGCTGTTGTGTCATTTTGATGGGGTAGAGTGGTAGAAAAAGGCACAACTAGAAACCATACTTTTCTCAGAATGTTCTCTTGATTAAATATCTTATGCCATTTTGACTAGTGAATACTTACCATGCCACAGACTTTATTTTTAAATTTTGCCTTTAGATAAAACTACTAAATGTTACGACTTTTAAACACTGATGAAATTATCAGTGAGAAAAAGACAGTTCTCAGGTCATTTATACGACTCATTTTCCCCTGAAGTACTTTTCCTGTTGTTTACAGTGTTAAGCGTTTAAGGACACGTCACCTATAACACAGGCTGGCTTTCAGGGAGTGCTTTGTATTCACTGTTTCAGCAGTGGACAAGTGTCCCAGCTCCCTTACACCCATTGTTTCTAATGCAAACAAGTAGTCCCAGGGTAGGAGGTAACTCAATCAAGTTAAAGTTGTAGTGTTAAGTAACTATCTTCAATAAAATCTGATGCATCTTTCACTGGAATTTTCTAGAGGCTTTGATAATCTAGTTTACCATCAGAGCATAATCCAAAGGTGATTTGCCATATGTAAGCCTCTGATGTTAACCAGAGAGGGGATCACAGGAGTGTGAACAATCATGAGAGAAAATGAAACCACTCTGTTTTATAAAAGGCAATTTAGCAAAAAGTAACTCCAAGTATTACCTTCTCAGATGTTTTAGGTAGTAGGGAAGATGCTTCCTTTGATTTGTAAATAGAATACAAGCCAATTGTGTTCTCATTTACTGTCTTTTTAAATTATCCCTTTTGGACACATTTCACTGAAACATTTCAAGGTAAAACATGTATAAAATCTGTTAGTATGTGAAATTGTATGGTCAAGTGCTTAATAACATTTTGAGGCTGTGTATGGGGGATGGTAGTGCTGCAGTGGTCACCTTGCATTGAAGCTTGAAGTTTTTTTTATACTTTTTGTTTTTTTAATCCTCACTCGAGGATATTTTTCCATTGATTTTAGAGAGGGGAAAAATATCAGTGTGGGAGAAACACATCGGTTGGTTGTCTCCTGCCCATGCCCTGAGCCTGCAACTAAGGTGTGTGCCCTTGGCTGGAATTGGACCCAGGACCCTTTAGTCCGCAGGCCCAGCACGCTGTCCACATGGTCAGGCCAGCCAGGGCTATACTTTAAAATATATTTATTTCAGAGAAGGAGAGAGAGAGATAGAAACATCAGTGATGGGGAAAAAATCACTGATCGGCTGCCGCCTGCATGCCCCGTACTGGGGAGCAACCCACAATCCAGGCAGGTGCCCTGACCCGGCATCTAACCTGACCTCCTGGTTCACGGGTCAACACTCAACCATTAAGCCATGTTGGCTGTTAACTTTTTTTTTTTTAATACTAGAACAATTTATTTTTACTCTGTGAAGTGCAAATAATAATACCAGTCAGTTCAATAAAGAGAACGCTAGGTTAGATTAGCAGGTTCTATTCCTCATTGATCTGACATTATTAAATCATAGTCACATTTTTGTAGGAGCCAAACTACAACATTGAAGCAGTCAATAAAACATTTTCACCAATTGTCCCACATGTCATATTGATTTCATACAGGCTCTGTGATGTCACTGTCTATTACATTTGCTCCAGCCAAATTATTTTGTTATTTCTTAAACTTAAACTTCAGTCTGTTCTATACTTCTTCTTTTTTTAATTATTTTTTTATTTTTTTTGCAATATAACTTAGATTTAATAGTAGTACATATGTTTTCTTTTTCCCCCATGTCCTCCCCCCAGCCTCCCCTACCCCCCAGCACATGTCCCCACCTGCCCCCCTCCCCCGCCCCATAACTTTTTTTTAATCATTCATTGTTTTGTACAAGAGAATAACCAGAGTTTGCATTTGTGGTTATCACTTTCAGTGCTGAATGTTACTAAATGTCCATGTAGTATATAGTCATCTATACTTACTCTCATCACCCCAGAGAGAAACTGCCCATTAGCAGTCACTCCCTGTCCTCCCTTCCCCTCAGCCCCTGGCATCCACTTTTGGTTTCTACGAATTTACATTTTATTGCCAAATAATATTCCATTGTTTGAATATAACATTTTATTTCTACAATCGTCAACTGATGGATACGTAAGTTATTTCTACATTTTGGCTATTATGAATAATGTTGTTATGAACATTCCTATACAAATTTTTGTCGTAAGTGTTGAAGTGTATGTGTTTACTTATCTTGGGTATATCTCTGAGAGTGGAATTTCTGGAACATAGAATAACTTTATGTTTAATGTTTTGAGGAACTGTCGAATTGTTTTCCAAATCGGCTGTGCCATTTTTATATTCCCATCAACAATTGACATTACTTTCAGTTTCTCCACATCTTCACCAATCACCAACACTTGTTATTGTCTGTGTTTTTTCTTTCAATTCTAGCCATCTTTATGGGAACAAAGTGGTATCATACATGATTTGCAAATAATGTTCTTTTTTTTTTAATTTTCACATCATGTTTATTTATGGTAATGGAAAAATTAGGAAGAAACATCAAGAAAAAGAGATTTGGCTAAATGAATTCTTTTTTTTTTAATCTTTATTGTTCAGTTTATTAATTACATTGTTCCCTTTTTTCCCCCTATAGCTCCCCTCCACCTGGTACCCATCCCACCCTCCACCCTCAACCCCCTCCACTGTCCTCATCCCAATAGTTGCATGATTTTTGTCCAGTCTCTTGCTGCACTTCCCCACACCCCCTTTCTCCCCAAGAGTTGTCAGTCCATTCCCTCTCTATGTCCGTGATTCGTTACATTCACCAGCTTTATCCTGTTCATCAGCTTATTAATTCACTTGATTTTTAGATTCATTTGATGGATAGATGTGAATTTGTTGTTCATAATTTACACTTTTATCTTTTTCTTCTTCCTCTTCTTAAAGAATATCTTTCAGCCATTTCAAATAATTACTGGTTTGGTGGTGATGAACTCCTTAGCTTTTTCTTATCAGTGAAGCACTTATCTGACTTCATTCTGAATGATAGCTTTGCTGGATGGAGTAATCTTGGTGTAGATTCTTGCTATTCATCACTTTGAATATTTCTTGCCACTCCCATCTGGCCTGCATAGTTTCTGTTGAGAAATCCGCTGACAATCGTATGGGTGCTCTCTTACAGGTAACTAACTGTTTTTCTCTTGCTGCTTTTAATATTCTCTCTTGTCTTTTGCTCTTGGCATTTTAATTATGATGTGCCTTGGTGTGGTCCTCTTAGGGTTCCTATATATTGGGGTTCAGTGCGCTTCTTGGACTCCTAAGGCAATTTCTTTCACCAGGTGTGGGAAGTTTTCGGTCACTATTTCTTCAAGTAGATTTTCATTGTCTTGCTCTCTTTTTCTGGCACACCCTATAACTTGGATGCTGGTATGCTGAGTTGTCCCAGAGGCCCCTTACACGATCTTCAATTTTTGGATTTCTTTTGGTTACTTGCTTTTTCAGCTGAGTGGATTTTATCTCTTTGTATTTCAAATCTTTAACTTGCTTCTTGGGGTGCTCTAGACTACTTTTAAGTCTTTATATAATATTTTTTATTTCAGTCAGTGTATGCTTAATTTCTAGTTGGTCCTTTTTCATATCCTTGGGAGTCTCATTCATATCCTTATAGGTCTCATTCATTTCCTTGTAGGATTCATTCATTTCCAGGTTGGTCTCGTTCATTTCCCTGTAGGTCTTGCTTATTTCCTTATAGGACTCAACCTTTTCTAGGAGCCTCTTGAAAAGTCCTATAACCGTTGTTTTGAATTCCATGTCCAGTAGTTTTTTTTCCTCCATTTCTTTCACATCTGATTTCTTTCCATGTCTCTGCATGGTGGCTGCTTCCCTGAGTTGGTCAATTAGCTTTGTGTGGTAGACGTCCCTACAAGGGACAGTGGCTCAGCCCTCCCCAGTTACCTGAGGTGAATATGGGTTTGCACAGTCTTGCTGAAGTTAAGCTCAGGTTAATGGTTGTTAGCACTTGGAGGGGTTGACCTCCAGGCCAACTGTCTGTGAAGTTCAGCTGTGCTCAGGTTGGATGGGCGGAGTCTCCGGGCCAAGCAGACAACATCAGCTGCACCCTATGAGGCCCCAGGGTCTCTGAGAGAGAGCTGCTGCCCAGCTCCACCGGCTGCCGGAGAATTCAGACTCTCCCCAAATGAGTCTGCACACCCAATGTCTCACCCAAGATTGCAAATCAATGCAGTCTGATGGTTTCCTGAATGAAAGAGCAAGTCACAAGTGCTCTCTGTGCGGTCAGGCAGCTGCGCTGTTCCCAAGCTCACGCGCACTCCGCACAAGCTCGCCTTCTCCACAAGCCGGCAGGCCCCTGCAGCACCCGAGCTTCTGCGTGCCCTCCCACTGTCCAGTTTTTACGCCGTATGATAGTGGGTTCCCTGGACTTCGCCCAGAGCTGGAGAATCAGTCCAGTGGGACGTCTTTGTCTCCCCCGTTTGAGAAAACTGGCCGGTTTTCAGCCGCCCGCCCTATCCGTTGGCGCGCGCTCCTCCAAACCTCTGACTCCGCGCGAATCTTCAACGCTGTCTGCCGCTGCTCCTCCGAGTCACAGTGTCTTACCTTCACTTTTATTTGTGGAATTTTCACTTAGCCAGCTTTCCGGTGATTCTGGATGGTGTTTGTTCTTTCGTTAAATTGTAGTTTTGAAATTGCTGTGTATGACAGCAAGATAGGTATTTACCTATGCTGCCATCTTGGTTCTCTCTGCAAATAATTTTCATTCTATGGATGAAAACTTTTTGCTTCCTTTGAAGCTTTATCCAGGGCCATGTGGACTTAATACTACTGTTTCTCCTCAATCTTTTATATTTTAGCTCTTACATTTGAGTTTATGATATATTCAGAATTAATTTTTGCATGTGACAAGAAATAGAGGTACAACTTCATTCTTTTGTATGTGGGCATGAAGTTGTTCCAACCCCTCCCTTTTTTTTCAGCCCCTTTTTTAAAATGACTATTCTTCCTTCATTGAATTGTCTTGACATCCTTGTCAAAAACTGAGTGACCAGAAATGTGAGGGAAAATTTATTTCTGGACTCTATTCCTCTGATCTATACGTATGCCCATATGCCAGTAGTGTTGTAGTAAGTTTCAAAATAGAGATGAGTGAGTCTTATAACTTCATTCTTTTTTCAAGATTGTTTTGGCTCTTCTGAGTCCCTTGCATTTCCATCAGTTTCTATGAAAAAAAGCAACTGGGGTTTTGATAGGGTGTTTTACAGTTTTGCAAGTATCTTTAATGTCTGTCTGGTTTAAAAAACAAGCTGATTCTCATATCTTCTCTGAGTTCATTTCATTGCAATGTGATACTCTAATGAAGTATGTGAAGGGAGTCGAGCCTGCACAGCTACATCATTGGGAAAGGGGGGTGTGTTTTAGCAGTTTTTTCAGGTAATTGTTGATATTCTTTGATAATTTGATAACCCATCGAAACTTTATAGGTGGTAGTTTCTTTTCTTTTTTCTTTTCTCTCTCTCTTTTTTTTTTTTTTTTTTTTACATTTTATTGATTTTTTTTTACAGAGAGGAAGGGAGAGGGATAGAAAGAAACATCGATCAGCTGCCTCTTGCACGCCCCCTACTGGAGTTGTGCCCGCAGCCAAGGTACATGCCCTTGACAGGAATCGAACCTGGGACCTTTCAGTCCGCAGGCTGATGCTCTATCCACGAAGCTAAACTGGTTTCGGCTAGGTGGTAGTTTCTTAAAGGTTGTAGTGTGCAATATGAAATCATATGGATGGAGTTTCTGCCTTGTTAGATGGGACTCTATTGGGTTGTTTTGCACTTTTAATGGGTCATTTGGGAAATATTGGTCCACTGTTTTGTAGATCCTTCTACATTTTGATACATTTCAATATGTAAATACTTTTAAAAGTCACATTTAATATCATCATCAGTCTCAGAAAAATTTAAGTATTGGGAAGCTGTAAGGCTCACCGTGAGTGATGCAAGTTTTCCAAACCTAATTTCCTCTTGAAAGTTCGAATTTAATTGTTGGCAAAGTGCTAGCAGTTTTAAAACTTGGTGTGACAGTCTCATTTCTTTCATTTTCAAGAAAATGTCTGCCAAATACCCACATTTGAAATAATGATCATTTTTTGGTCAGTCTTGAAAGGAAAAATGGTTCCATAAGTAAAGTGGCTATTTCAGATCACTTCGCAACCAATTGCTTTGCTTGGAGACAACCATCACACTTCAGTACGCAGCAGGATGCTTCGTGCACATATCCTATTTTGTCATGCAGAATACTAGAAGGACATGCTCTTAAGGGTCAAGATTTAATAAAAGAAATTTTACTGCTTCCTCAAGAACATGTTAAGTGAAAATGGTGTGTTTTTTTGTTTGTTTGTTTGCTTGCTTTTTGTTTTTAATGTGGATACATGCTAGTGAAGAATATGGTGACTTTCTACAGCTTGCTCCCACTGTCCTGATTTGTGTTGAGGGGTACCAAGCTAATGATATTATCCACCAATGGTTTTGCACCATTACTGCAAATATGAAAATAGTTTAAAAGACAGATAATGTAGCATTTTTATGAAAATAGCTTTGACCTCATGAGTTCCTTGAAAAGGTTTCCACCCCATGGAGGTCTGCAGGCTGCACTTTGAGAACCATTAAACTGTGGTGTGCAGAATCTTGCTAGACTGCTCGCTGTTGTGCAGTTGAATCAAGACCAGCTGTACCCTAGCTGCTGTGGTGACTGCTGAGGAGCCTGCCCTGAAGGCCCTGCAGCATCCTGAGGCAAGGATAGGAGGGGACAGGAAGGACTTGGCCTTCCTGCCTCTGACAGAAGGGAGTGGGGGTGGCTTGAGCATAATGAGGTGAGAGAAGGAAATTAAGTTGGAAAGGTAGTCAGTAGCTGGATTCTGCAGGGCCTGGCGGGACGTTAAGGAATCATTCCTTCTGAGCAGTAAGCAGGGAGTGGCTAAAGCCTGAGGAGAGTTGGCTATCTCAGTACTGGTTGACTTGGCCTCTGATTGTGGTGCAATTTGGGGTGTGTGTTTTAACCTGGTAAGAGTGAGGCTCCCCCAAAATAATAAAAATCACCGAGAATAGCAGTGTACCCAAGACCTGTATACTAATACTGACATGGTCCAAATACAGGTAATAGTATAAAAGTAAAAACCCATTTTTATCACAAATGAGAAACAGCCATCTCTAACTATGAGTATGCAGTTAAAATGTGCACCATTTTCCTTAGTTTAGGTCTACAATATTAGTGATTTTAATATTGTTCATGAGTAGACTGTACTTAGTTACTGGGCTAAACCAAAACTGAACTTGGACATGATTGGACAAGCTAAAGCATCATGAAGTCTTTAGTGATCACACTCCAGGGAACCTTTATTCTTGTTTCTGGTTTATCCTGAAGCACCAAATTAGGTCTTAATAGTTGCTAGAGAAATTGCTCTCTTAAACCAATAACTGTCAGAATGCAGTCTGCTGGGTACCTTCAACAGAAAGTGTTTGATTTAGAAATATAATTTAATAGCTCAAAACACTAAGATCCTAGAATACTACTTTATTTTATTTTTGTGTATAAAAATACTTTAGTATTTTAATATTTCTAAATGCATATTGGGCTTCTGATAAAGAAGAGTTACATGGAGGACGTTGGTATGTGAAGTCTAAATTGCTATTTACAGACGTTCTAGTATCCTTATGTAGGGCTATGTGGACAAGTAGAAATAGGCAATTTAAGGATCTCAACAAAGTTCACTCCTACTTGTCCTTGGTTGGTGGTGTAACTGTAATACACCTCCCCATCACCCTTTCCCCATTTCTCTTGTGCTTACTTACTTGAAGAAAGCCTGAGGTAGAGATGTAATTTCTAAACAAATTGTGTTTTAACAATATGTGTGATCCTACTTTTTGCAAGATTAAAATTAACTGTGATGGCAGGGTAAATTGTGAACATGGAAATAAAAATACTGGCTTTTACAGTTAATATAGTTTTCTGAAATGGAAATGCTTTTCTAACACTTGTATGTCTTACCTTAGATGTAAGTGCATCTGACTGATCACTTGCTTTTCTTCAAATCTCAATCACATTTGGAATTTATTTTAAAAAGAATATTTTAAAATATAGGTTCTCTTTATTCTTGTTCATGACTTGTATGAGTTACTGGATAAAACATGGCAAAATTCAGCCATGGCTTAACATCAAGATGGAGAGGATTCAGAATGACCTTGGCAAACTGGAGACACTCCCTGGCGTGAGCGGAAGTAGAACACACTATGGACTTTCTGGTCTGTCGGCTGGGAAGTAACGAGATGTGGGATGGTGAATTTCTGACCTGGTTTGTGTGGCCTGAAGTATACCAGGGGGCAGGAGTGGCTGACAACATTTCTGAGCTCGATCCATACTGGAGGGCAGGAGGACCACAAAAATGAAAGCCCTGAAATTAAAGCCTAGTGTTTACATTTCAGAAGAAACCTCCTGTGAGACCTGGATTCCGTTTCTGAATGTTTTAGCTGGCCGTGCTCGCTGTGAATTCTGAGCCACTGGCATATACCTTCTCTGCAGTCCGGGTGGCATGTGTTGAAGATCAGTGCCAGCTTAGAGTCAAGGTTCTTCACTTGCCGTTCATGAGCTTTCCTGAGATGTGCCTATTTCCAGGGGGAAGAGTCAAGGGCTTTTATCATCCATCTTCTATCCAGAGGATTTCAGTCCCCAAAAGGTTGAATTTCTAAAATGATTGTTTGAAGAGAACAGTATGTGATTGAAGTGTCAGGTGTTCATCACTGTGTACTGTGCCCTACACTAGTCACAAAAGCTAGGGCCATCCTAATCTCTGCCCTCAAGGAGCCTCAGTCTAGTGAGGAACCACTGTAAACAGTCACTACTAATGATATTGGCGGGTGTTTTTAAAGTACGTACTGAACTCTGTGAGGTAAGTAGTATTATGCCTATTTTGCAGAGCAGGAAACTGAGCTACAGAAAGGTTAAATGATTTGGCCGAGGTCAGTTATTAAGTGGCAGAGCTAGGATTTGAATTTAAGCCGCGGTTCCAGAACCAACACTAAATAATAGCACAAATTACTATTTAAAAACAATTGGAATAAATGCTTAGAGAAATAATTCAAGGGAGAGCTAACATAACCATGGGTGGGGCACAAGAATTGTCCCCAACAAGCTGTCATTAAAGCTGGAGTTGGCCAGGTAGAGGGTGGGGAGCATGGGAGCAGGAGAAGGGCAGGGCCGTCCAGTAGAAAGGAACAGCGTGTGCAGACCTCCTAGGGTTGAGAAAGAGCTTGACACGCGGGGGAAGTAAAGAGAAGGCCGAGTGTTGACTGGTGACTGTGGAGAAGAGTAACATGTGAATGGCAAGGAGATCACATGGGACTAATCTGTATGCGGATTGTCTCTCAAGAACAGCCTTGTGGCCCTGTTGGAAGTTTTAGACTTTTCCTAGAAATGTGGAAAGTCACTGAAGGGTTGTAAGCAGCAGTAAGGTGATTTGTGTATACCAGGCTTGGCAAATGTTTTCTGTAAAAGGCCAGATGGTAAATTTATGTCAGGCTTTGTAGGCTACATGGCCTCTTTCGCAACTACTCCCCTCTGCCTTTTGTAGCACACAGCAGTTACAGACAGTATATAAACAAGTGAACGTGGCTGTGTGCCAATAAAACTTTATTTATGGACACTGACATTTGAATTTCATCTAATTTTCACATGGTTGGTGGTGTTCAATAGTTAGAGTGTAAGTCCCTGCCAGAAGGTTGTGGTTGGATTCCAGGTCAAGGGCACATACCTTGGGTACTGGTTTGCTCCCTGCCCTCATCAGGACGTGTGCTGAAGGCAACCAGTCAGTGTGTCTTGAGACATCTATGTGGGTTTTTCTCTCTCTCTCCTCTTCCCTCCCTCCTTTCCACTCTCTGAAAAGCGATAGAATATATATCCTCAAGTGAGGATTAACACAATAAAAATAAAACAAAGATGTAAAAACCATTCTTATTCGTAGCTCATAGGCTGAGCAAATTTTGCCCCTGGTCTGTAGTTTGCTTCTCCTGTTTTATATCCTCAACAGGATTCCTCCCACTGCTCTGTCAGGGACGAAGGCAGTAGGGAATGGAAGTGGAAAGACAGCCACATATTGAAGTTCACCATCAAGGTCTCACGGACAGCCCAGCAGTGTGGCTCAGTGTTTGAGCATTGAACCTATGAACCAGGAGGTCGTTTTTCGATTTCCGGTCAGGTCATGTGCCCAGGTTGTAGGCTCAATCCCCAGTGTGGCGTGTGCAGGAGGCAGCCAATCAGTGATTCTCTCATCATTGATGTTTCTGTCTCTCCCTCTCCCCTCTTCTCTGAAATCAATAAAAATATATTTTTTAAAGGTGTCATGGACTAGTTGAGTGCTGGTGAGATGAAGAGGAGACAGATTTGAGATGCTCTTTAATATGTTAAAAATTGTTAATTAGAGGAAGAATCAAACTTTTATGTGGGCCATGTTGAGGATAACATTCGGTGGTTAGCATGAGCGCCTGAGTGGATAATGGTGCCACTGGCTAAAATGAAAAATGGTAGAAAAGAACTAGATTTGGCAATGGTCTGCCTACCAGTCCACACACTTGCCTTGTCTTTCAATGGTCTAGAGACAGGTGGCTGCTCCTGCAACTGGGGTTCTGGGGTGTGCTGCTCCTGGGCCCTCATGTTGCCTGAGGATCTGCCCCAACATACCTTCATACTGCAAGGTTGTTGCCTTGGCAGCAAAGGAGGTTGCACCCTGCTTACTGTGCCGGAGAGGGTGCTGAGGATTCCTAACTACAGGATGTTTCCATTTTCCTGCTGGGGGAAGGGGAAGTTGGGCTCCATGTCTAAACCTTATAATTTTGCATAATTGCTACCAAACTGTGTAAATATATTTAATGAAATAAATTGTTTTTTTACTCTAACCATGTTTCTGAATGAGCATTATCCTAAAAAATTGGACAAAATGAACATATCTTCTATTTCTTAGGCCTCTATGGAAGCCTTTCTCATAGGCAGCTGTGTTTATACAAGTAGGATGTTCCTATGCCTTCAACTATGGTATTGAGCAGCGTTGTCCAATAGAAATAGAATGCAAGCCACATGTGGAATTTAAAGTTTTCTGGTAGCCACATTAAACAAGTAAAAAGAAAGAGGTGAAAATAATATCTTTTAGCCCAATATGTCCAAGATACTATTTCAGTATGTAATGAATATTGATATTTTTATATTGTTTATGTTAAGTTTTCCAGTCTTCTGTACATTTTATGCTATGACCTATCTCAGTTAGGACTGGCCACCTTTCAAGTGCTCACTCTCCACCTGTGGCTGGTGGCTGCTCACTGGTGGACACTGCAGGTACACTGAGAAATGCCAGGGTTGTTAGTAAATGGACTCAGCAGATTTGGAAGAACACTTGAGGAAATCCTGTCTAATAAAGAGGGAATATGCTAATTGACTGCCACACCCTCAAAAATGGCAGTGCCCACAGCCACAAGATGGTAGTGCTCAGCTCCACTGGGGTGGCAGGCACGTGGCAGGGTTGGGCCCAGCCACTCCGAGCGCCTGCCTCCAGAGTCCCCCAGTCCCCTCAGCCCGCCAGCCGCCCAGCGCAGGCCCGAGGTGCAGGCAAGCCTCAGGTGGTGACTGCCCAGCTTCCCAGGGTTGCCCGAGGCTCAGGTAAACAGGGCCAGCCGATACTTGAGCTGTCAACAGTGGCGGCAGCAGAGGTGTGATGAGGCATAGCCTTCCCCTAATCAGGGGGCTGCCTCCCGCCCCTGAGGGCTCCCAGACTGGGGACAGGCCAGTCTCAGGGATCCCCCTCCAGTTCAAGAATTTTCATACACCGGGCCTCCAGTAATCTTTACAATTATTCCTGCTGATTGTGAAACGCTTTGTCTCTTGATTGTCCTAATTTTTTGTCATTACTAGTTTTGATCAGTCTTAAACTTTGTGCTCTTTAATATGTTAAAAGATTGTGTTAAAATTTGAGGATTCATCTTGTTTGCTTTTTTCAGCTCTTTCCCACCCTGACCCTCAACCTTCTTCCCAATTGCCCACAAATCTAGGAAAGTTTATTCTTTATTGTTGCCAAATATTTTAGTTTCTGCAGTTTTTCAGGTCTGTCGCTTCCCTTGCCTTCCAAATTAGCTTCCTCTCCCAACTCCCTATAGAGATGAGTATCCTATTATTTTTTAAAGTTTTTTTAAATATGATTTTATTGACTTCAGAGAGAGAGGAAGGGAGAAAATGGAGGGGTAGAAACGCCCATAAGAAAGAAAACACGCCCTGCTGGGGACTGAGCCTGCAGGGCAACCGGGCGTGTACCCTGACCGTAGTCAAACCCTCAGTCAAACCCTCAGCCCCCCGGCTATGGGTCAGGGCTCAGTTGCTGAGCCCCAGTAGCCCGGCATGAGTATCCTATTGAATCAACTTTGCCAGTTTCATGGCCTTTCCTAGCAGCACTTTTTCCCTTTATTTATCCTCACCTGAGGATGTTTTTCATTAGATTTTAGAAAGAGTGGAAGAGAGGGGGGAAGACAGAGCAATATCGATGTGAGAGAAACACACCGATTGGTTGTGTCTTGCATGAGCCCTGACTAGGGCCCGGGCCGGGGAGAAGCCTGCAACCCAGGTATGTGCCCTTGAACAGAATCAACCCTGGAACCCTTGGGTCTGCAGGCCAACATTATGTCCACTGAGCCAAACTGGCTAGGGCACTTTTTTTCTCTTAATATAATAACCTTGACAGTTAAATTTTTTTTTTTTTCTGTAACTCATACCTATTTTTATGTTATAAATTTATCTCTCATGTTCTCAGGGGGATATATCTGGAAGTATAGTGCTTGGTAGTAATAGTAAGCACCCAGGGAGTATTTGAGTAATAATTTTATGAACAAGTTTTACTTGGTTAGTCTCTGTCTTGTCTGTCATAATAATTGCACCTTGGTTTTCATATGTTCTTTTTTTTTTTCTCTCCTAGCATCTATTTTTAAAAATTGGGAAGGGGGTGTGAGAAAAATAAGATGATGTCAACCCTGCTTCACTCATAGGCACAAGTGAGATAATTCATGTGAAACTGTTTTTTGTAAACTCTTAAAACAATGTCTCGCTTGTAGCTTGTGGTGAACAATTAAAATTTCAATTACCTGCTTCACATGCCCTCATCTGACCCTGTGATGGACATTCAGGGTGAGTCTGTATATTAGAAGCCTAGGGGACACTGTTGGAGGACACACGGGAACTTCTATGCACCTCCTTTTAAATCAGAATGCTGAGATGACTGGTTTTTTTTTTTGAAAGGCTTCCTTGGTGACTGATGTATATACATATGTGTATATAACACCGCCCCTCACAGAAGCTGCAACCCCAATGATGTTGTTAGCAGCACTTCATTTTTACTGAAATGGATGCAGCACTTGGCAAGCATTAATCGTCATTGCTGTCGTGTATGGGACACATTTGCAAACCTTCGTGCAGCTCTGGCTCTTCATCAGTGATGATATATTCAGAGAGCAGCCCACTTAGAACCCAGGTGATTCTGTAGTCTCTTTGCTGTTTGCACACTTGGTCCATTTATTGATGTCTGTTCTGTGATGGCTCACAGAGAAGCACCTGTCTGCACTGGTGCCAGCCCTGTGGCACACTCCATGCCAATGCCAGGTTGTGCTCCATACAAGCCATCAGCTTCTGCTTTTGTGTTGTCTGGAGCCTCCAGTGACATGCTGGAGGGCCTGGGGAGAGGACAATAAGAAGGGAGAAGGTGCAGCTGGCCCACCTGAGCCTTGCCCTGGCCACTACCAGCCAAGGCGGCTGGCTACAAGTGACTCCGAGACCAGCAGAGGACCCAGTTGAGTGCAGCCTTAACTGTAGACTCATAAACAAATGAAGAGGATGTTGGTCTCAGCTTCAGCCACTGAGTGTGGGGCAGTTTGTTACTGGGCAGTTTGTTACACAGCAGTGGAGAAATTGTCACTAGTTTTCTACTTGGGGAGGGGGCTACATTTTTATAATTACTGATTTTTCTATTTTGCTGCTGAAATAGTTGTTAGTGTGTGTCATTTTCTTATATTTCAGATTACAAGGTATGATTATTAAAATGCATTTTTCTCCTAAACCACTTATATTTGTTTTATGAGCATTACTAATAATGTTTATTGAGGACTTATTACATACTAGATACTCTGCATGTATTTTCGTTTAATTCTCACAGCCATCTATAAAGTAGATGTTGCTATTATCTCCGTCTTCCAAATGAGGAAACAAACTCAGAAAAACTGCCTGCACTCACATAGCTAGTCATCACCATCCTATTCTGCTTAGTAAAAAATGATAAATGTCTTAATTTCCTTTTTATACTTTTTTATTGAGGTATAATTTACATGTACTAGAGCTTGACTTTTCACATGAATATGTTTCTTCCTGTTAAGATGAATGAATGCATTTCTCTGTTAAGAATGCCTCTAACTGGAGGAGCAACCAAGATGGCGGCATAGGTAAACACCTATCTTGCTGCCATACACAGCAATTTCAAAACTACAACTTAACGACAGAACAAACATCATCCAGAATCACCGGAAAGCTGGCTGAGTGAAAATTCCACAAATAAAAGTAAAGACAGGACACTGTGACTCAGAGGAGCGGCAGAGGGCAGAGTTGAAGATACGCACGTAGTCAAAGGTTTGGAGCCGTGAGCGCACGCAAGCGAGAGGAGAGGGCGGGAGGCTGCAAAGACAAAGGCGTCCCGCTGCACTGATTCCCAAGTTCTGGGTGAGGTCCAGGGGTGAAACTGGACATTAGGGAAGCATGCTGAAACTCCGGCGCTGCAAAGGTCTGCGAGCTTGGCGAGAGGGCGAGCTTCTGGAAAGTGCACATAAACTTGGGAACAGCAGAGGTGTGCAAGCGCACAGAGAGGACTCGTGACTTGCTCTCTCTCATTCGGGAAACCACCAGACTGCATTGTTTTACAACGCTGGTTGAGACTTTGGGTGTGCAGACACATTTGGGGAGAGGCTGAATTGTCCGGCAGCAGGTAGAGGTTGGTGGCAGCTTTCTCTCGGAGGTGCTTGCAGCCATTACCACCCGGCACAGAGACCCGGGTGCCGCATAGGGCCGAGCTGACGCTGCCTGCTCAGCCCGGAGACTCTGCCCGTCCAACCTGAGCACAGCTGATCCTCACAACCAATTGGCCTGGAGATCAAACCCTCCTAGTGCTGACAACAATAATCCAGGCTTAACTTCAACAAGACTGCACAACCCATAAAGGGCTGTACCAAGAGTATCCACCTCAGATAACTGGGGAGGCTGAGCCACTGTCCCTTAGAGGACATCTACCACTCAAAGCTAATCGACCAACTCAGGAAAGCAGCCACCATGCAGAGACGTGGAAAGAAATCAGATGTAAAAGAAATGGAGGAAAAAAAACACGACTGGACGTAGAGTTCAAAACCACAGTTATAAGGTTTTTCAAG
Source organism: Antrozous pallidus (assembly GCA_027563665.1). Lineage (NCBI taxonomy): Eukaryota > Metazoa > Chordata > Mammalia > Chiroptera > Vespertilionidae > Antrozous > Antrozous pallidus. The sequence goes on from CM050521.1 coordinate 5,286,055, forward strand.
AGGCTCCTAGAAAAGGCCGATGAACTTAATGAGACCTACAAGGAAATGAGCAAGACCTACGAGGAAATGAATGAGACCTGCTAGGATATGAAAAAGGACCAACTAGAAATTAAGCATACACTGACTGAAATAAAAACTATTATACAAAAACCTAAAAGCAACCTAGAGGACCGCGAGAACCAAGTCAAAGATTTGAAATACAAAGAGGCAAAATCCACTCAGCTGGAAAAGCAAGAAGCCAAAAGAATCCCAAAAAAATGAAGATAGTGTAAGAGGCCTCTGGGACAACCTCAAGCATACCAACATCCAAATTATAAGGGTCCCAGAAAAAGAGAAAGCAAGATAATGAAAACCTATTTGAAGAAATAGTGACCGAAAACTTCCCCCACCTGGTGAAAGAAATTGACTTAAAAGTCCAGGAAGCACACAGAACCCCAAAATATAGGAATCCAAAGAGGACCACACCAAGACACGCCATAATTAAAATGCCAAGAGCAGAAGACAGAGAATATTAAAAGCAGCAAGAGAAAAACAGTTACCTATAAGGGAGCACCCATACAATTGTCAGCAGATTTCTCAACAGAAACTATGCAGGCCTGATGGGAGTGGCAAGAAATATTCAAAGTGATGAATAGCAAGAATATACAACCAAGATTACCCAGCAAAGCTATCATTCAGAATTGAAGGTCAGATAAAGTGCTTCTCAGATAAGAAAAAGCTAAAGGACTTCATCACCACCAAACCAATGTTATGTGAAATGCTGAAAGATATTCTTTAAGAAGAGGAAGAAGAAAAAGGTAAAAGTGTAAATTATGAACAACAAATGAAACTAAAAATCAAGTGAATTAAAAATCTGATGAACAGGATAAACTGGTGAATATAACAGAATCATGGGCATAGAGAGGGAATGGACTGACAATTATTGGGGAGAAAAGGAGTATGGGAGGTGCAGCAAGAGACTGGACAAAAATCATACACCTATGGAAGAGGACAGTGGAGGGGGGAGAGATAAGGACAAAGGGTGGGATGGGTACCCGGTGGAGGGGAGCTATAGGGGGGAAAAGGGGGGAACAATGTAATTAATAAACTGAACACTAAAGATTAAAATATTTAAAAAACATAGAAGGGATGCCTTCAATAATCTCTTTGGAAATGCTTAACTATTTTTTAAAAGTCTTTGATAGACCTTTAGAAACTCAGTTTCACCTATTCCAATGATTTTAATGGGTGTTTTCTCTTATAACAGTTCTTCATGTAGTCAAGAGCCTAGTATTGCCAGGTTCCTATTTGCACTGACTTCCCCAGTCCTCCAATCTTTATCCCTTGGATCAATTGGATTTTTCATCAGCCTTCATCTGGCTCCAGTCCAGGGTCCTCTGTGGGGAGCTTGCATGGTTCCTGGTAGGGAATTGGTGACTGTATCATGTCCCAATTGCCACCCTTTCCCAAACACAAAAACATGGCCCCAGTGGTCAGCAGCTTTATTTAAGTTTCTGCATTGGCATCTTATGGTGGTTACTCAAGTCCATTATGAGGGCATACCTGATGCCTATTTCTTTTACAAAGACCTAAGTTTCTTGAGGAATTTTATGTCTGTAAGAGTGTATGTGGGGTCAAGTGTTATGATTAAAGCAGTGACAACTAGAGAGACTACTCCTATTTCTGTAAGATATAGTTATCAAATAGAGGAATGATGTTCAAAAAAGGGGCATTAAATATTTCAGTTTTATTGTAATACAGATTAATATTGTAATCAATTAGGTTCTTGGATTACAAATTAATTTAACTCACACTTTTTAAACAATAAGGAAAGTTACTTACACACATAAATGGAAGACTAGCAGTTGACTTGAGTGGTCAGTCAATTCAAGAACAGAGGTTCTTGGCTCAGCCTGTGGTGCTCAGTGGTTGAGCATCAACCTATGAACCAGGATATCATGGTTCAATTCCTGGTTAGAGCCCATGCTCAAGTTGTGGGCCAATCCCCAGTAAGGGGTGTATAGGAGGCAGCCAGTTGATGATTCTCTCTCATCAATGTTTCTTTTTATTTTTTAATACATTTTTACTAGAGGCCCAGTGCACAAAATTCATGCATGGGGGTTGGGGGGGGGTCCTCAGCCTGGCCTGCACCCTCTCCAATCCAGGACCTCTCAGAGGATGTCCGATTCACAATCCAGGACCACTGGCTCCTAACCACTCACCTGCCTGCCTGCTTAATGCTCCCAACTGCCCTCCCCTGCCAGCCTGGTACCCCCAATGGTCCTCCCCTGCCAGCCGATTGCCCCTAACTGCCTCTTCCTCAGCCCCACCACCATGGCTTTGCCCAGAAAGAAGTCGGATGTCCAGAAGATGACCCATTCTAATGTTACCCTTTTATTAGTATAGATTGATTTCAGAGGGAGGGAGAGAGAGAGAACCATCAATGATGAAAGAGAATCATTGAATGGCTGCCTCCTGCATGCCCCCTACTGGGGATCAAGCCTGCAACTCAGGCATGTGCCCTTGACTGGAATCAAATCCAGGACCCTTGAGTCCACAAGCCAATGTTCTACCCATTGAGCCAAATGGGCTAGGAGTTTCATCGATGTTTTAATCTCTCCTTACCCCTTCCTTTCTGAAATCAATCCTATGTAATAAAAGGCTAATATGCAAATGGTCGTGATGCCCTCATGCCATAACGACCAATCAGCAGGAGGCTGCTTGCACAGGGACTTGACACTGTGTCCCCACCTGGCACCAGCTGGGGATGTGAGGCTGCATCCTCGCCCAGTGCTGGTTGGGGATGTGACTAATTCCCTTTTAATGTGCACAAATTTTGTGCACTGGGCCACTAGTAAAAATATATTTAATATGTATTTTTAAAAAGAACAGAGGTTCTTTCATCTCTTTAGTCATCCTTGACTTTGGCTTTTTTTTTATCATAGTTTTTTATCTTTTCTTTTTTTAATTTGAAGTATTACAAATAGTACTACATATGTTTCCTTTTTTTCCCCCTTGACCTACCCCCGGCTTTGCTCCACCCCAGTGTCCTGTGTCCCATGGTTATGCTTTTACGCATGCGTACAAGTCCTGCCTTCCTACTGTAGTCTGACAGTCTGTTCCGTGCTTCTTTGCTTCTGTATCCATTTTGATTTCCCCCTTTTCTTTAAAAAATCTTGCCTCTGCAGACTAGAAATAAACATATGAGCACAAGAAATGTTTGAGACCCAATTTCAGTGACCAACAGTTCTAAGTCCCAGTTTCAGTATCAAACTGTTCCTTATGTGTGAATGTCAGCAATGGTATCTGGATGGTGGACAAATGTTGGCAATGCAGGTCCGACCCTCTGTTGTTTGGTCTTGAGTAACCTGCAGTGACGCTCAGCTACTGACTGGTAGCATGGCAAGGCATCGTCAGCATCTTCCATCTCTGGACTGTCTCTCCTCTTATCTTCGTGGTTGGAGCAGACATGTCAACTCTTTGTTGCAGGAATCCACATGGTCTTGGAGTTGTTTTCTGAAAATATACAAATGTATTCTCAACCAAAAGTTAATAAAGGAATCTTTTCTATAAATTTTACTTAGGATCCTTTTAATTTTTGCCCAGACGATTTTCCTTTGGCTTATTTTGACACCATGTGTGTTTTACATGGGTATCTTGCTATTAGTATTACAAATAAAAATTAATTTTCTGAAGTAAAATTTTTCTAGGTGTAATTTACTTACAGGATTTTTTCCTTACATGGTATTAGCCTACCATCCTCCTTTTTTTTTTTTTAATTAATGGAGGCTTTTGGAAATTTTATAATGCAGTCTTGATCACTTTAAGTTTAATTTTTGCACAAAAATATGACTGCTTTAGGTTCATTACATGTTAAGCCATTTTACCGTTAAGTGAACTACCAATAGAAATTTTAGTTAATACTTTAGGAACAGCTTTTTGTCCAGTACAATTAATTTTTCTTGAATATTCATTTATTTTAATTAGCAAATTTAAATTAACCTGGAAACTTGTTACTATTTTACTGTCAAATTTAATACTCTAACAACCATCTTAGTTTACCCTATAAATATTAATGGAAAGAATTGTTTGCATTCTTGAGTAGGCCCTGAGTATTCCTGGTGCTAGGTTGGCTTTAGATATAGGGCAACTGCTTTCGGCCAAGTCTCTGTCTGTTACATGGGTCCCAGTCTGTGCTGGGTGTAGGAAGCGAAGCAGCCATGGGGGTAGTAGACCTCCCTCAAAGGGGGTGAGGGATCAGGCCCCTGCAAGGTTGGGAGGGAGAAGTTCTATGCCCCTCATCTGTGGACCCCCCCAAGTTCACTCCTGATGGCCCCTCTGCAACTGTGCCTATTTGACCTTGGCTTTAATAAGGTGGTGGCTGCACCTTGTACTAGTTTAGTCAGAACTACTGGGGTGAGACCCAGGCTGTAGTTTTTGGACTTTTCTGGGTGATAACACAATGCAGCTAAATTTGAGAACTGGCACTCTAAACTGGAGGATTTGGTTTGGAGATCAGCATCACTGGGGAGCTTGGTAGAAATGGGAAGTCCCACATCCTCTGCTAGCCTGACATTTTCCTTAAAGGCTCCTTAAGCCAGGGTCTACACACTTTTCAGTTGTTACTACAGGCCACACAGGTCAAATGTGTCTCCATGGGTGTGTTTAACTTAAATTAGTAGACTGGAGCTTTAAGTAACGGAAATCATTTCTGTAGAATGCACTCATGGTCAAGCATGGACACCCAACAGCTGCAGCACCCAACAAGAGCTGTCTGTGTAGTGCAGAGAGAAAAGCGTGAACAGAAGTCGGTATACCAACTTGGACTTGAAAGCTATTTAAACATTTCAGAGGCACTAGGAACAAAGCACAGGGAGAAACCAAGAATGTGTTTGTAACTATTTCAGGAGGGAGGAGGGTTTAGGAGAAGACCAGAAGGGAATGGGATCTCGAGGACAAGGGGCTAGAGCAGCTTTTGTGGGAGGAAGAGTGTGCTGACGTCTTCCTTTGATACGTGGGCAAATGTAAAGAAGACCAAGCGAAGGAGGAGCTGCATGGCACAACCCATTCAGTAACTGTAGTAATTGTTCACATTGACTGATCTGGGAAATAGAGGTAGTCACAGCAGGTGACCTGAGGTTAGGCATTACCCCTTATTCATGGCTATATTTTAGTACTTGGTTCATAACAAGTGTTACTTTCAGTGCTTATGGTCTGAGCTGCTGGGAGGAATTGGAGAATTTGGGAGCACCCTGGAAGCTGGAGAAGTTAGGGTGATCTATTCAATTTGAACTTTTGCCAGAGGGCAGTGGTTCTTAAACTGTAGTGTGCAATGGAATAAGTAGGGGATTGATATTCCCATCCTGTAGGTTTGGGTGGGACTCAAGAATTTGTAGTAAGTTACCCTGTGACACTGCTGGGAAACTTGGCTCTTGTAGGAGAAAAGGAAGCACAGAGAGGGTTCCTGAGATGACAGGACGTGCGTGGTGGGGGTGCAGGCATACACCATAGCTTAAGAGCAGTCTCTAACCCACATAGTTGTAGGACTTGCCTGCAGCTGAGTCCAATAGACTCAAAGCAAGTGATTAAATCACACAGTTGGCCGAGACCGGTTTGGCTCAGTGGATAGAGCGGCGGACTGCGGACTGCAGGGTCCCGGGTTTGATTCCGGCAAGGGCATGTACCTTGGCTGCGGGCACATCCCTAGTAGGGGGCGTGCAAGAGGCAGCTGATCGATGTCTCTCTCTCAAATCGATGTTTCTGACTTTCTATCCCTCTCCCTTCCTCTCTGTAAAAAATCAATAAAATATATATTTTTTTAAAAATCACACAGTTGGAGGCCCAGGGAATGGAAGTGGGAGGGTTCTGAGGAAAGGCTAGTGGACAGTGATTGATCTTGGGTCTTCAACTGATAGGGAAGGAAATGGTGGAGATTGGAAATTCAGGGTATAATCATTTAGAGTACTATATTCCTAACCTTTTTCACTGTAGCCTGTAGTAAGAAATACATTCTACTTTGCCCGCAATCATGAAAATGAGTATAACTGATCCAAAGTTTCATAACATCTTTCTTATTTACATTCCACTCTGGTGTTCCGGTTTCTTTGAAAACAGTGCTGATCGTAGCACAGTATGTGGATTTCATGACCTGGTGGGAAAACATCGCTTCCAGGGAGAGTCAGAAAGTGAGGGCACCAGCAGAATGCTGCTCTACTTATCAGTGTGTGTAGATATGGGAGGTGGAGTCACTGGTGGTCACCATGCGATGGTGTGCTCCTGAGGTTGGTCACTCAAGTGGCATGGAGACAGTTTTTGGTGGCAAGACCAGTGAACTTTGAAGCTAAACTGTTAGGACAGCTTGTGTATGTGGACATCAGAGTTCTGTAAGCTGATGTGAAGAAATTAAAGTGAAAGTGAAAGCAGTCCTTGGAATGAGTTGTGTCCCAGATATACCATGTGGTCCTTGTAGACCCTTCTGCCCAGTGACTTGATAAACTAGTTGCAAGATTGAAACCCTCTCCTATCTGTTATATCCTATGGTTCCGGAAGTGTGAGTTTAAGGGGGAAGGAGAGTAATATACAAGTAGTTGAGTTTTTTTAGGAAAATAATCAAGAAAAGTAGTTCAGAATTCATCTGAAAACAAGTGTTTTGTGTAGAGTATTTTGTAATGATCATGAAGTACGAGATTTAGTTGACAACCTTGAAAATACATCTTCTGTAATGAAAATATTGGATGGAAAAACATTCTGTGCCATATTGTCATTGTGAAGTACACTGAGTGGCCAGATTATTATGATCTCTGAGTGAGTGAGTGAGTGTGTGTGTGTGTGTATTTTAGAGGCCCAGTTCATGAATTCATGCATGGGTGGAGTCCAGCCAGCCTGGCCAGGGGAAGGGGACATGATGGGCGGTTGGCCTGCCTGCTGGTCCAACTCCTGGTCGAGGGGACAGTTTGCATATTAGCCTTTTATTATATAGAATATATACTGAGTGGCCAGATTATTATTCGTTCAGAGATCATAACAATCTGGCCACTTGTTAGTGTATATGTTACTGTGCAGTTTTTGCCTGGTAAAAGTTTAGGTAACACTTTTTTAAAAAGTTGTTTTTATTATTTTTAAAGTTACAGTGGTTTTTAGCTTTGAGAAAGAGTATTAAAAAGTTATTGTGGGATACTGGTTACATTATTTTCTTTTTTTTAATTTAATAGATCTTTATTGTTCAGATTATTACAATTGATCCTCCTTTTTCGCCCCATATCTCCCCTCCACCTGGTTCCCACCCCACCTTCTGCCCTTACGCCCTCCCCACTGTCCTCACCCATAGGTGTACGCTTTTTGTCCAGTCTCTTCCCGCACCTCCCACACTCCTTTCCCCCTGAGAATTTTCAGTCCACTCCCTTTCTGTGCCCCTGATTTTATTATAATCACCAGTTTATTCTGTTCATCATATTTTTTATTCACTTGATTTTTAGATTCATTTTTTGTTCATAATTTTTACCTTTTTCTTCTTCCTCTACTTAAAGAATACCTTTCAACATTTCATATAATAGTGGTTTGGTGGTGATGAGCTCCTTTGGCTTTTTTTTTTTTTTTTTTAATCTGTGAAGCTCTTTATCTGACCTTCAATTCTGAATGATAGCTTTGCTGGGTAGAGTAATCTTGGTTGTAGATTCTTGCTATTCATCACTTTGAAATTTTCTTCCCACTCCCATCTGGCTTGCATAGTTTCTGTTGAGAAGTCAACTGACAATCATATGGGTGCTCCCTTATAGGTAACTAACTGTTTTTCTCTTCCTGCTTTTAATATTCTCTCTTTGTGGGGAGAACTAAGATGGCGGCAAAGGCAAAACACCTATCTTGCCGTCATAATCAGCAATTTTAATACTACAACTTAACGAAAGAACAAACACCTTCCAGAATCACCAGAAAGCTCGCCGAGTGAAAATTCCACAAATAAAAGTGAAGATAAGACACTGTGACTCGGAGGAACGGCGGCGAACAGCGTTGAAAGACTCGCACGGAGAGAGGTTTGGAGTGCGCGCCGCGGAGAGGGCGGGCGGCTGAAAACCGGCCAGTTTTCTCGAACAGGGGGACAAAGACGTTCCACTGGACTGATTCTCCAGCTCTGGGCGAAGTCCAGAGAACCCACTATCACACGGGGTGAAAACTGGACAGTGGGAGGGCACGCCGAAGCTCGGGTGCTGCCGGGTCTGCTGGCTTGTGGAGAAGGCAGCTTGCGCAAACAGCTCGGCTGCGTGACGGCGCAGAGAGCACACCGCGACTTGCCTGTCATTCGGAAAACCGTCAGACTGCTTTGTTTTACGACCCTGGGGGAGACATTGCGCATGCAGACTCATTTTGGGAAAGTCTGAATTCCCTGGCAACCGGCAGCCAGTGGAGCTCCGTGGCGGCTCTCTCTCAGAGGTGCTGGCAGCCATTGCCCCTGGCACAGAGTCCCTGGGGCCGCATAGGGCGGAGCTAACGCTGTCTGCTTGACCCGGAGACTCCGCCCACCCAACCTGAGCACAGCTGAGCTTCACAGACAATTGGCCTGGAGGTCAACCCTCCAAGTGCTAACAACGATTAACCTGAGCTTAACTTCAGCAAGACTGTGCAGCCCACATCCACCCCAGGTAACCGGGGAGGCTGAGCCACTGTCCCTTGTAGGACATCTACCACACAAAGCTAATTGACCAACTCAGGGAAGCAGCCACCATGCAGCAACATGGAAAGAAATCAGATGTGAAAGAAATGGAGGGAAAAAAACGACTGGACATGGAATTCAGAACCACAGTTATAGGGTTTTTTAAGAGGCTCCAACAAAAGATCGAGGCCTATAAGGAAATAAGCAAGACCACAAAGGAAATGAATGAGTCCTACAAGAAAATGAACAACACCCTCAAGGATATAAACGAGAGCTGCAAAGAAATGATCAAGACCAACGTGGAAGTGATCAAGATCAACGTAGAAATGAATGAGTCCTACAAGGAAATGAAAGAAACCCTCAAGGATATAAAGCAGACTCTCAAGGATATGAAAAAGGACCAACCAGAAATTAAGCATACACTGACTGAAGCAAAAAATATTATACAAAGACCTGAAAGTGCCCTGGAGCACCCCAAGAACCAAGTTAAAGATTTGAAATACAAAGAGGTAAAATCCACTTAGCTGAAAAAGCAAGAAACCAAAAGAATCCAAAAAATTGAAGATAGCGTAAGGGGCCTCTGGGACAACCTCAAGCATACCAACATCCGAATTATTGGGGTGCCAGAAAAAGCGAGAGGCCAAGACAATGAAAACCTATTTGAAGAAATAGTGACTGAAAACTTCCCACACCTGGTGAAAGAAATTGACTTAGGAGTCCAAGAAGTGCACCGAACCCCAATATATAGGAACCCTAAGAGGACCACACCGAGGCACATCATAATTAAAATGCCAAGAGCAAAAGACAGAGAATATTAAAAGCAGCAAGAGAGAAACAGTTGGTTACCTATAAGGGAGCACCCATACGACTGTCAGCGGATTTCTCAACAGAAACGATGCAGGCCAGACGGGAGTGGCAAGAAATATTCAAAGTGATGAACAGCAAGAATCTACAACCAAGATTACTCTATCCAGCAAAGATATCATTCAGAATTGAAGGTCAGATGAAGTGCTTCGCAGATAAGAAAAAGCTAAAGGAGTTCATCACCACCAAACCAACATTATATGAAATGCTGAAAGATATTCTTTAAGAGGAGGAAGAAGAAAAAGGTAAAGATGAAAATTATGAACAACAAATACACATCTATCAACAAATGAACATAAAAATCAAGTGAATGGATAAGCTGTTGAACAGGATAGACTGGTGAATATAACAGAGACATGGACATAGAGAGGGAATGGACTGACAATTCTTGGGGAGAAAAGGGTTGTGGGAAGTGCAGCAAGAGACTGGACAAAAATCTAGCAACAATGGGAGAAGACAGTGGGGAGGGGGAGGTGAGGGTGGAGGATGGGATAGGTACAGGGTGGAGGGAAGCTATAGGGGTATAAAAAGGGGAAACAATGTAATTAATAAACTGAAAAATAAGATATTTTTTATTTCAAAAAAAAATTCTCTCTTTGTATTTTGCTCTTGGCATTTTAATTGTGGTGTGTCTTGGTGTGGTCCTCTTTGGATACCTTTTGTTTAGGGTTCTGTGTGCTTCCTGGACTTGTAGGTCTATTTCTTTCACCAGGTGGGGGAAGTTTTCAGTCATTATTTCTTCAAATATGTTTTCAGTATCTTGCTTTCTCTCTTCTAGCACCTCCCATAATTCTGATGTTGGTATGCTTGGGGTTGTCCCAGAGGCTCCTTACACCTATCTTCAAATTTTGGGATTCTTTTTTTCTTTTCCAGTTGAGTATTTTTTGCTTTTTTGTATTTCAAATCTTTGACTTGATTCTTGCAATTCTCTAGTCTGCTTTAGGTCTTTGTGTAATATTTTATATTTCAGTCAGTATATGCTTAATTTTCAGTTAGTCCTTCTTCATATCCTTGAGGATCTCACTAAATTTATCCGCCTTTTCTAGGAAATTCTTGAAAAACCTTATAACCGCGGTTTTGAACTCTATATCCAGTCATTTGTTTTCCTTCATTTCTTTCATTTGTGATCTGTTTCTTTGTCTCCACATTTTCACTGCTTCCCTGAGTTGGTCTAGTAGCTTTGTGTGGTAGGTGTCCTCTAGGGCACAGTGGCTCAGCCTCTCCAGTTACCTGAGGTAGACATTCTTGGTACACCCCTTTATGGGCTGTGTGCACAGTCTTGTTGTAGTTAAGCCTTGATTGTTGTTGGTATCACAGGGAGGGGTTGACCTCCAGGTCAATTGGCTATAAGGATCAGCTATGTCTACTCTGGGAGAGCTTCTGTGCTCAGCTTGGATGGGGCGGAGTCTCAGGGCTGAGCAGACAGCCTTGGTTTCCCATCAGCCCCGCCCTAAAAGGCCCCTACATCTCAGTGTCCCACGGCAATTGCTGCATGCATCCCTGAGAGAAAGCTGCCGTCAAGTTTTGCCCGCTGCCAGTCAGTCCAGTTTCTCCCTGAATGAGTCTGGATACCCAAAGTCTCCCCTGGAACTGGAGTACAGTGCAGTTGGGAGGTTTTGTTTCCTTCCTGAATGAGAAAGCCAGCCATACGCTCAGCTGCTGCCCTCTCCGCATGCGCGTGTGTGCCTCTGCAGCTCCCCTGAGTCTCGGTGTGCTTCCTCCTGACAGTCCAGTTCCACCCCATATGAGTCTGGGTTCCCTGAGTCTCGTCCGGAACTGGAGTTCAGCACAGGGGGAGCCTTTATCTCCCTCCCCATTCGAGAAAGCCAGCCACGTATTCTGCCGCCCATCCTTTCCATGCGCGCGTCTTTGCATCTCTGCCCTCCACAGCTCCTCTGAGTCTCAATGTTCTTTTCTTTCTTTCTAATTGTAGAATTTCCACTCAGCCAGCTTTCCGGTGGTTCTGGATGATGTACATTTTGTCTTTTAGTTGCAGTTTTGAAATTGTTCTGCAAGGCAGCAGTATAAGTATTTACCTATGCCGCCATCTTGGTTCCTCCCGGATTACATTATTTTCAAATCTTGCATAATGTGTTATCAAATTAGAAGACTTGTCTCCGTGTTGATACACACATCCAGGTATGTGCTGCTTTTCAGTTTACTTCAGCTCATACCTGTATTGCTATCATTTAGCATTTCTCCAAGAGTTGGTCAGGAGTTTGAGATTCTCCCCAGGTTATACAAACCTATGAGCCTTTGAGAGCTTGATCGGTGCTAAAACATCTTGGGGAAATAATTGATGTTCCAGAATGTGAATTTGAGAAGGACAAAGGCCCAAATAGATGTAGGAGGTTATTATGAGGAAAAATGTAAAAGGTGATCAAGTAAATAATATAATTTGCTGTAGGTCAAGAAGGCCTTTTGTAGCTGCAAGCAAACTGCATTGGAAAACTTGGATAAAAGAGCCAAATTATTACTCTAGATGAGGATGTCCCTTAAGGCCAGAAATTACTAGAACCAGCACTGAGGACACTATGAGCAGTGGGGTTCATTTACTAAGATTAATTATCAGCTAGTGCTGACTTGAAGATGTCAACACTGGTTGCCTAATAATTCTGCTTTTAATGGAAACAGCAGAAAACAGCTGTCATGTCAGCAAATGTAGCCTACCTCTCCCTTCTTCATTTAAATAATTAATGATCTCCCCATAGGGGAGAGTCCATTGGAGCAGAGACCCAAGGGAGACTTAGCTTTTTGTCAGTCCCACTTCTGGATGAATTAGCGCTTTTTCCCAGGCTCGACTGATTGAGAAATCCAGCTGCTCCCTGAGGACTGGGGTTTCTGATCTGGTGTCCCAGTTACTCAGGAAGAGTTTGCTATCATTCTCCATTTGATTCAGGTGGATTACATTGTTCGCTTTTGCCAGAATGATTGCTTATGTTTCAAGTTAAATGTGAAGTTAGCCAGGCAAATACTCTGTGCCCTCTGTGATATAAATGAGGAACTCTTCTTTAGATATGAGCCAATAATTGTATTTTTAAAATGTGGTCCACTTGAGGAAGGAACCAAGATGGCGGCATAGGTAAACACCTATCCTGCTGCCCCACACAACAATTTCAAAACTAGTACTAAACGACAGAACGGACATCATCCAGAATCACCAGAAAGCTGGCTGAGTGGACATTCCACACACTGAGACTCCGGGGAGCTGCAGAGGACAGAGTTGCAGATACACGCAGAGTTAGAGGTTCATAGCTGCACGCGAACGGAAAGGCCTAGCAGCTGCAAACCTGACTGATTTTCTCAAAATGGGAGGCATCCCGCTGCACTGATTCCCCAGTTCTGGGCGAGGTCCGGGGAAACCACACTCATACGGGGTGAAACTGGACAGTAAGGAGGAAGCACACTGAAACTCGGGCGCTGTAGAGGTCCGCAAGCTTGCAGAGAGAGCGCATAAATTTGGGAACTGCAGAAGCGTGTGAGCGTGCAGAGAGGACTTGTGACTTGCTCTCTCATTCAGGAGAAAAAAAAAGAAAGAAAGAAGGGAAACCACCGGTCTGCAATGTTTGACAACCCTGGGTGTGACTTTGCGTGTGCAGACCCATTTGGGGAGAGGTTGAATTGTCCAGCAGCGGCTAGAGCTTGGCGACAGCTTTCTCACAGAGGTATGTTCAGCCATTACTGCCAGGCACAGAGACCCAGGTGCTGCATAGGGTGGAGCTGACAGGAAATCAAGGCTGCCTTCTCAGTTGGGAGATTCCGCCCATCCAATCTGAGCACAACAGCTGATCCTCACAGCCAGTTGGCCTGGATGTCAAACCCTCCTAGTGCTAACAACAATAATCTAGGCTTAACTAGAACAAAACTATGCAACCTATAAAGGGCTGCACCAACAGTATGCCCCTCAAGTAACTGGGGAGGCTGAGCCACTGTCCCTTAGAGGACACCTACCACACAAAGCTAATCGACCAACTCAGGGAAGCAGCCAAAATGAAGAGACATGAAAAGAAATCACATTTGAAAGAAATGGAGGGAAAAAAATGGCTGGACATAGAGTTCAAAACCACAGTTATAAGGTTTTTCAAGAGGCTCCTAGAAAAGGCCAATGAACTTAATGAGACCTTTGAAGATATGAAAAAGGACCAACTAGAAATTAAGCATACACTGACTGAAATAAAAAATATTACACAAAGACCTAAAAGCAGTCTAGAGGACTGCGAGAATTAAGTCAAAGATTTGAAATACGAAGTAACAAAATCCACTCAGCCAGAAAAGCAAGAAGCCAAAAGAATCCAAAAAAATTGAAGATAGTGTAAGGAGCCTCTGGGACAACTTCAAGCATACCAACATCCGAATTATAGGGGTGCCAGAAAAAGAGAGAGAGCAAGACAATGAAAACCTCTTTGAAGAAATAGTGACCAAAAACTTCCCCACCTGGTGAAAGAAATTGACTTAAAAGTCGAAGAAGTGCACAGAACCCCAAACTTTAGGAATCCAAAGAGGACCACACCAAGACACATCATACTTAAAATGCCAAGAGCAGAAGACAAACAGAGAATATTAAAAGCAGCAAGAGAAAAACAGTTACCTAAAAGGGAGCACCCATACGATTGTCAGCGGATTTCTCAACAGAAACGATGCAGGCCAGACGGGAGTGGCAAGAAATATTCAAAGTGACGAATAGCAAGAATCTACAACCAAGATTACTCTATCCAGCAAAGCTATCATTCAGAATTGAAGGTCAGATAAAGTGCTTCGCAGATAAGAAAAAGCTAAAGGAGTTCATCACCACCAAACCAATATTATATGAAATGCTGAAAGATATTCTTTAAGAAGAGGAAGAAGAAAAAGGTAAAAATATAAATTATGAACAACAAATACACATCTATCAACAAATGAAACTAAAAATCAATTGAAGTAAAAATCTGATGAACAGGATAGACTGGTGAATATAACAGAGACATGGACATAGAGAGGGAATGGACTGACAATTCTTGGGGAGAAAAGGGGTGTGGGAGGTGCAGCAAGAGACTGGACAAAAATCATGCACCTATGGGAGAGGACAGTGGTGGGGAGGTGAGGGCAGAGGTTGGGATGGGTACCGGGTGGAGGGGAGCTATGGGGGGGAAATGGGGGAACATTGTAATTAATGAAGTGAACAATAAAGATTAAAATATTAAAATAAAATAAAAATAAAATGTGGTCCACTTATTAGCTGTAACCCTCTCATGGTGTCTTGTTTAGTTACAGGGTTTTCTTTTCAGTTTGGTTGTGGCTTCCTAAATCTCCTGTGCTAATTCCTGAGGCTGTCCTTCCCCCCACCCCACCCCCTCAGGTGAGACTCACCGTGTGCCAGAGGGAAGAGCTGCCTAATCCAGATGTTTCCTACTGGTTTTCCTCCACTGGGGGAGTTTATCACATACATCATACTTAATCCCTTTCTTTTCTGGTTTTAGTCCAGTTTGCTTCAAAAAAAGTTTTAAAAATATCTTTTTAGCTTTGTAACTGTTGACCACTTATCTTTAAGGGAGAAAAAAAAATCTCTTCTTTCCATTTGTAAGACAAAAAAAAAAAAAAAAATTTATAAAACTCCCAGAGTGTCTGGAAGTATTCTTAAGAAGCCCTAAAGGAGGTGGGTTTTTTTTTCTTCCTAATTAAACATATTTTGCTTCAAGCAATAGCATTCGATATAAATAAGAATATTCTTATTCTCTAAATTTTTTCGGCTTTGCTCACATAGAAGAGGGTTTTTTGCTATTTTCATTACATAAAAGCTGTTCTATATCTTGAGCTAAATGCCTCTCTATGAGCTAGCTTATACAACAGTCTTTTGAGCACAATGCTTTTGAAATGCGTGCAGCTCCTGGACAACTATTGTATCTAGCATCGCAGGCAGGCCCGTGTTTGGGGACCAATAAGTACTAGACAATTGTTTCTTAATTTCTGTTGACTGTTTCCTAGTCACATTTATAAAGTTGAAATCTTTTATAGTATCTGAATGTATGAGAGCACCCTTTGGCGTGTCTGCAGGGTGTGCAAAGACTAGTGAAGGTACTTTCAGATAACTTCAAGCACTAAAAGAAATGAAACAAGGTGGTATGATAGAGTGGCATCAGAGAGTTGGCACCACTTTAGGTGGGTAGTTTTAGCTGTGGTCTCTCTGAAGAAGGGACATTTGAGTGCAGACCAGAATAATGACAAAAGTGAGACAGACTTTCAGAGATCTGGGGGCTGTTTAGAACAAAGGCTCTAAGGCTAGTAGAAACTTGGCAGGGACAGAAGAATGTGACTGGAGCCTGGGAGGGCCCCTGGGGGAGGTGGGCAAGCAGGCCCTCTTCCCCATTGTGTGTGGGTCATGGTTCCAAGTTGGAAATTCATTCTAGCCACAGTTAGGATTTTAAGCAGAAAAGTAATGTGTGATTTTTCCAAAGCACTTGTAGGCTGCCTTGTGGAGAGTGGTTTCAGTTGTCAGTAATTCTGAGACACCATGAACTTTGTGTTTAGCTGCTTGGGAGGAGTAAATAGCAAGTCTGCCAACTTGAGGATTTTCTAGTTGTCTCCAGTGAGCTCCCACTTTTAAACCAGCTTATCTATTGATAAATGTCTAAGTATAAGAGAACTGACTGCCTTTGGTGTGAAAATCTCATGCCCCTTGTGAACTCCTCTCTGTGATTTCCAGAAGGCAGGCAGACAAAGTGCAGGAGTCCCACCCTCCCTCGCGCTCCCTGCAGGTCCTGAGATAGAAATTGACTCGGCAGCATGTCTGAGGGTGGACCTGAGAAGGAAGGATTTGGGGTGGAATTAGGGAGGAACCAGTGCCTGCTTCCTGCTGATAAAATAGTCTGGACTGTTTCTTTCCAGGGAGCCCTGCTCTGATGCCCTCCAGTAGAAATTTTAGATGACACGTAACCGTGAGAACGTAGGGCTTAGTTACCATAGTGTTTTGGTGAGTCCAGATCATTTCTGAACTGTCTCTGTGTGGGGGACACTGGTAGGCCTTTGACACTGGATGATAGACACAGGATTTCTACCTTCAACAAGTATTAACACTAAAAACTCATTTTTTCAGCTTACCCTCTAAACCAGCTGTATGTGAAAAAAACAAACTAATCATGTTTTACTCATTGCCATATTAAAATTAATAGCCAGATTTCAAGGACACCAAAGGAGATCAGCTTAGCTTACACCTTATTTAAGAGTTGTTTACCTTTAACAGAATATGCATTGTGCTTGTTGGTCAGTATGCACTGAGTGGCCAGATTTTGATATCTGAAAGCATAATAATCTGACCACTCAGAGTGTGTGTTTGTGTGTGTGTGTATGTGTATGAGATAGAGGCCCAGTGCATGAATCATGCATGGGTGGGGTCCTGCCAGCCTGGCCAGGGGAAGGGGACATGGGTGATTGGCCAGCCTGCCTGCTAGTCCAACTCCTGGTCAAGGGGACAATTTGCATATTAGCCTTTTATTATATAGGATATACACTGAGTGGCCAGATTATTATGCATTCAGCTATCATAATAATCTGGCCACTCTGTATTTGTTAATGTCACAAAAGAATTTAATTCATAATAGCATATTTGCTTAATTTATGTCATATTTTCACAGAAATTATGAGATTGCCTAAATACTAATTAAAGGAACATTTTCTGATCTCAGTACTTTCAGTTTCTTCATCTGCTACAGTGGTGGGTTTTTTGTAAAATATTAGAATTACAAATTTTTGCCTTGATAATGCCAGCACATTCTTAGCTATCACTTTCTTTTACAGGGAAATCCTCGTTGACGATTCAGTTTGTTGAAGGCCAATTTGTTGACTCCTACGACCCGACCATAGAGAACAGTGAGTATTGTTTTCAAGGGTTTATATACTGAGGGGCCCGCCTCCTGCATACAAACAGCCATTGTGTGTTTGGAGGCTTTGCTGGGAGGGTATTCAGGTAGACTTACAGATCACCAGCTAGGGTCCAAAACATGTTTCCAAAAACTTGACCCACTTTACAGCGAGTGATTTTCTTTTTTATCCCACATCCAGATCCTGCCCTCTAGAAATTGTTACTCATCTCTATAGGAATCAGAGTCCTGTATCAGAACCCCGTTTGCTAGATTCTGCTTTGGGAAGATAGAAAGACTGCTTCTTTTTTCCCTTTTTCTTCCTCTTATCAGTACCCCTCCTTAGGGGTTCTAAGCTGGAGAAGAAAGATACAAACACTACGAGTTCCTTGTACCTTACTCTTGTGGAAGCCCCAGCTGCCCGACGCTTGGAGTCCTGGATACTTAAGGAAGGAAGGCTGGGAGAAGTGAGCCAGCTGTTCTGGGGTTGGACAGAGCAGTCTCAGTGTTAGAACAAAACCTGCTGGCCTGTCAGGCCATGTGCCGCAAAAGCACTGAAGACCAGAGCCAGCCACGACCTTACCTGGTCCAGTTTCAATCCATGGTTTTAGAATCTCCCTGAAGGATTCTAGGCCTTGAGCCAGATCTTGATTCTGGGAATCAAGGAGGAGAATCTAAGGCACTTCGTCTGGGGAAGTTGCTTGTTAGAAGCTACTCTGATTTCAGGCCATCTTAGAACCCCAGCTTCCCTGGAACCAGTCTTCTCAGATTGTTGACAGCAGGGCTTACCTGGGACTTATCACCAGGAACTTGCCATTTTAATCTGATTGGCATATTAGACAGGCAGACTACCTAACAGCCAGGCTCACCAGCTTTAACAGCTAGATTCGTAGACTTCACCTGCCCAAAGCTTGCAAGAGAGACTTAAAAAGGGGCTCTCAACGGGGGTTGACAAATTTGGATGAAATTGCCTATAAGCTAAGAATGGTTTTTACATTTTTAATATTTGAAAAGAGTCAAAAGAAGAAGAATATTTGTGACATGTGAAAATATACAACTAGAAATTCAAATTTCAGCATCCATAAGTAAAGTTTTATTGGAACACAGCCATTCTCATTCATGTACATACTGTCTGTGGCTGCTGCTTCTCTGCAACAGCAGAGTGGATGGACAGTTGCAACAGAGACCATGTGGCCCACAGAGCCTAAAATATTCACTGTCTGGTCCTTTCCAGGAAGCTTGCTGACCTCTGGCTTAAAATATCCAGCTGTCCTTTGTCCCGTAAGCTGGTAGCAGGGAAGGAAACGTGTTGGTTGCTAAACTGACTGGGAGGTCACGTGTTTGAAAGTGACCTCTGCCTTACCTGGAAGGAGGAGCCCTGGTAGCATCCTGTGTATTTCCTTGGCTGTTGCGGAGTGGTGTGCCACATGAGGACAGATTAATTTGAATGCTGAGTGAACAAGTCCGGTTCTCTCTCCATTGGAATCGGAACACAAGAAAACCATGTTCTTGGCCTTGATATTTGCTATACATTGCAATTTAGAATGTGGTGTCCTTAAAGAAATAAGGCTCACTTGAGAATTTTATTCATAGAACAATAAAAGATGGTTTCTATGGTAAGCTTGGTTTACAAAAGTGATTTTCATAATTGTATCTCTTTGTGCCATTAAGATTGAGTGGGAAGGAAAGTCAAGATATTGTCTATAAATGCATTTTCTTTGTGTATAAGTAATGGATTAGACAAAAGTCCAACTTCCTTACCTTGATACTGTCTCAGAAATAGGATGAAAGGACCCTACTTCGAAGGCTGTCAACATCATCTTTAGTCATGTTTTTAATGTTTCCCTATCTAATATTGGTGTTTAATAATACTTTTTTTTTCAGTGTCAGAAGTGAATTCGTTTAAATTCTTTAGGCAAGAGCAGGAATGAGTATCAGAGTTTATGAATCCCTTAAAAGTTCATGAGTGTGCCCGGCCAGTCGGTGTGGCTGTGGCTGGGCATCAGCCTATGGACCAGGAGGTCTTGGTTTGAGTTTTGGTCAGGGCGCAGGCCTGGGTTGCAGACTCCATCCCCAGTGTGGGGCGTACAGGAGGCAGCTGATCATTGATTTTCTCTCATCATATATGTTTCTATCTCACTCTCCCTTTCCTCTCTGAAATCAATAAAAATGTATTTTTAAAAAATATTCATGAACATATTCAAACACCTGATTCTATTTCCCATGCTTCTGACAGTAACACAGGACAGAAACCCTTCCTCAACCCTCCCCCCCCTATTTAGTAGAAAAACATTGCTCAGTGATAATAAGGGATTGGAGAGGAATGGGATGGTCATCATAAACTTGTTGCAAGCCACAAAATAGATGGGTTTGTAGTTCTAAAAATCACAGTGAATCTTGAAATGATCCAATAATTATTTTACACTTAACTCTAATATAGAACAGGGTGTTTGTAGCAAACGCTCTGTGTTGACACATTTATATGCTGTATCACTGCAAAAGCAAAAATTCTGGGACTTTTAAAACATAGAAGAAAACATCAATAAAAACCACATTTTTTTGTGTTTGGGGAAATGTTTAAAACGATACTGCCTGTGCAAATTGCATTGATTAGTACCTTTGTGCTAATCTGATAACTCATAAACTAAATTGACATGAGGACATAGAGGAATAGCACCAAGTCACAGCTCTGCCATCCCAAGGTAGGACTGCTGATGAGTTACTAACGCTCCTCAGCAAATTGGGAAGTGGGAATCAGGAGTTTATCAAGCCTTGCGCAGTGGGCAGACTGCCCAGAGGGGTGTGGGTGAAGAAGAGTTCACCATACACGTTAGTAACACAGATCTTACTTTGTGAACACCTGATCTAAGAAGTCTTCAGGCTGAGCATTGTTTATTAGATTTTATTAATAAGTAGCTATTAGCCTGCTTAGAGGAGTTTCAGGATTTTAAGCTAGAAATTAGATTAATTTCTCCAGAGACTGAAAAGGGGAGAAAGGGTTCAAGGAAAGTGATGTCGGGAAAGCCAGCGTCCCTCCCCTCCACAAGGCGGTAGGAGAGTTTGCTCCCAATCTGTGGACTGGCAGGCGGATCTCAGGAGGCTTCCCTTTTTCTGTAGTGACAGCAGGAGGCACTTCTCCCAGGCAGATGGAAGATCTTCAGTTTCATTTTACTGCTTTGTGTGGGAGGGTTTACATCCCTTTTATGTGCAAGGATATGCTAAACGTTTGTTAATATTTTATTTCTTTTCTGTCTTATGTTACGTTCCATTTCCTGCTTCTTTACTTCTACCTCCCCAGCCAGTGCTTTCCAGTCTCCCTGGCCGAATCTTCCTATGCTTCTGACCTGGCAGCTCTGGGAGCTCCTGAGTGTGCAGGTTGCGCTCAGGCTCTCTCTGCCCTTGCTGTCCCGGGGTCTTCCCCTCGAGAATTTTCCTGTCTCACTGTACCCAGCCCCAGCCTCTCCCCTGAACTCCAGGCCTTTTTACTGAGCTGCCCTCAGTCCCCTTGAGTATTTTAATGGGCTTCTCAGACTAAGCATCCCTATCCCTGACCCTTAGTCCCCTCCTCTGCTGTCCCCAGAGCCTCTCCCGAAGGCTTTTCTGTGTCAGTTCATGGCAACTCGTGCCTCCAATTGCTCAGGTCAGAAATGGGAGTCTTTCTGCCTGTCCATTTCTTCACACTCTATCACAGATATCAGGAAGTCCTCTTGGTTCTACCTTTTAAGTATATCCAGAATTCCACATGTCTCACATCCCAATCTCTGTCCCCTGATCACTCTATTATGGACTCCCACCCATGTCCCTTGTCCATTTTTCTATTCACAGCCTAACCAGAATGATCCTTTTAAAATATGAATTGGAGGGGAGAACCAAGATGGCGGCATAGGTAAAGACCTATTGTTCTGTCCCGCGCAACAATTTAAAAATTACAACATAACAACAAAACAAACATCACCCAGAATCACCAGAAAGCTGGCTGAGTGAAAACTCCAGAAATAAAAGTAAAGGTGGGACACAGACTCAGAGGAGCAGCGGGAGCGCAGCCTTGAAGATCGTGGGGAAACAGGTTAGGAGCCATCCTGGTCGTGTGCAGGCGGTGACTGGAGCAGCAACCCCAGCTGGATTTCTCCAACGGGGAGGGCGGAGACGTCCCACTGCACGGATTCCCCAGTGCCAGGCGAGGTCCGAGGTCCGGGGTACGTGGAGACGTCCCACTGCACGGATTCCCCAGTGCCAGGCGAGGTCCGAGGTCCTGGGGATGCACCCTGGAAGCCGGGCGCGGCAGAGGTCTCCTAGTCTGCAGAGAAGCCGGGTGCTTGAAAAAGAAGTTTGCGCGCACTTAAACTGTGCCACAGCACAGATGCGCAACTTGCTCCCTGGAAACTGGTCTCCTGGTCCCGGAAACCACATGTTTTACAACCCTGGGAGAGACTGGGTGTGCAGACTCATTTGGGGAGAGGCAGAGTTGTCTGGCAAGGGGAAGAGACTAGCGGCTTTCTCTTAGAGGTGCCTGCAGCCATCCCCATCCAACAGAGACCCGCACGCACGAGCGCCGCATAGGACATAGCTGACACTGAGGTTGCCTGTGCAGGTCAGAGACTCCGCCCATCCAACCTGAACACAATCTCCCTTCACAGCCAATTGGCCTGGAGGTCAAACCCTCCTAGGGCTAACAACAACAAGCTGGGTTTAAATTCAAAAATACTGTACAACCCATAAAGGATTGCAGTAAGAGTACCCATCTCAAGTAACTGGGGAGGCTGTGCCACTGACCCTTAGAGGACATCTACCACATAAAGCAGCTGCCATTCAGAGATATGGAAAGAAATCAGGTGTAAAAGAAATGGAGGAGAAAAGACGACAAGACATAGAGTTCAAAACCACGGTTATAAGGCTTTTCAAGAGGCTCCTAGAAAAGGCCGATGAACTTAATGAGAACTATGAGGAAATAAGACCAACCAGGAAATGAATGAGACAAGGAAATGAATGAGACCCTCAAGGCACAAGACCTCTGAGGATATGAACGAGACCCTCACAGATATGAAAAAGGACCAACTAGAAATCAAGCATACACTGACTGAAATAAAAAGTATTACACAAAGTCCTAAAAGCAGTCCAGAGGGCCACAAGAACCAAGTCAAAGATTTGAAATACAAAGAAGCAAAATCCACTCGTCTGGAAAAGCAAGAAACAAAAAGAATTCAGATAATTGAAGATAGTGTAAGGGGCCTCTGGGACAACCTCAAGCATACCAACATCCGAATTATTGGGGTGCCAGAAAAAGAGAGAGAGCAAGTTAATGAAAACCTACTTGAAATAGTGACTGAAAACTTCCCCCACCTGGTGAAAGAAACTGACTTAAAAGCCCAAGAAGTACACAGAACCCCAAAATATAGGAATCTAAAGAAGACCACACCAAGACATATCATAATTAAAATGCCAAGAGCAAAAGACAGAGAATATTTAAAAGCAGCAAGAGAAAAACAGTTGGTTACCTACAGGGGAGCACCCATATGATTGTCAGCGGATTTCTCAACAGAAACGATGCAGGCCAGACGCGAGTGGCAAGAAATATTCAAAGTGATGAATAGCAAAATCTACAACCAAGATTACTCTATCCAGCAAAGCTATCATTCAGAATTGAAGGTCAGATAAAGTGCTTTGCAGACAAGAAAAAGCTAAAGGAGTTCATCACCACCAAACCAATATTATATGAAATGCTGAAAGATATTCTTTAAGAAGAGGAAGAAGAAAAAGGTAAAGATGTAAATTATGAACAACAAATACACATCTATCAACAAATGAACATAAAATTCAAGTGAATTGATAGGCTGATAAACAGGATAAACTGGTGAATATAACAGAATCATGGACATAGGGAATGGACTGACAATTCTTGGGGAGAAAAGGGTTGTGGGAAGTACAGCAAGAGACTGACAAAAGTCTTGCAACAATGGGAGAGGACAGTGGGGAGGGGGAGGTGAGGGTGGAGGGTGGGATAGGTACAGGGTGGAGGGGAGCTCTAGGGGGATAAAAAAGGGGAAACAATGTAATTAATAAACTGAACAATAAAGATTAAAAATGGAAAATAAATAAATAAATAAATAAATAAAATATGAATTGGATCTGGTTACTCCTCTGCTCAAAACCTTTGATTTTGCATCACTTCCGAATAAAAATCCAAAGTTCTGACTTAAGTCCTATGGCCGCCTGCCCCTCCCCTATCTAAGTGCCTGCCCAACATTCTCAGCCTCAGCTGCACTGACTTTTTTTTTTTTTAATCTTCACCTGAAGACATGCTTAGAGAAAGGAAGGGGGAGAGAGAGAGAACCAGAGACATTGATGTAAGAGAAACACCAATTGGTTGCCTTAGCTCCAGCCAGGGATCGAACTAGCAAACTTTCAGTGCCCATTAGAAGCACTGAGCCGCTCAGACCGCGCTGCAGTGACTCTTGCTTTTCTCACTGGGCCTCTTCTTGGCGCTGCACCTTCTGGTGCTGCTCCCAGAGCAGAAACCTGACAGCACGTCTGTCTCCAGCCTCCTTCCTGCATGGTGTCAGCTCAGGTCAGGGCCGCAGTAGCTCCAGCACCTGGTGGCGAGAATAATAGGCACTCGAGAAATAGTTCTTGAGTGAGTGAATGGTGTTTAGGTAATTTTTCCATAATTATACTTTATAACCACAATTACTTAGTTCTAACTAAAGGTTGCTGTTTTATTGCTCACCAACATTTCTTCTAGAATTTTCATCAAGTCTGAAATATGTTGATCCTAGGTGAGGTGTGGAAGGCAGGTCTTCACCGAGGTGCCTCATGGTGCCCTGGTCCACAGTGATGGGGCGCACAATCGATGCACTGTGCGCCCCAAGTTCAGAGAGGTTGCAGTGTGAAAAAAAGTACAGTAGAACCTTTTCTTTGAGTTCTTTCTTTAAGTGATAATTTGCAGAAAGGGCACAAGAATGCTCTCAAGTGTGTAGTTGCTCGAGTAGTGTGGTCTGTGTCCCTCTGGCACTAGGAGAGCCTGCCGCTGGCGTGGTTCTCCCAGATTGTTGCTCCCCTCCTGTCACTTACTGTTTCTCTCATAACTGTCAGCATCTGTCTTTTTCTTTCTGGCCTGGGCTAGAGTCTGCTGGCAGCTCTGATCAGGTCCAGCGGGCAGCCAGCAGATGTAGGCTCCTCATGAGCCCAGAGGGCTGGGATGGAGCGCAGCAACCCTTTCCATTTGGTTGTCAGGGTTCCAAGTGGTTCTTTGTATTAGTCAGTTATTATTCAGAGTCTTTCCTCTTTTGTCTATGGTTTCTTGAAGTCTCCTTGAAATTCTGAATTAACTTTTCCAGAAGTTAATTTGAGTCTGATTTCTTCTCCTCCTTAGTAGGGAAAAAAAGTTGTGACAAATTGCTTGAATGTTAAGCTAAGTGAGAACGGTGGCGTCACATGGAACATCTGTTCCAATGCTGTGTTACTTGTCAGTGAGATTGGAGCTTTTCTACATTCTGGGCGTTCGTAGCATTTCAATTAATATTAGCTCTTTGTACTCTGACACCAGACTTCCTATAAATTAGTGAAAAGATTTGTGCTTTTGATTTACTCCTGACATCAAGCTTTCTGTAATATATTTCACTTTTTCACAAGAGTAAGGACTGTCCACAGACCATTCAAATTTCTTTACAGGATATGAACTATTGCCTGATTTCGGTTTCTTTGAAAAGGTCCAAGGTTTGCCCAGTCTTGATTTCAGTCAGTCGGCAGTGTTTTTAAGCTACATAACGGGAGTAAAGAAGAATCTATACACTCGGGGATTTGTCCTTTTTGTTTTTTGGAACCTTTTTAGGAGATTTTTAGGGGCTCTACTTAATCGGCTGTCTGTCATTGTTCAAGCTTTAAGTGATCTAAAGTTAATTATTTAGCTAACTAATATTTAATTTCCCTTTCCACCTATAGCTTTCACAAAGTTGATCACAGTAAATGGACAAGAATATCATCTTCAGCTTGTAGACACAGCTGGGCAAGTAAGTATCTTTCGTCTCTCTCTGCCGTGGCGCTTGTGGCGGTCCTGGCCAAGGCACTGACGACACATTAAGTCCAGGAGGACCCCTGAGGCTTCAGGCCATGCTGTGTCTTTCTTAAGTCACTTGTCGCTGTTTTTCAAGTAATTAACTTGGCTTTCTACTTTAGAATTGTTTTAAATATATTCATAACATCGTGAAGGTTAATGCTTGCTTACTACAGGAGAGGCACCTGTTTGCTAAGCTTTATGTCAGGCTCACGTTAGTGCTTTTTCTCCCTTTGTGATGTGTGTTCCCCTCCATTAAGAACAAAAGTAAGTCGCCCTAACCAGTTTGGCTCAGTGGATAGAGTGTCGGCCTGCAGCCTGAAAGGTCCCAGGTTCGATTCCGGTCAAGGGCATGTACGTTGGTTGGATGTGCAAGAGGCAGCTGATCGATGTTTCTCTTTCATCGATGTTTCTAACTCTCCTTCCCTCTCCCTTCCTCTCAGTGTAAAAAAAAAAAAAAATCAATAAAATATATATATTTTAAAAAGTAAGTCTTCCAGGGGAAAGGCATAAGAGGTACAGGGCAAACCAGCTGCCTCGTAGATTGATTATATGATCACTAGATTAAGGGGTGTTGGTTTGATTTGCTGAACAGTAGGTAATTGCCAAAGTTTAAGTAACTTTAATACAAACACGATCTTTTCACAGGTTAATGTGGGAACTGGATCGCCTGGGGAACTGACTGGAAGCAAAGGGTGGAAGAAATTAAGAGAAGTTGAAGGGAACAAAGAAGCCCTTTTTGTTGGCTTCATTTTTCTGTTGCCACCCAGTCCGGCTTGTGTAGAACCCATTCTGTTAGGCTGGCCTCATTACAGTTCACTGGCGGGTGAGCAGTGGGCAGGAGCCTAAATGTTGGCTTCTAACTCCCCCCCTTGCATCTTAAGAATGACAGAGGACCGCCTGGCAGGAGGGTGTGTGTGGTGCGGTCTAGCCTGGCCAGCCGGCCGCCAGTAGGTGGCGGCTTTTCCCTAGAACCTGGGCAAGTTGGGGTCGTCCTGTCTTGTTTGGAATAAACTGCCTATGCTTTATGTTTTGATGTGAACATAGAAGGAAAGCGTAGCCCCAAGTGAGGCAAGAAAATATCTGTCATTTCAGCACAGAGGGAACCCTGGAGTTTCAGTTCTGAAGCTTCAAATAAAATAAGTCGAACACCTGTGTCCCAAAGCTATGACATGTGACTGTCATTCCCCCCTGCACACTCCACCTGCAGTGGAATGATCAGCTCGCATCTCAGACCTCGTAGTTTTCTTAGAGCAGAGCCTTCCTCGGCTTACTGTCTGGGTACTGTCCGGGGGCAGAGTGGGGTCTGGGAGCCGCTGGAACGGGAAGCAAGAGAAGTCGCCAGAGGGAGTGATGGCACAGGGGACACAGCCGGTCCTGTAAACTAGTGTAGAGGAGACTCGGGTGGGGCCTGGTGTGGGCTTCTTAGGGTTTGTATCTCTTATAGTTAAAGTGACTGTAATTTATTGCCTAAAATGAGACACCTTTAAGAGTGAAGGGCACAGGTGTAATTATGCTGGGATAGCAGGTATATCAGAGTTCCGGGCAAAGAAAGAATGGCCACAGTGTTTACAGTGGAGTGGACATTATCAGGAGTTCAGTTTGCCTTTATACCTTTTTTTTTTTTTTTAATCCTCACCCAAGGATATATTTTTGTTGATTTTTAGAGAGAGCGGGAAGAGGGTGGGGGAAGAGAGAGATGTGAGAAGGAAACATCGACTGGTTACCTCGTGTACCCTCCCTGACCAGGGATTGAACCCTCAATCTTTTGTTTGCAAAGGACAACACTCTAAACCAACTGAGCCACCTGGCCAGGGCTGTCTTTATATCCCTGTTGTGGATTTTCATCTAAGCTCGTGGGAATTGGGGCTGAAGGTGTAAATTGATCAGTCACCTCCCTGTAGCGTTACTGTGGAAATACCCCTCGTAGTCGGCCAGGAAAACCAGCACTTCGTGTTTGTTAGGAGTGTGGGCTCTGCAGTCCCAGTGCCTGCATTCCAGCCCTCGCTGTTACTAATCAGTGATCTTGAGAAAGTTAGTGAACTGTTTTTTCTTTATTGATTAAGGTATTACATATATGTCCTTATTCCCCCATTACCCCCCACCTCCCATTCATGTCCCCACTCTCCTGTTGTCTGTGTCCATTACTTAGGCTTATATGCATGCACAGAAGTCCTTTGGTTGATCTCTCCCCCTTGTCCCCCTACTTTCCCTGAGGTTTGACGTTCTGATTGATGTTTCTCTGTCTCTGGATCTGTTCTTGTTCATCAGTCTATGATATTCCATAAATGAGTGATATCATGTGATATTTATCTTTCTCTGCCTGGCTTATTTCACTTAGCATAATGCTCTCCAACTCCATCCATGCTGTTGCAAATGGTAAGAACTCCTTCTTTACTGCAGCGTAGTATTCCATTATGTAGATATAGCACAGTTTTTTAATCCAATCATCTGCTGATGGGCACTGAGGCTGTTTCTAAATCTTGGCTATGGTGAATTGTACTTCTTTGAACATAGGGGTGCATATATCCTTTCTGATTCGTGTTTCTAGTTTCTTGGGGTATATTCCTAGAAGTGGTATCACTGGGTCAAATGGCAGTTCCAGTTTTAGTTTTTTGAGGAAACTCCATACTCTTCTCCACAGTGGCTGCACCAGTCTGCATTCTCACCAACTGCACAAGGGTTCCTTTTTCTCCGCATCCTCGCCAGCACTTGTCCTTTGTTGAAGTTAGTGAACGTTTCTGTGCCTCAGATTTTTCATTTGTAAGATGGCGGTAATTGTGGTGCATGCCTTCACAGCATCGTTGTGGGGTTGAAGAGGATTTGGTCCTTATTTGTGGATCTGTAATACTACTGAGGCTAGACCAACAACCTCACGTTGCAGCTCAGTTGACATTAACCACTGGGGTAGAGAAATGCAAGTGTCTCCTATTTGAAGAAGAAAACATTTGCCTGGAGAGATCATTTCTTTATATTGACTCTCCTGGCCACCGTGGGAGGTGTATTCCTCTGAGCTTCTTGTTTTGCTGTAAAGCAGCAATGTACCCTTGGCTATCACACTGCTGTAACTGTCTTAATGGTGGAGTTTCACAGAATGACCCCAAAAGGAACTCATCTCGGGGAGTGAGGGAGAGCCAGGGCGAAGTCCATTTCCAGCTGTGCTTGTCTTGCTGTTTTGGGTTCTGTTACTGCCACATAAGAATATTTAGAGGATTTTTCTGAAAAAATATATCCAAATTTAGCTACTTGGAAAAATTTGTTCTCACTGCAGCTAACAGTTCTTACAGGCTATATTCATGGCTAGGAGACCAGAAAATAAAAGGCTATGCTAGTATTTACCACTCATGATGGTGTGACATGGGCATTACCTTCTGCAGTCCACTCTGGTTCTGTAAAACTGGATGGGGTAACAAATCACTGCTGTTTTTAAATTGGGTTCACGGGGGCTTATTCTGGGGTTAAGACTGCTAGTACTGGTAGTAGGGAAAGGTGAGTGGGGGCAAATTCTTTAAAAGTAACCTAGGCAGTTTGTTCACTAGCTTAGACTTTTTAGGAGGAAAATTGTAAATTTTAGTAAATTGCTGCATAGCAATACCTGACGGCAGTTGCTATCTATGGTAGTTTGTGTTATAGCTAGTGTCATTGTCCAGCGAGGGATGATGGTGAACATATTTAAATACAAATGGACTACTTTTAGTTTGTATGAAATATTTTGTTTCGGTCTAATTTCAGTATATTTAATGACAAGTGAATCCATGACAGTCAGTTTTATAATGTCAAATTCTCCTTTAAAAAACAAATTAAGTGTATTTTTTTAAAATAGCAATAAATGCACCTGTTACAGAAATAAAGTAACACAAAAAGGCAAATAGTAAGGCTTAATTAAGTCTTTCCCACTCTACTAGCTACCTTAGTTAGCTTCACCCCTAACTGAAACTCCCATTACCAATTTCTGGTATATTTATCATCAACATTCAAGTATAGTTTTAAGATTTTTGTTTGTTTGTTTTTACCTCAAAAAGTAACATCAACCTATGTCTCCATCTTAGAGATTATCCCCTATCAGTACATTCGGCCTGTTTTTGTTTTCCCCATGGCTGCAAAATGTCCTATTATTTGGGCTAGATCATCATTTAACCATTGGTCTACAATTTGGTTGTTTCCAGTCTCTCCCACCGTTAGTGCCTCCGTTATACACAGTCATTTTAGACAGATGGTATGCATGTAAGAACATGCCTGCGTGTGGGATTGTTGGGCCATAGGGTCATGGTTTATATTCTCTCCAGCCGTGAGTCACCAACACAGTGTGTTACCAAATTTTTTATATCTATTCATCTGCTAGTTGAAAATTAGTATCTGTCATTTTAATTAGTGTTTATGAAGGAGTTTGATCCTATTTTCCCTGTGTAAGGACATCTATCTTTTCTGTGAACTATCCTGATATTCATGTACTTCTCCCTTTTCTATTAGCTGGTTAGGCTTAATAATTTGAAGAAAATTAGCATTTTGTACATGAACTGAGTGGCAAGGTTTTGGTTTCCATTTAAATTCTCTGGTCTAGCCAAAACCGGTTTGGCTCAGTGGTAGAGCATCAGCCTTTGGACTGAAAGGTCCCGGGTTCGATTCCAGTCAAGGGCATGTACCTTGGCTGCGGGCACATCCCCAGTAGGGGGTGTGCAAGAGGCAGCTGGTCGATGTTTCTGATTTTCTATCCCTCTCCCTCTCCCTTCCTCTCTGTAAGTAAATAAGTAAGTAAGTAAGTAAATAAATTAATTAATTAATTAAAAATAAATAAATATCAATAAAATATATTAAATTCTCTGGTCTACCATGTACAGTTTCAATTTTCATCTTTAAGTCTGATTCCTCCAGAATACATGTTTGCTGAGGTGTGAGTTAGACCTCAATTTAGCCATTTACCCCAGATGTCTCTGCATTTGTTTCCTATGTGCTACTTTGTATCCTTATTGATTTGAATGCCAACATTATCATATACCTAATTCCCATATCTGTTGGCTCTTAGTAGAATTTTCAGTTGGCTCCATTCATGAGCCAGTACTGCACTATTTTAATTACTGAAGCTCTATGGATCCCATCCACCTACCTCCACAGTTGATTTTCTTTGTCAGGAAGTATGCTTTTTGCCCTGCCCCACGTGACTCAGTGTTTAGAGTGTGGGCCCAACCACCAGAGGGTCTCAGGTTCCATTCCTAGTCAAGGGCATGTACCTGGGTTGCAGGTTCTATCCCTGATCCTGGTTGGAGCATGTGTGGGAGGCAATCTATTGATGTGTCTTTCCCAATCAATGTTTCTACCTCTCTCTTCTCCCCTTTCCCATCGACTCTCTAAAAATCAATGGAAAAAATATTCTCAGGTGAGGATTAACAACAAAAGCATGCTTTTTTTGTCCAGCATCATGTTACTTTTATATATTAATTTAGTGTTAATCAGTAGATATTCTTACAATTCTGCATATTCTTGTTAAAGACAACCATGCTTGCTGCTCCATTTATTTAATTCCTTTATCTCAGGAATATTTTAGGATTTTCTTTAAATGAAGCATATATTTTTGTTTCCATCAGTTTATCCCTAGGAATTTTGTCCTTTTTGGTTACTGCTGCAGCAGGTCTTTTTCTTCCATTATGCATTCTAACTAGTTGATGCCTACACCGACTTAAATAGGATTACCCTTTTTTTTTCTCTTCTTCCTTCAGAGGAAACATAATTTGTTTGAACTTTGGAGCCACTGTAACTGAGCTGGTGACTAAAGTTGTTTGGAATTTTGTTTTTAATCTGGGTAGAAAGATCTGTCATTCCATTAACAATTTGTTTTTATAAATCACCACTAAGCCCAGCAGAGCTGCTGGGTTGGTTGAGCATTGTCCCCTGAGCTAAAGGTCACTGGTTTGATTCCCAGTCCGGGCACAGGCGCAGGTTGTGGGCTCAATCCCCAGTACAAGGTGTTATAGGAGGCATGTTTCTCTCTCTCTCTCTCTTCCTCTCTCTCTCAAATCAATAAAAACATATTTTTTAAAAGCAACACTAAAATGAATTCAACTTAATAAAAGTTGTACTAATAAGGAAAACAAAGGTTTATTTTGCATAGATAGTAAGCTTTGTGATGTAGAAATGCTATTTTTTTTTTTATTAATGACCACTATTTTTGATGTTAGAGAGTTGTAAGACAACTAAAATTTTCTTTTTGTTTTTAAAAGACTTTTTACCATAGGGCAGAAATTCAGGGTTGTCATGGACACTAGTGGTAACTGTACTATGGAATTGCAAAGTTAACAGAGACAGTTATTTGATATAATAGTAACTTGCCTTGATTTTTCTATAATAGTGCTTGGTGTGTGTGGTATGGGGACAGTTCTATTTCAACTGAGAGTGACATGTTGGTACCAGGCAGAGGTGGGCGCTGATGAAAGCTGCAATGACGTTAGCCTCTCTGTGCTTTGATAATTCCGGATCTAACACAGTCTCATAAAGCCTTCTAAAGCTTGAGTGCCAGTACCCTATTGCACAGTGTGTACCTTTGTCCCTAAAGCTGCTCAGTAAATAACTCACCCCATCCTCAGATGTCTGGATACTCACTCTATAGTATCTCCATCCTCTTCTCCTCCTCCCCTCTCTCTAGAGTGTTGTGGTCACCCAGCCAGTGATGCATGGACATGATTTATGGGACCCTTCTCTGTGGGCCTCTCATAGTGGACCCATGCCAGAGAAAGTTGCAGCCTCAAACCATTGCCCAGCCTCCTTACCCGTGGGCTGTGAGCACTGAAGGGGGCCGTACAGTATAGAAAGTAGAGTGCTCCCCAGCTGATGGCCGTGAACGGAGCGTGCATCTGCTCCCGGAGGAGAAACTCAGAAACTCGAGTTTCAGAAACTCGCTGAGCAGTGCTCAGGCCATTGTGACACACGCAGAAAACAGGGCAAGTGATAACGTAACAACTTCATGAGAATCTTCTGTGAGGTCTAAGAGATTCTGGACTTTTCATTCATAAAAGAGAACACAAACCAGTCATCTTTTCATGCTTTACATCCTCTTCTCCCAAGATTTATAGGAGTCACTTTTTAATATTGGCTTAAAGCACATAATCACCCCATGACCAGTCTTAAATAAATCTTGAGTGTGTGGACTACGTGTCTAGAATAATATTATAATCCACATTTTGTTTACTTTGATTTCTTTGACTAGGAAATATGTGAAGAACTTTGGGTGAAGATTGCTTGTTATGCCAAGTGTAATCCTTTTTCTTCCACAGGATGAATATTCCATTTTTCCCCAGACATACTCTATAGATATTAATGGTTATATTCTCGTGTATTCTGTGACATCCATCAAAAGGTAAGACTGAGCTCCTTCCTTGCTCGAGTTTATTTGCTATGCAGAGACGGCATTAACCCTTATAGAGGATTATGCTAGAATTGGTAGTAGTAACAATTAGACTTAGTTACTAAGCTAAATGTTTTTGGAATAAACAGCTTGCTAAAGAAAAAACAATATCCTGATAGATTTTCTAGATAGATAGTGATTGAACACAGTCTGAGCTTATCTGCTGGTTTAAATTGATTACTTTTTCTGTGTTTTCATCATGTAAATGTGGAACATGGGCTGACTGCTATGACCCTCTAGCTAAGAAATGTTTATCCAGAGATTATGTAGTTTGTCAGCTCAGTGTTAGACTTTTCCCATTAAATGTCAGACCTGTTTCATTTTGAATGTTCTCAATTTGGGGTACTGAGTGTCAAATACGTGTACATGTGAAATATTGGTAGGAAAAAGAAAGGAATTCTTTGTGTTCTGTTTATTTTATTAAAATGGTGAGCCTGACATTTTCTGTGTTTCTCACTAAAACATGAAACATTTAAAACCTGAACACTAAATTGGATGTCTGCCCTAGCTGGTTTGGCTCAGTAGATAAAACGTTGGCCTGCAGACTGAAGGGTCCCAGGTTCATTTCCAGTCAAGGGCACATGCCTGGGTTGCGGGCTCAATCCCCAGTGGAGGGCGTGCAGGAGGCAGCCAGTCAATGATTCTCTCTCATCATTGATGTTTCTGTCTCTCTCTCCCTCTCCTTACCTCTCAAATCAATAGAAAATATAATTTAAAAAATTTAAATTGGATGACTTGACTTCATGTTTTTCCTTTTATAGTTTTGAGGTGATTAAAGTTATCCATGGCAAGTTGTTGGACATGGTGGGGAAAGTGCAGTAAGTAGGAACATTTCCTTTCTCTTCAGATACACTCTTTTCTAATAGTACCTTCTGGACAAACTGACTCGTTTCCTTTGCCTTTCTTACTTATATTAACAGAATACCTATTATGTTGGTTGGGAATAAGAAAGACCTACATATGGAAAGGTATGTAGCTTCTAATAATCGCTGGTTCATAGAATTGAGTCTGAGATGTTTAGTGCTGGAAGTCACGGGTGTTGTTCACCAGCGAGGTGCACGGTGCTGCTTGGCAGCAGCCAACTCACCTGCCTAGAAAAATGCTTCCTGGATAAGGGGGAGAGCAAACACTGTAGAAAATGATCTTTCATTTCTTCTACCATTTTGTGTAAAGCAGACACTAAAAAAACAATGGGCGCATTCATTTATTCAATAAATTATTTTTTGAGGCAGGGTTAAGATTAGAGCAGTGGCCCTGCCCTCCAGATTCTGATTCTGGTGGCAGGAGACATTGGCTGGATGCCAGCAGCCAATGTGCAACATAGCCGTGGCCCTTTTGGGGTTGCCCCTGTCCTCAGGCACATGCAGCTCCCTCTAAGATGTTGGGGTGTTGGGAAATCCTGTGAGTTCTGAGGGCTGCTGGAGCATGAGAACTCCCATAAGACGATGTCTATCTGTTCCCCGGCTCAGGTGGGAATGATGCATGGTCATGATTTATGGGGGCCCTTCTCTGTGGGCCTCTCATAGTGGACCCATGCCAGAGGAAGTTGCAGTCTCAAACCATTGCCCAGCCTCCTTACCCTTGGGCTGTGAGCACTGAAGGGGGCCGTACAGTATAGAAAGTAGAGTGCTCCCCAGCTGATGGCCCTGAACGGAGCGTGCATCTGCTCCCGGAGGAGAAACTCAGAAACATGAAGCCTGTTTCAGAAATCCAAGTAGATGTTTTATATAATAAAGAACAAAGCTCTTTAATGAGAATTTTTGTCCTT
Organism: Antrozous pallidus; assembly: GCA_027563665.1. Classification (NCBI taxonomy): domain Eukaryota; kingdom Metazoa; phylum Chordata; class Mammalia; order Chiroptera; family Vespertilionidae; genus Antrozous; species Antrozous pallidus. The sequence continues at coordinate 5,320,591 of CM050521.1, forward strand.
TAGGGTGATCAGTTATGAAGAAGGGAAGGCGTTAGCAGAATCTTGGAATGCAGCTTTTTTGGAATCTTCTGCTAAAGAGAATCAAGTAGGTATTTTTTAAAACTTACTTCGCACTACATCCAGTCAACCAGGCCTATGCTCCTCTAAGCAGCTCAGCACTCCTTTTTACTCCTGACCCTTCCACCATTCCTCCCATCAGGCTTTGGGTTGCCTCAGGGAGACACCGTCTGTGTTTTATTTCAGCCAATGTTCAATCTCATGGGACCTGGAATATTTGTACGATAAACAGAAATTGATAGTAAAGGAAATACTACCTTTGTGAACATGCATTATCATGTTTATTTTATACTAAAGGCTGCTGCAAGAGTGTGCTAGACTCACCTGGGTGGGAAGAGGCAGCTGTGCATGACCAAGTGTAGCAGAGACTCAGGTCTGCTTGGGGAGAGACAGACTTTTGTGTGAGTCTGCACCTCAGTTCCTCACAACCAAGACATTTTTGGTGAGTTGGGGAGATTGGATTATGTTTTGGCTATATTAGGAAAATGGTGATAATTTTTTAGGTGCAGTGATGGTATTGAGTTTATGACAAGAATATCTCTGTTCTTGAGAAATACAAGGGGCCAAGTTTCATAATGTCAGCAACTTACTTTCAAATGGGATGGGAGGATGGACAGAGAAAAAGAACAAATAGCCGAGACCGGTTTGGCTCAGTGGATAGAGCGTCGGACTTCGGACTGAAGGGTCCCGGGTTCGATTCCAGCAAGGGCATGTACCTTGGCTGCAGGCACATCCCCAGTAGGGGGCGTGCAAGAGGCAGCTGATCGATGTTTCTCTCTCATCGATGTTTCTGACTTTCTATCCCTCTCCCTTCTGCTCTGTAAAAAATAAATAAAATATATTTTTTAAAAAAAAGAAAAAGAACAAATAGATACAGCAAAGATGGTTAACATTTGCTAAATCCAGACAGTGGGGCGAGGTGGTTGTTGTACAGTTCTTTCTGTTGTTCTGTATAATCGAAAATTTGTGAGGTGGGGAGTGAAGTTGAATGGTTGGCCTCAAGCTATGTTCAGTTCTATTTGCTGACTTCACTGTGTTTGCTTCTCTTTGGTGAAAATCTGAGGAACGTAAAGGAGTTGTTCTGTTTGACCTTAGAGTTAAGGAGGCATCAGCAGTAGTGAGGGCTATTCATGTAGGTGTGTGTAACTACTGCTCAGTGTATGTTGCTGTCCTGTGTGTGTCTGGCAGTTGCTATTCCTTCTAGCAACCTCAGGAGTGTAAATGCCTCATGGACCTACCTTCGGCGTGTTAAGAGGGTTGCTGAGTGAAGAGCATTGGCTCAGGTTAATTTATGTTTTGAGAGTAATTTGAATGGTTAGCTTAAGGAGTGTTATTTGGTCTCAAGATGCAGGCCTTTTCTCCAGTTTATGTTGTACTTGACTGTAGCTGAAGGGTTTAATGTGGTTCTAAATAGATTTGTCCATTAATCTTTCAGTTCCTTTAGAAGGTGGCTTACTGCTTTCGAAGACCTAGATAAAAGGTGAATGTGCTGCCAACATAGGCAGATGAGTGCTGAGGTCAGGTGTTTCCATGGCTCACTGTCGGGGGCTGCTCTCGCACCATCATCGTCAGGCCTGAAGTGAACCCTTTAAAGCAAAAAGATAGTTATACCCAAGTTAGGTGCATGCAGTGGAGACATGCATGTCCTTGGGAAGCAGGTCCTAAGCAGATCCCCCACTGGCATTCTAGATGGTTCTCACTCTGTCATGTTGTGGGACACTTCTCATGTCCTCTTGGAAAGTTCAGGAGATAATGAGGGAGCCCTAAGCCTAGAGAGTGTCTCCAAGTCAGGTGGGGAGAAACCAAGTAACTCCCATCCCTGACATAGAGCTGGCAGTGATTCTAATCCCCACACATACTGAAATACTTCCTACCACGTGTGCAGTAGGGAGAGAGAAATCTGTCTAGTGTGCACTCGCACACGCACACTTAAGTAGTCACATGACCAATTCCTGTGAACTCAAAATTTTTCTTGATAGATTTTCAAGTAATTTGCATTACTTGCCAAAAATGGAATATTTTCAAATAAACTCTCCTCAGCATAGTTCAATTTCATTGATAACATCATCCTGTTCTATCTGATAAAGGGGAAATATGCTAATTGACCATCACTCTGTCACAAAGATGGCTTCACCCATAGCTGAAACCAAGTTTCCATAGGGAGCCTTAACGAGCAATCAGCAGGGACCCAAGGCTACATCCTCCCCCACCCCATAGGGCTTGACGGGGGACCTCAAGGTGCACCCCCAGTGCTGGGTCGGGGGAACTTAGGCCGCATCCTCCGCCCACCCGGTGCCAGGCCGGGGACCTGAGGCTGCACCCCCGTTGCGTGGCGAGGCTTGACAGGGGACCTCAGGCCGTGTCCCCCACCTGACAGGGCTTGACAGGGGACCTTAAGGCTTCTCCCCCGCCCTGGTCTGGGCTGGACCAGGCCACACCCCCCATCCTGGCACTGGGCCAGGGGACATGAGGCTACATCCTCTGCCTGGCGGGGCTTGACTAGGGTAGAACTGGCCAGATCTGGATCTAGCCCAATGGGGACAGGGGTGGCCAGGTCTGAGTCTCACTTGATTTTGAGGTGTATGTGGGTGGGCGGGGACTTCTGGGTCCTGTGGTTCACCCCAGACTCGGAGGAAGGTTTTCATATACATTTTATTAGTTTTCTTTAATCTCTGACACTTCTATTATAGAGAAAGGGCAAATAACAATTTTAAATTATTTCCTCTAATTAATCCCCTTTTAATGTGCACAAATTTTGTACACTGGGCCACTATTGGTAGTATAAGTTGCCAAGTCTGTGAGAATACTACATTTTAACTGTTAATGGAGTCTGGGACGTTTGCAGTTTGGTTTATTATCATGGAGGCCTTCGGCTATAGTTCAGCAATTTGTGAAAGAGAGTATTTTCCCACAATTAGATCACATGGATTACTAAGTTGTAAGATTTATCTAGAAAGCCCACTTCCAGGCACCCTATTTTCTTGGTAAGAGTTTGGTAAGTGGGCCAAGACTGGTTTGGCTCAGTGGATAGAGTGTCGGACTGCAGACTGAAGGGTCCCGGGTTCGATTCCGGTCAAGGGCATGTACCTTGGCTGCGGGCACATCCCCAGTAGGGGGCGTGCAAGAGGCAGCTGATCAATGTTTCTCATCGATGTTTCTGACTTTCTATCCCTCTCCTTTCTGCTCTGTAAAAAATCAATAAAATAAAAAATATATTTACAAAAAAAAAAAAAGAGTTTGGTAAGTGTAATTCCAAACATTTTTCTGTGCGTTATTTTCAGAATAAAATAAATAATTTGTTTGTATAATCATGGGACGTGAGGGGATTAGTAATGGAGGAAGAAGGAAGGGTTGCTCAGTTAGACCGGAGGGCTGGGCCTGTGGCTGGCTTTGGCTTGACCAGGAGTCCTGCTTCATACCAGAGTAGATGAGCCCAGATTCAGGGCCTGGTCGATTTCGTGGATAGCATACATGGCGGCCTCTCTGAATGTCAATTCTGTTTTCCTGGTGAAATATAAAACGGTGACACGGGGTCACCCTGGGGGAGGCTTTAGGGATTCAGGTGAAAGGGAAGACACGAAACCTTCATCTGAGGGAATGACTGGACAAGGGAAATGAGCTGGGCTGCTGGGTGACATCGAGGGTCCACTGCATTCAGTGTCCTAGAGGTGACAGCTGTCACACTGTGTTCCCAGGCTGCATTGGGGGTGTGGTGCAGGCAGCGCATGGGCTATTGTCAAAGAAGGGAGTTCATGTCCATGACCATGATGGTGGACCGTGGAGTCTCCTGGCCCCAGAAGGAAAGGGAACGAGAACGTGGTTAAGGGACAGGGAGAGGTGGTTAGTTCAGGGAGGCAGGTCCTGTGGGACCGAGGATTGTTGACTTGAGACTACTGGAAGTGGAAAGGAAGGTGAGGTGGTGGGAGACTTAACATTGAGTGACTGCTGTGGTGACAAGATCTAGGACTGCCCTCGAGGCTTTTTAAACGGGTGTTCTTTCATCATCACAGTGCCCACACTTAAAGGATGGGGACTGGCCGTCCTGACCGCTGTCTAGCATAAGGGCGGGTTTCCTGTCCAAAGTGGCAGTGTGAGGGGCTGGGGCTCTGGCAGGCCAGGGTGCTGGGTCTGCAGACAGTGAAGGAAGGGGAAGTGGCTCGGAAGAATCGGGCTCAAAGGTGAAAAATGCCTTCTCATGGCATAAGGGTCAACACAGAGATTTAAGGGAGTGGGAGGAAAACAGGTTCGAAGGAAGGGTAGTGAGAAGAGAGTTTGCTCAGCCTTAGGCCCCAGGGTGCCGGGAAGAGGGAGCGTGGCCCTGGGAAGAGTGTCTGAGGGAAAGGCAGCCCTCGGGGAGGGGGGCTGGGCTGGTGCTGGCCTGGAAACCTAGAGGCACGGGGAGGCGGGGGCGGGGGGGGGGGGGTGAGAGGGCTGGAGCGGACAGCTCCCTGTGGTGACCTATGAAAGCAGGGTCAGAAGCAAGAGAGAAGATTAGTTCTGGTCTCAAGTGTGGTGGGGTGGAAGGATGACCAGTCTCTGGCTCCTGGGGTGACCTTGGCCTCCACGCTTGTGCCTGTAGCTGGGGGGCAGATGGGCGGGCCTTCTCCAGTCCTGGTGGCCGCAGTAAGTGTGTTTCTCAGGCTTCTGCTCTAAAGCCAACACAGTCATGTTTTATTTCTGTTTTCTTTTCCAGACTGCTGTTGATGTCTTCAGAAGGATAATTTTGGAGGCAGAAAAAATTGATGGGGCCGCTTCACAAGGAAAGTCTTCCTGCTCGGTGATGTAATTCTGCTGCCGGACGCAGACTGCCCGGCATCCTCGAAGACAAACTGCTTCGTTTTCTTTCTGTTAACCTGAAAGATTTATTTGGGTCAGAGCTTTTTCCCACCTGCCCCTTTCAGATTATGTTGAACTCTGACTATCCTTCTGAGTTCACTTCCACTTTCAAATTTTAAGCAATCATATTTTCAATTTATATATTGTATTTCTTAATAATATTATGACCAAGAATTTTATCGGCATTAATTTTTAAGTGTAGTTTGATGTTTAAAATAATGTAATCATCAAAGATGCATATTGTTACACTACTATTAACTAGGCTTCCATATATCAGTGTTTATTTCATTGTGTTAAATGTATACTTGTAAATAAACTAGCTGCAAACCTTAATCCCTCGCGCTACTTAGTGTGGCTTTTAAAGAAGAAAACCTTGTCCAGTGAGGGCTTCTTGCCGACCCCAGGAAGGCTCCGGTCCGTCTCAGGAACTGGTGGAGGATGCGGGTCACCGGCGGGGCCACTGGATGGCAATGACGGTGGGTTAGACTGCCAGAATTGGGGAGGGAACTCTTCACTAAAGCTGAGCGGCCTTGGGGAACTATAATGGCTATTCTCTCTCCTCCCTCAGAGGCCCCCCATCCCACCCTTGACTGGATGGATGGCTTCCCGTAGGGAGTGCTGTAGCAGTTACTCGGCAAAGCCTTCTCACCCTCCTGCTTCTCTCAGCTGCATGAAGGAAAGAGATGTTGGAGATACTGTCCCTCTTTTTTAAAAAAAATAATATTTATTTCAGAGAGAGAAACGTCAATGATGAGAGAGAATCATCGATTGGCTGCCTTCTGCATGCCCCTGACTGGGGATCAAGCCTGCAACCCAGGGATGTGCCCTTGACCAGAATCAAACCTGGGGCCCTTCAGTATGCAAGCCAGAGCTCTGTCCACCGAGCCAGCCGGCCAGGGCTGTTGCCCCTCCTTGTGCTTAGCTTGATGTCCATGGCAGACAGGATCTGATTTACCTTAAGTCGTTTATTTTTCACTATGGTTGATGCACATTATTATGTTAATTCCAGGTGTCCACCCAGTGACTAACCATTGCATAACTTACTAAGTGATCACCCCACCCGGGAACTCTCGCACCCCTCTGACACCACACACGATGTTGTACTTACGCCCCATGCAGACAGCATCTGACTTAGAGCTTAGATTTGCCTAAAATCATCCCAAACCTCCAGTAGTTTACAGGATGGGGGCTATTGCCCAGTAAGTGGTATGTGGTATTTGGGGGGGCTTCATGAACCTCCTTTAGGCTCAGCCCAACACCTGCCCGCTCTGCAGGTGCAGCTGGAGGAGAGAGAGGTCTGATGTGGCGGCTCCTGCTCACCGGCAGGCAGTTCAAGCCCAGCGTGTTTTAAATACTCCTTCCCAGTTAAATTCACAGGGCCACTGCTAGCATTAGGAAATGTTACCGCTAATAAAATGTAGTCTTGCTTTGTGACTAGTGAAAATTTTGGAATGTGCCATTATTTTGGATCGTTTAAGTGTTTGTTTCCAGGATGAAATTTGAGCTTTCGGAGATCTCCACCAAATACTTTTCAAATAAAATAAATTTGGACAATATTGACAATTTGACAATATCATGACTTGTTAACAGGGCTTGTTCTTAGGCCTGATGTTAAGACTCAGTGCTCCGTGTATGGACCACATTGACACCTGGCCAGGTCACCGTCAGCCTTCTCCTCGGAAGCTGTCTCTGTGGATGTGCACATTGGTGGCACATGCACCTGGAAACAGTTCACTGCACAGGGAGGGCCTACAGGGCTGGTCTGCTGGGCGGCAGCGTGATACCCTGTATATGTACCGTTCACATGTTTTCTGAGCACCTGCTATGTGCTGGACACTGTTCTGAGTGCCATAAACACAACAAAAATCTGAACCCTTGTAGAGCTTGCATCTGACCTCAGAACTAGGGACACGAGAGCAGGTTCTTCCTTGACCCTGCTCAGCTACACCAACTGTTGGGTCCCAGCCCCTCTACTAGGGACTGGACCTCCTCGACAGAGAAGCCGAGAAATTGTAGGTATATAAGTCTATTGTAGCCAACTAGCCATTGCTGCTAAGTAGTTCTTCAAAGGAGTCTAACACAGGAGCCTTATAAGCAGCCGCTGTACACATAGCAGCCAGCCATAAAAGCAGCCTCCAACATAGAAGCTATACAAACAGCCTGACCAAACAGCCAGGCACCAGCTGGCCAGCAATACATCTTCACTGTAATGCAGCCCTGTACTGGCTGGGCAGGCAACTTAGATATAAGCACTAGTGGCCTGGTGCACGAAATTTGTGCACGAGGGGGGAGGGGGGAGGTCCCTTAGCCTGGCCTGCATCCTCTCTAATCTGGGACACCTGTGGGATCAGGCCTGAACTGGCAGTCAGACAACCCCTTCGCAATCTGGGATTACTGGCTCCTAACTGTTCACCTGCCTGCCTGCTTGATTTCCCCTAACCATTCTGCCTGCTGGCCTGCTTGCCCCCAATTGCACCCCCCTGCCAACCTGATAACCCCCCAATTGCCCTCCCCTCCTGGCCAGATCACCCATAACTGCCTCTGCCTCGGCCCCACCACCAAGGCTTTGTCCGGAAGGACATCTGGAATGTCTCGTGGTCTAATTAGCATATCACCCTTTTATTAATATAGATAGGATGTGACATACTGCCATAACTATAACATATGTACCAGTATTACCTATGAGAATACGTACTTCATGAGATAGGAAGGCATCTAATACATTGTATATGTTGTAAGTAGTAGGAAATACAGTATTGATAGCAATAATATACACCCTGTGACTTCCCTTCCTGATCTGGGAATGGTTCCCAGGTTTTTGAACATTTCCTGGCCCTTAATGTTGTGTGTTTTTTTTCCATTCAGTGTAACTTTACTTACTGTTTATTGCACATAATTTGAGGTGTTTAATTTCTAACCACCAAAGATTCAAAGGACTATTTTTCCCATGAATTTTAACATTAACATTAGTGAATTTGTGTATCCATGTGTTTTTATTGTAAACATCTGAATTATTCACATTGTCATAGATCCTGAACTCATAAGTGTGGACCAGGCACAGGCTGGCAGCAAGCCAGGAAGCCACTCTGCAAGCAACTGATACTCTGTATAAGGAGAAAAGTCATAGCATAACATTTAACGTCCGACTTTAATTCATATACCATTGGGAACTCAACTGCTTGGTTGGTGATGGGGTTGGTTATTGGGAGGATTATTTCTGAAATAGTTAAGGAATGGGGGGCTCAATCTTGGTTACTTGCTCCTCCCCAGCACCTTCATATGTCTTTGGGCAGCTTCTGGGGCAGCTTCTCCTTCACCTCCTCAGCTTCTTGGTCCGGGGCAGCCCCACCCCTCATGACCCAGGCGGGGTTGGAGCGGCGCAGGGGGCAAAGCGCCCGGAGGCGCGTTAAGGGCTGTTTCTGGGGCAGCCAGGAAGGCGTGGCCTTGGGGCCCCTGGAGAGAGGGAAGGAAGGCGAGACTGAGGGAGGGACCCCCTGCCTGGGAGCTGGGAGGGCTTCCAGGCGCTCAGGGTCCGGCCAAGGCGTGGCTGTTGCTTTGTCTCTGGTGGGCTGAATTAGAAGTTGGAAACAGCCAAACTGTGACAGCATCTTTGCCTGCAGAGCAGCGTGCTCCACAGTCCTCCTCAGGTCAGCTCGAGCATCCTCTGTCATTGTCCCTCCTCTCTTGAGGCCCCTCTGTGCCAGACTATGTGCCAGGTGTGTGCCAGGGTGTCAGGCTACACCAGGGCACAGACTCCTCTTCCCCTGTTGGTGGCCCGTGTTCAGCACTGTGGCTGCCCCACGTGAACTTTCTAAAATGCAGCTCTTACCCTGCCAGTCCCAACACCTTCCATTCCATTGCCTGCAGGTGAGAGTGTACCTTCCTCAGCCCCAACATGGAGTCCCCCGGGAGTTGGTGTTCTTCACCTCTTACCTCCACTCAGCCATCCCAAGGTGAGCACGCTGGTCCCATCCCGGGGGTGCCCTTCCCAGCTCATTACCCAAGGTGCCCCGGGCACTCATTGGCATGTCCCACGTGACAGGTAAACCCCGCAGCTCAGTCGCAGCCTAACTATCAAAGCAACCAACATGCGAGCCTCGTGAGGGGATCCCGTGGCATCAAATTCCCCTAACCGTCCCGAGGTCACCGCAAAGGACACAACTCAGTCACCGTAACTGAAAAGGAGGGATCTCGCTGGCCCTTAAATACCGTGAGGGCAGAGCTTACAGCGTGCTCGCTTCGGCAGCACATATACTAAAATTGGAATGATACAGAGAAGATTAGCATGGCCCCTGCACAAGGATGACATGCTTCGTTCCATATTTCACACCCAGATCTCGTGCAATAGGCCTTCCTCTCCCCGCCCCCCCCCCCACCAGCCTCCCTCCCTGTGCGCCGCGGCCACGCCCCTCACCCCTGATTGGCTGGTAGCGAAGCAAAGTTACAGTCACATTTGCATATTTCTCTTTTATTATATAGGATAAATAAGCTCAAACAGAAGAGGCATTACGCCAGTGTGCTCCAGAAAGGCAGGCACACCTGTGCAGTGTCTAGATTGTTGTGCCCTTGCTTTTGCACCTGCATATACCAACAGCCTTGAACATCCTGATTAGGATTCCCATGCTCAGATTGGCCTTGAGCATCCGTCGTGCTCTGGACAGGGCCCCCACACTTAAATTGGCCTTGAGCATCTGGCGTACTCTGTGGGACCAGGGTTCCCACAGGACACCGCAGGGTAGGTCCAATCCTGCTCCCCAGGGCGGCGGCCCGTCACCAGACGGTTGGTTCACTCCCCAGATGAACTGAGCTTGCTACGGTTCTGAGTGGTGTGTGGCTCATCACTTTCTGTGATGGGGTGCTCACTCCCCCCCCAATGGTGGGGGTGGGGGAGGTAGAACCAGTCGTGCTCTAGGATTCTGTTCACTCATGGTCCCCTGTGGAGAAGGTGCCACCCTATCTACATGGGGGGGACACCACCTTAGCCATGGTCGTAATTGGCCAAGGTCAACCAAATGTGTTCTGTGTCCACTATGCTAACGTATTATCTGAACTTAAGGAATTCTTGCAATGGCCAGGTTTGACTTAAATGTTTTGTTGTTTAATTCTGTATTTCATCACTTCTGAGACTCTTTTTACATCTTAACAGTTTTGAAATTAAAATGAGTCTAAAATCAGTAACAAAGCATTGTGTCATAAAAGGTAATGCAGTCGCCGAAACCGGTGTGGCTCAGTGGAGAGAGCGTCGGCCTGCAGCCTGAAAGGTCCCAGGTTTGATTCCGGTCAAGGGTATGTACCTTGGTTGTGGGCACATCCCCAGTAGGGTGTGTGCAAGAGGCAGCTGATTGATGTTTCTCTCTCATCGATATTTCTGACTTTCTATCCCTTTCCCTTCCTCTCTGTAAAAAATCAATAAAATATATTTTTAAAAAATAAAAATAAAAGGTAACGCAGTCTTAAGATTTATGCAAGTATGTTTAAGTGCAAATATTAAACTAGACATTTAAAACTACATCACAAATCATAATAAATGCAAATTTAATGTGGTGAGATTTTGCTAAAATTGAATTATTTGGCCACTCTTACCTCTCAAGCCTGCATGTCCCCTGGCATGTCACCAAGAGCACTCTCGCCTGAATTGCTCACCACCCCCTGTCACCAAATCCAGTAGATGCTTTCTGGTCTCTCCCTTGACCCTTAGCATCGCAGACAGATGACGACTCCTTTTCCTTGGAAGTCTGTTTCCCCGACATCACAGCCCCCATCCTTTCAGCTCACTGTGTGTGTTTCCTCTAAATGGACCCCTTTCTTTCCCACCCCCTTTCCTTGATTTTATCCAGTCACATAGCTTTCACTACCTTCTTACCTAAAGGCCAAAATTTGTATCTCCTACCCTGACCTCTGTGGAATCCAGACTTACCTTGTCTTAATGCCTCAGAGACGTCTCAAATCGTACCTAATAAAAGGGTAATATGCAAATTAACTGTTACTCCATCACAAAGATGGTGGTGCTCATAGCCACAAGATGGTGGCGCCCAGTCCTCTCAGCCCCGCTGGAGTTCCCCAGGCCCAAGGGGGCAGCCACTGAGAGCAGGCAGCGTGAGTGGCCTAGCAGAATGATTGCTTCATCGCCACAGCCACAAGGCAAGCTTTCTGCACACAGCTACGGAGGGAGGGCCTCCCAGCCAGGCCAGGCGCAGATGGGAGGAGCAGCCCTGCAGGGCACCTGGCAAGCCTCAGCCCTTGGCGGCCAAGGACGGGATGAATCATGGAACCCCAAGTGCAGCTGCCAGTGCTGCCAGACGATCGCTTTGCCAGTGCGTTCGGAGAGTGGGGTCTACGGCACAGCCCTCGTCTGAGTCTCATGCTGCTAAAGAGGCTGGAGGGCCCGGTGATGCAGTTCAGAAACCACACACAAGGGGAAAGCCCGTAATGCCTGCTGCCTCATGGTCACCTTTTGGGGAGGACCCTACCTTTCATGGCTGCCCGGCTTCTCTTCACACCTGGAAGGGTCACATGCTCACCTGCCAGGAGTGGGAGCTCTTGGGAGACCCAGCATATAGAGGGTCTCTCACTCCTGCTTTCCCTGCCACTGTGTGTCCACAGGAGAGGCCAGCCTCTTGGGCAGCTCTGCCAGCCCACACTGAGTGATTAACAAGACATCAGCCCCGGGCCTGCACAGCCCATGGCGATGGCCCCCTGTGAACGACCAGCATGCCTGACATACTGGCCGAGGATGCTGGGACGTCAAAAGGACCCACACGAAACAGCTGCGGTGAAGGAGCCAGCCTCCTGTCTGCAGGTGGAATGACAGGCAGGACGAGTCCTGGAAATGTACTGTGATCGGCGTGGGAAGTTACAATGTAGAGCCAGTCTCCTGCCAGTCATTGCTCCTGAGGTGTAGCTGTCAACTCCCTTGATTTTGTGCGTCCTGTCCCTTGGCATACACATGCATGCACATCTATGAGAGAGAGAGAGAGAGAGAGAGAGAGAGAGAGAGAGAGAGATAGATAATAGATAGATGATGATAGATGACAGATAGATAGATGATAGATAGATAGATAGATAGATAGATAGATGATGATAGATGATAGATAGATAGATAGATAGATAGATAGATAGATAGATAGATAGATAGATGATAGATAGATGATAAATAGATAGATAGATGACACACACACCCTACCTTTCCCCACATACAGTTCAAACACCTGCAGGGAATCACCAGGCATTATTCCACAGGTTCCAGGTACCTGGCATTTCCTACTGAAAGGAGCTGGGGGTGGAATTTAGGACGTAACTAAACCAATTGCATGCAATGACAGTGAATGTTCTGCCTGGCGGCCTGGCTGTCTTGGCAGCAGCATTGGCCAGGCATGGAACTAGGCTTGCGTCATCGCCCTAGTGACAAGGCAAGCGTTCCGTGCCTGGCCATGGAAGGCCCCTGGCCATGGAGGACAGTTGGGGGCCACGAGCCCAGCAGGGAGGGCAGTTGGGGCCATGAGGCCAGCCGGGGAGGGCAGTTGGGGGTGATCAGGTCAGTGGGGGAGCAGTTAAGGGTGAGCAGGCTGGCAGGCAGAGTGGTTAGGGGCGATTGGGAAGGCAGGTAGGTGAGTGGTTGGGAGCCAGCAGTCCCAGAGTGCAAGAGGGATGTCCGACTGCTGGTTTAGGCCCAATCCCACAGGGACATCCCCCAGCAGTCAGACATCCCCTGAGTGGTCCCAGATTGGAGAAGTTGCAGGCCAGGCTGAGGGACACTCCCACACCTATGGTGGGGTCTCTCTTTTCGATGTCCAGCACAGAAAGAGAATGATCTGGTTCTTCGAGTAGGAGGCTGGGGATTGAGAAATAACAGAAAGAGACACAGAGATAGAAGAAAAAAGCTAGGACCACGTGGACCTCTGCCCTCTTCTGATGGAGAGACAGTGACCCAGAGCCGATGCAGCCTGTTTATATTATACCCCAAATACCAGGAAGTTTCACCAAAACTTAAGATAAAGGAGCTTGGGTGGGCCCGAGCATTCGTGATGATAGACTGTATTCACATTTCAAAACACTCTCCCTAACATACAGAGATTTTCCAGAATACCATTTTAATTTCCTTGTAGTTTCATATCCTATATAATAAAGAGGTTATATGCAAATTGACCCTCATGCCCTCACAAGATGACTGCCTACCAGGCCAGCAGGGGGATTAGTGAGGGATGACCAAACAACTGAACAAGCAGGCTGCATGGGGCGACCAGGCTGCCTGGGGGCTTATGGGGGCCATGAGACCAGCTGGGGAGCAACCAGACCAGCAGGGGGGAGCATTTAGAAGCAATCAGGCCACCAGAGGGGGGCTGTTGAGGGCAATAAGGTTGGCAGGCCTCTAGTGTGTGTGTGCGTGTGTGTGTGTGTGTTATTTTTTATTTTCCTCATGGTTGCCCTAGGAATTACAATTAACAATACAGTTTAAGTAAATACCGTTCCCTGTATGTAGTCCCATCCCCTCCACCTCATTTGTACTATTGTCATACAAATTACATGTTTATATATTGCATACCCATCAACAGACCTGCTATTGCTTTATGAAGTCTCCTTTTAAATCAAATAGGAGAGGAAATGTCATTAAAAATGCATCTATCCTGTCTTTTATAGAAATCACCTGTTACTTTTACTGGTGCTCTTTCCTTCACGTGGATTAGAGTTAGTCAAACCTCGTTTCTCAAATGTCTTCCATCTCGAACAATTTGGTTCTTGACCAAGTTGTTCACAGAAAAAATGTCTCAGTTGTCCATCCACCAAAACTTCAGTTTTCAGCCTGACAACCCTTTCATGCTGAAACCTCAACAAAACAAAAAGCATCTCTCAGGCAACAAGCAAAGGGGAGAATGTTTTTGCTGCTGTCAAAATAGATTAACACAATTTTAAAACATAAAGAGACCATCAAGAGTACTGATGTTCCTAAGGGTGCAAAAGGGCTCACAAAAGAACAAGCACAGGCTGTTGACTAGGCAAACAAACAAACAGAAAACCTGTGATGGAAAAACGAAAAGCAGTTAGCTGGTGACAGCATTTCAGAGATAGTGATACGTGAAAAATTCCTTTAAGGCAAGTAGAAAGTGGTTCCATAAGTTTAAGAATAGAAGTGTTTATTTATAAATTAAATGGGACATTAGACATGTGCTGTATATAAGGTTATTACAGGAAATCACTTGGGAGTCTGGAATGGATTAATTCACTTTACATCCTTTCTAATGAGAAAAATGAGTCCATTTTCGAATAAATCACTTCTCGAACAGCCTTCTGGAATGAATTAAGTTCGAGAAACGAGGTTCCACTGTGGTGTCTAGCGTCCTTTGGTTCAGCCTAAAGTATTCCCTTTAGTGTTTCTTGTGGGACAAGAGTGCCAGTGGTGACTTGTCTGCCTTCGCTTCCCCTTTGTTTTCCAGTCATGTAGGATGTTGAGTCCTTGGGGGAGGGCTTTCCAGCCCACCTTGCTGAACCCGCCTTTTGACCCACCTTGTTCAGGTCTTTCATGAGCAGGTACATGAGAGGTAGGAGTGTGTGCTTTTCAGGGTCCACCTTGGGAATATCATGTTCCAGCTTTTTCTTGTTTGGGGGGGGTGAAAAAAGCTTTCTTTTTTTCTTAGCTTGTTGCTGCTCCCTCCCCCGCCCCTCCCATCAAATAAATTGCTGCTAATTGTTTTTGACAAACGCCTTCAGGGAAAAGTCAAGTTAATTAAAGACAACCCTTGTGGGTAGGGTTTTCCAGGGAACTGCCAGAGAGGAAGGGGGGGGGGGGGGGAGAGAGAGAAACAGAGAAACATCAATGATGAGAATCATCAATCAGCTGCCTGCTGCACATCCTCTACTGAGGATCGAGCCTGCAACTTGGGCATGTGCTCGGCCAGGAATCAAACCATGAGCGTTTGGCTCAAAGGTTGATGCTCAAACACTGAGCCGCACTGACCGGGCATTACTACAGGTTTTGACAATCTTTAGAGCAAAGGGCTTTGATGCACTCCAATCCCATCTCGACTGTTACAGGGGCTGCTGGGGAGGGGTCTGGCAAGAGGGCAAGTGGAAATGGCACAGAACAGTGCTGAGAAGCCAGAATTTTCTTAAAGACTCCCAGATTGTCCCAATTTTTTAATGCTCAGAGTTGCAACAAAGTTGACTTTTGGGGACAGTTTTGCCAGCCTTCTCCCTGGGTTCCCAGAGGTCTTTCTGCACTGTTCCCGATGGTGTCTCCCAGCCTGCTTCCTGATGAGGAACAGCCTGGACCTCACCGGCACAGAGGCATCTGTAAGGCAGATCTCATCTGCGTGGTCCGTCGCCGCTCTTAAGACTCTCTCCCTTTCCTCTGATGTTAGGGCGGAAGAGAGAATTAACTGGGGGTCATAGGCCTGAGAAAGGTATTGGAATTCCTTGCCAAACATGATGGGGTTGGTGGAAAAGGACCCCAGCTGCTTCTCAATCTGGGAGAGAACCGACAGAGAGATGGGAACAAGGATTCTGACCACTCCCTCAGCCCCTGCAACTTCCTGGAGGGGGCGGAGGAGAGGAGCCGGGAGCAGGTGTGCCAGCTGACTGGGGAAGTAGGCGGGGTGGGGGAAAGGGAAGGTCAGCAGGTAAGGGAGAGGGCACTGGGGGAGGGGGCAGATGAGGGAGGTAGGGGAGTGAGGATGGGGGAAGGGAGGGAATGGATGGCAGGGCTGAAGGAGGAGGGGCAGAAGGGGCCCTGTGGTAGGAAGGTAGGCAAGTCGGAGGGGAGGAAAGATTCCAGGGGGTTCAGATAAGGCAGAAAGTGGAGGAGTGTCGGCAGGCAGAAGTGGTTTCTTGCAATTTAGGAGAACCTGGGCAGAGAGAGGGACAGGAGCTCAGAGAGAAAAAGGCCTGGACATAAGGGACCTCGGGCCACTTCCCAGCTTGTTGGCAGAAATCACTGAGGTCAGTGAGGATGTTGAAGTCGAAAGTCCCGTTCTTGGGCCATTCTGAAACATGTTCCAACTCATACTGAGGCCACGCCACGTTACAGAAGTAAATGAGGCATTTAGGACGCAGATCCTGGGACAGACCTAGCTTAGCAGATTTGTGAGGTGTCTTAGGGCCCGATTTGGATTTTTGATTGCCCATATTGGAACCTAGGGTCAGTAGTGGAGGCCAAGGACCAGCGTCCCAATCGTTGAGCCAAGGCTATGAACGGGGAATCAGAGGGACAGCAGGGGACGTCTCCCCTACCCTCTGGGGTGCGGAGTGAGGCCAAAAGGCTGGAGAACCAATGGGGCCGACATCGCAACCAGATGCTCCAATGCCGGATAGCCGCCTACAGGCCGTCTCCCACAGAGTAGTTAATTTTGACAGCTGAGGGCAGTTCCTCAGGGACCGGATGAGAGCCCTGAGAGCCGCGGTCTTCCTTAACGGGCTGACCGAGGCTCCGACCTTAATACTCACCTGGACCCTGGGTCCCCTTCAGGAGCAACAGTTTCAGCTACTCATTTCATTTCGAAGCCGGCCCCAGATATTCGGAAAAAGTTAAAAAGGGTAGAAGGTGGCTCTCAGACTCCTGTCCAGGATCTAGTGAATATGGCACTTAAGGTTTTTAATGCCCGTGAGGAGCAGGCAGAATCGGATCGCGAGGCCTGCCTTTGATAAAAGGTGAACCTGCAAACTCAAGCTTTCGTAGCAGCCCTGAGGTCCACGGCTCCTATGTAGGGTCCCAAGGGGACTGTGCCTGGTGGGGGTGCAAGGAGAGGACGAGCGCCACCTGGAGGATGCTTCAAGTCAGAAACGAAGGCCACTGGGCAAAGCAGTGCCCCGGCCCTGGGCTCCAACCAAGCCCTGCCCAGCGTGCGGTCAAAACGGCCCCTGGAAAAGTGACTGCCCCTGGAAAAGTGACGGGCCCTCTGCATCTCAGCGTAGAGGGGCCGTCCTTCCAGGTCATGACCCGCCGCTAGCCATGCTGGGATTGGCTAAAGACTGAAGATGCCTGTACTTGACGACCCCCATCACCCTCGCCGAGCCCAGGGTAATGCTCAAGGCAGCGAGTAAGCAGATCTCCTTCTTGATCGATACAGGGGCTACCTTCTCTGTCCTGCCTTCCTTTGCTGGGCCACTTGTCCCTTCCATGATTTCGGTCATGGGTATTGACTGCAAATCCACCTGCCCGCTGGCCACCGGACCCCGTCCCTGTCTCCTCGATGATAGCTCTATAACCCACTCGTTCCTAGTCATGCCTTCCTGCCCCGTGCCCCATGCCCCTTTTAGGACAGGACATCCTCACCAAACTAGGGGCCACTCTGCAGCTCACTCGCAGTCCTTCAGCCTCCCTGCTGCTTCCGCTCCTGGCCCCCTCCCTTCACGGGAACGCTGATCCCCCACTGCCTGTGTCCCTTGTTGACCCAAAAGTATGGGATACCTCTACCCTGGTAGTTACTAGACACCATACCCTGGTCCGGATCAGACGTAAGGACCCCACCTCGTTTCCCTCCCATCCCCAGTTTCCTATCTCCCTAACTCATCGCCGAGGCCTTAATCCCCTCATTACTTGGCTTTTGGGGCAGGCTCTCTTCATACCCATCGACTCTCCCTGCAACACCCCTATACTCCCCGTTAGGAAGGCAGACGGGACCTGCCAGCTAGTGCAGGACCTCCAACTAATCAATGAAGTGGTGGTCCCCATCCACCCAGTGGTCCCCAATCCTTACACTCTCCTTTCCCATCTGGTACCACCCACTTTTCCATCTTCAACCTCAAGGACACCTTCTTTACCATCCCTCTGGATTCAGACTCTTACCATCTGTTTGCATTTACTTGGGAGGACCCAGACGAGCAGGTGTCCCACCAACTCACCTGGATGGTCCTGCCCCAGGAGTTCAGAGACAGTCCCCATCTGTTCAGCCAGGCCTTAGCCAGAGCCCTCCAACAATTCTCATTAGAACCCAGCACTCTTCTCCAGTATGTAGATGCTCTTCTCTGCATTTAGACATTTCACGGAGGCAGACAGCTGGCATCCTCAACTTTCTAGGGGACAAAGGATACGATGTGGCCCCTGCCAAGGCACACTGTCAGCCCCCACCGTCACTTACTTGGAGATCTGCCTGATGCCCAATTCCCAAGGACTGACAGTTAACCGAGCACAGGCAATATGAGACCTGCAGCCTCCCACTTCTGCAGAACAGATCTTGTCCTTTCTAGGGCTGGTAGGATTCTTCTGCCATTAGGTCCCAAATTTTGCTCTCCTAGCTTAGCCCCTATACCAGGCCGCTAAAGAAACACCAGTAGGCCCCCTCTCCTCACCCTCCCTCGTTCGCCAGGCCTTTTCTAAGCTCCGGGATGCCCTTCTGGCATCTCCCCCACCCCTCTCCCAGACATCTCTAAGCCTTTCCAACTATTTACTGATGAGAAACAGGGAATAGCTATGGGGGTCCTAACCCAGCCTCTAGGGCCAGGCTTCACCCCCGTAGCCTACCTGTCCAGGCAGCCCTGCCTCTGGGCTATGGCTGCAGCCGCTGCGCTCACCAAGGAGGCCCAGAAGCTCCCTCCAGCAGCCCTTACAGGTCTTCTCCACCCATGGACTACAGGACCTTCTGTCCCACCCATCCTTATCTCTCCTTGCCCCATCTTGCATGCAGGAACTCCATCTCCTGTTCCTCGAGAATCCTGACATCTCCCTAACTCAGTCCCCAGACCTGAACCCAGCCACTCTCCTTCCCACTACCTCCACCCAACCTGTGGCAACGCACTCCTGCCCCGAGGTTGCCGAGGCCCTCGCTCAATCTCGGGCGGGACTCTCAGCTCTTCCTCTCTCTAATCCTGACCTAACCCTGTTTGTGGATGGAAGCTCCTGCCTGGACCCCCAGGGACGTCGGAAAGCCCCCTTTGCGGCAGTAACACTCGAGTGGACCCTGGAGGCGGCTCGCTCCCAGCGGGTACCACCTCTCAAAAGGCTGAGCTCATTGCGCTGACCCACGCCCTGCATCTGGCCAAAGGGAGGAGGGTAAACATATACACAGACTCCAAATATCCTTTCTGAGAGCCCATTGCCACGCGGTTATTTGGAGGGAGAGGGGCTTTCTCTCCACTAAAGGCTCACCTATTATCAATGCTAAACTCGTAACCCACTTATTTGATGCCTTACAGCTTCCCTCGCAGGTAGCCATTGCACACTGCTGGGGCGCCAGACTGCCTCCTTGATTTTACATGGGGAAACATCCGAGCAGACGCGGTGGCCAGAGGCCTAACTCAGGGTGAAGGTCCCAGCCCCGGTGCTGTTCCTTTCCCTTCCCTCCGTTACCCCTCAGTGTACAGAAGAAGGAAAAATAAACCCCTACAAAGGGAGGGCCTTCTGGTCCTGAGGGATGGATCTTCATAAACTGTTATGCCCAGATTTCATGATGCCCAGAGACCACCAGGAGCCGATTCTAATGCAAAAGCAAAAGAGCCTTCATTCAAGCCCGGGCTTGGCCCCCTGCCCTCACCGTCGCAGCGGCAAGACGCAGAGGAGGGCAACATCCAACAACATGGCGATTTCATAGGGAGGTGGGGCCAAACGCAAACCACTGAGTTGGCCGATTCCAATTGGTTGGGTGAGGGCTGGGGTTAGTGACCTGTCCTGTCCTTTGCTCTTGATTGGAGCTCAAGCGCAGTCTTTCCCGATTGGCTAACTCAAAGGGAGGGGTTGGTCTTTGTGATTTCAAGATGGCAGCCCCCAGGTAAGTTTACATATCACGTGGCCTACCTGGTGGCTGCCAAGTCACACAGTCCAGAATGGCAGCTGTCTTTGCAGTCCCGCTCTGCCCTTTCAAAATAACAAAATCGCCCTCCCCAAGGCTCAGGCAGGGCCATTGCCCAACAGATTCACCGGTCACTGCACATTGGGCCGCTGGCACTTTGGAGATTCCTCGAACCCCTCTTCACCTCACCCACACTGTGAGAGTGCCTGCTCCTCCTGCTCCATGTGTACAGCTGTCTCACCCCAGGGAGGAATGCACCCCAACTTTCCTACCCATCAAATGAGGGGACGGCTCCCAGGCCAGGACTGGAAAGTAGACTTCACCCATATGCCTCCCCACAAGAAGACCAAGCATCTGCTTACCATGGTAGACACCTTGACAGGGTGCATAGAGGCCTTCCCTACCCACAAGGAAACGCTGAGGTTGTGGCTGAGACCCTAACACACATGATCCCTAGGTTTGGCCTCCCCACCTCCATACAATCAGACAACGGCTCCTTTTATATCAAGGGCCGTTCAGCAGGTTAGCACCTCTCTTGGCATCTTCTGGAAACTGCACATACCCTACCACCCACAATCATCCGGTAAGGTCGAGAGGGTCAATGGCCTCCTTAAAGGCCATCTAACTAAACTCTCTCTAGAAATTCGAAGCTCCTAGCTAGACCTCCTGCCCATGGCCATGACCCAAATCCAGGTTACACCAAGGAGCCCCACACTAAAAAATATATTTTATTGATTTTTTACAGAGAGGAAGGGAGAGGAATAGAAAATTAGAAACATCGATCAGCTGCCTCTTGCACACCCCCTACTGGGGATGTGCCCACAGCCAAGGTACATGCCCTTGACCGAAATCGAACCTGGGACCTTTCAGTCCGCAGGCCGATGCTCTATCCACTGAGCCAAACCAGTTTTGGCGAGCCCCACCTTCTTAAGCCCTTTTGAACGCCTATATGGGAGATCCTTCTTATTCAACCATTGTCTCCCTACTGACCCTCCTCTCCTGCTACTTATCTTCCATACCTGTCTTTACTCAGGAAGCTGCTCCGGGAACACCCTGATGGGTTCCTGCCCAGGCCAGAACCAGCCGACCAAGGCTCCTGAGGACCGGGCCTCCAGCCGGGGGACTCAGTCCTCTTTAAGAATCTGCATCTCAAGGCCTTGGAGCCCAGGTGAATGGGACTCACACTAATCCTCACAACCCTACCTGGGCCAAACTGTTCCCTAGGAAGGGTGGAGCAGGGGAGAAGGCGGGGTGAAGAGACACTGAAGCCAGAGCAGTTTTCAGAGCTGAAGGGTGATTTGCCATCAGTACCCAGGACCGAGATCACGAAGGAAAAGTGGCCCAGCAAAGGAAAGCAGGACAGAGAAGGTAGCACCCGTGTCGACCAGAAAGGAGACCTGCTTATCCGTTACCTGGAGCATTAACCTGGGCTCGGCGTGGGTGATGGGGGTTGTCGAGTCTGGGCATCTGTAGTCTTCAGCCAGTTCCAGCATGGCCGTCGGCTGGTCAGGACCTGGAAGGATGGCCCTCTGTGCTGAGACACAGAGGGCCCGTCACTTTCCCAGGGGCAGTCACTTTTCCAGTGGTCGTTTTGACCACAGGACTTGGTTGGAGGCCAGGGCTGGAGGCACGGCTTTTTCCAGTTGGTGGCCTTGTTTCCACAGGTGAAGCATTCTCCAGGCAATGCTTGTCCTCTTGTTGCACCCCCACCACGCACAGTTCGTGGGCCTCAGATCTGCTTCAAGGCTCGGGCTTGCAGGGTCACCTTCTAAGGTGGGCCTATTCTGCCTGCTTCCCAAGGAGAATTAAGAGTTAAATGCCATGTTCAGATCTGGGACCTGGGTTTGAGGCATAAAGAGAGGGGAAGCGGGGTGGAGCAGGCGGCAGGCCAAGGGAGGAGGAGCCCAGTGTGGGCAGCCACACCAGGTGGGGTCCAGAGGGGGCGGGACTTGCCATGCCAAGATGGCGGCCCCCAGGGGAATGAAGGGCCACATGGTCAGGGTCAAAAGAGCAAGGCAAAACAGAAATTCCCCTTAGCTGTTTGGGGTGGCAGGAGGTTCTCTCGCTTCGCGGCAGCCTCTAGTCTCATGGAGTTGGTTCCCACAGGTGTAGAGAGTTGGTTCCCACAGAAGCCTGGCGGCAGCAGCGGAAGGGAGCAGAAGAGGGGCAGCCACAGTGTGGCGAAGGAGGAGGGAGAGGA
The DNA here is from genome assembly GCA_027563665.1 of Antrozous pallidus. Classification (NCBI taxonomy): domain Eukaryota; kingdom Metazoa; phylum Chordata; class Mammalia; order Chiroptera; family Vespertilionidae; genus Antrozous; species Antrozous pallidus. Next base: position 5,342,401 of record CM050521.1, read on the forward strand.
GAAGGAGAGGCAGAGAGGAGATAATGGCTGGGTTGGAAAAGTAAAGAGAGCGACAGAGAGAGGGGCATTTGAGGGGGTTCGGTGTGGGAGGGGCGGTTCGGGCAAGGTGGATTTGGTGGGTAGAACAGCGGGAGCAGAGGTCAGGGCGGGAACGGAGGTCCCAAAAAGCCTGAATGTATGGGACCTCAGTGTCCTTCCCGGTGTGCCGGCAGAAGTTGTAGGCCAGGCGACCTGGGACAAGAAGATGAGCTTCTTCTTGTGAAGGGTGTGAGAATATCCCAATTTGGTAAAATTTTGGAGGAGACACCCGAGAGGTGTCTGGGGATCGATCTTGGACTCAGAGGCACCCATGACTTTCCTCTAGGACGGGGAACCTGGACCCCTGAGTGTTTAGGAGTAACAGATATGGAGGAGGCGTCCCCCCTTGATATCTGCCTCCGGATGGAACAGTGGGCAGGGAGGCGACTGGAGGGCGTCCCCTACCTTCGTCTCCTGCAAGGACTCCAGGAGTCCGGAACGGAGGGGCATCTCGGCACGGCTGTGTCTAGGATGAGAAACCCTGGTGGGCGACATGGGGTCCAGGGAAGGGTAAGCACTCCAGGAGTCTGGAACGGAAAACTTACAGATTAAAGAGAAGTCTGTGGAGCCTCCGGTTCCAAGGTGCTGGAAGGCGGCAAGGAGAAGGAGAGAGACGGGGGATGCTCGACCCAGTCTGACCGGGACGGGTCACAAAATCCCTCTCCCGGGTTTCGGCACCAAAATGTAAGGTTCTATGCTGCCGTGAGAGAAACTGAAAGCAGGGAGTCCAAATAAGTGAGCGAATTGATCAGGCTCTATTGGGGGTCTCCGGGCAGGTTCACAGGCTTGCGGGGAATGGAGCCAGGGAAGCCGCGCCCTGTGACTGGGGCCAGGGGAAGGGGAAAAGAGGGGACCCAGCCGGACCTCCTCCCGGACTGCCTGGGAGAACAGTCCCGGAGAAAAGGTACCATGTGGCACACTGAGACACTTTTTAAAGGCCGGAACAGGCAGGGGTTGGGCCCAGGGCGGAATGGGAAGAGGTGGGACACAGGGCACTCTGATATGTGATTGATTGGTGGCTCAATGTCTCTGTCAATTACATCATAACTCCACCCACCAGTTGGGGGGGGGGGGTACCTGTCAGCCAGGATGTTAGGTTGAGGGGGGCGGGAGAGTCCAGAGTTGATGCATGCAACTGCAAGGTAGATGGTGACAGAGATAGCTCGTGTCTTCCTGGAGCCCGGCCCCAGATGAAAAACCCACACCTCTCCTGCCCTTGGCCCTGCCGCACTAAACAGCTGTAGAAAAGAAGTAGGGGTGCCCCTTTTGGCTCGAACTCCCTGGCCCACCCTCAGGCCTGCGAATTTCGCCCAAGAGCGCAACATTGAAACCTCCCCCTTTCAATCGCCTGGACTCTGTTTTGTCTCCTGCATTGCAAATCTCCCACTTACTTCTTGAGTCCACCCGTGGTGGGCACAAAACAAGACAGGCGGCTGGGGGCCTCCTGCCATCGGCACTGCACAGTGCCTGGGGCTCAGGTGGCTCCAGTGCTCGGTTACCAGGATCCAGAAGGTGCCGTTGCTTCTGGCTTGTTGTCTAAATGAAAACAGGTTAACCACTGAAACGGGAATTTTGGGGGTGAAAAAGACAGGTTTTAGGACATTTGAGGAATTAAGTGGACCATGGAGGAAGCGCAGAACTGCAGAGCAGCAGAGGGTATATTTCCATAGAATGGGGCAGCTGAAAAGCTGCAACAGGTACATTTGCATAGAATGGGGGATCTGGGAACAGCAAAGGTCTATATTTACAAAATAAAGGGAAGGAAGCCCTTCCTCCAGAAAGAGAAAAAGAAAGCCCAAAGGGAATAGGAAAACAATAAGGAGATTCAACCTTTGAACCCAGGAATTACTATAGTAACCAGTCCAAGGGAATAGTGACCAATCAGAGGGGATATCAAAACACCAGGATCCGCAGCCTTTATAGGCCATAGGGAAAAGGAACCCCGTGGGACCCTTTTCCCCGCCCCATGGGAGTCCATTCTGTGGGACTCTTCCCTCTCACTACATGGGAGTCTGTACGTGTTCTTCAATGAATCTCCACCTTTGCTATACTACCCTCTGTCCATGGATTCATTCTTCAACTCCGACGGACAAGGAATCCAGGTTCCAGTCAAAAAATTCTGTTTCAGCCTTTGGGCTCTCTGAGCCACACCACACGGTGGGCAAGAACAAGCGCCTTACGAAAGGCGGCAAAAACGGAGCCAAGAAGAAAGTGGTTGATCCATTTTCTAAGGAAGATTGGTATGATGTGAAAGCACCAGCTATGTTCAATATAAGAAATATTGGGAAAACACTGGTTACGAGAACTCAAGGAACCAAAATTGCATCTGATGGTCTCAAGGGTCGTGTTTTTGAAGTGAGCCTAGCTGATCTGCAGAATGATGAAGTTGCATTTAGGAAATTCAAGTTAATTACTGAGGATGTTCAGGGCAAAAACTGCCTGGCTAATTTCCATGGCATGGATCTTACCCCTGACAAAATGTGCTCTATGGTCAAGAAGTGCTCTATGGTCAGACCATGATTGAAGCTCATGTCGATGTCAAGACTACCGATGGTTATTGGCTTCGTCTCTTCTGTGTTGGTTTTACTAAAAAACGCAACAATCAGATTCGGAAGGCCTCTTATGCTCAGCATCAGCAGGTTCGCCAAATCCGGGAGAAAATGATGGAAGTCATGACCCGAGAGGTGCGGACAAATGACTTGAAAGAAGTGGTCCATAAACTGATTCCAGACAGCATGGAAAAGACAGAAAAGGCTTTCCAATCTATTTATCCGCTCCATGATGTCTTTGTTAGAAAAGTCAGAATGCTGAAGAAGCCCAGGTTTGAGTTGGGAAAACTCATGGAGCTCCATGGTGAAGGTAGCAGCTCAGGAAAAGCTACTGGGGATGAGACAGGTGCTAAAGTTGAACGAGCTGATGGATATGAACCTCCGGTCCAAGAATCTGTTTAAAATTCAGACATTTAATGGTGACGAATAAAAAAACCTATTTGTGAAAAAAAAATCTGTTTCACAACCTTGGACAGGTCTAAGAAACCAGTTTCTGGGGACCCCAGGCCCAGCTGAGCAGTGTGCAGGCTGTCGGGCTGCGGCAGTGTCTCCAGAAGCAATGAACTTGCAGAAGGCCTTGGCTGCCCTGGCAACACCAGCTGGGGCTGCCACCAGGCCGTACCTGCAGGAAACCACCACGCCTTCCCCGGCATTGCTCAGAAAGATCCAGCTCCACTTTCTCCTTCACCTCCCCAAAGAGGAGACAGATCTACATTAGGCAAAAAAAAAAAGTTTAAGTTGAGCAAAAAATTTTGTTGCCTGTCCTAGAATAACCAGGGGATGTCTCCTCTGGAGTTAGAACTGGAAAGAAGCTGAGGGCGTCTGACAACATGACGAGGGGGGACCTTAGGCCAGAGAGATCTACCAACTCTTAGTCTGATGTTCGCACTACACCACTTGTGAACACACCCCCTGAGCCTGACACCCGATATCCACAGGGAACCTGAATAAACGGGGCTTCGGGTCAAGACTCAGCAGCAGCTGTGGTCCCAGCTCTGCAGTTAATGTGTGTCATTGGGCAACTCCCTTTAACTCTGGTTTTGATTCAGTGTCTGAGCAGGCCCTCTGCCAGGGCCTGTTGTAATAGCTGCAAGTATGAGCGCCCTGGCTGCTCCCAGGGCCTATGACATGCAGAGTCACATCTCGACGATGCGGAGCTGAGCCAGGCCTGTAGTCTGAGGTCTTTGCCCTGATGTCAGGGTCCCCGCTGCTTTCTGAGCTGCCCTGCGCAGCGGGCCTCCAGCCGCAGGCAGCATCCAAGATTCCAAACTGGGCTACGCTGCCAAGAGACAAGATGGAGACTCAAGAATTACCTCTCCAAGCAAGTTTATCAAATCCACCCCCCTTCCCCCCCAAAAAAAATATGTCATTCTAGTCTGTCCCAAGGTATCAATAACATGATGATCTGCATGATCAGAAAAACTTTGGGTCAGCCACAGTTCACACATCAGATGCCGTGGAGGTCACAGTCCGACCCTCGGAGCTCAGTCCCACACTTGCAGATTAGGGAGTGTGTTCCGGTCCAGGGACAGACAGCTTGTCCCCCAAGACTTCAAGCAAGGACCTCAGTCCTTCAACTAAGGGCTTCATCTGACTCTGACGGTCCCTCCAGCTTCCACTCAATTACAACCTGGGAAATGGCCTTGGCTTCTACCACTAAGGTCTGAAGTTTTTCAAGAAATAGCAGAGGATTCTGGAAACATTATGGCCTCAGCAATCAAGACCTTTCATCCAGTTTTTCCTGCTGCCTAAGAAAGGAAGGCCAAAACCAAACAGCCCACAGGCTTGCCTGCCCAAGGGAGTCGGGAGCCACGAGCCACTGTGCCAGACAGAGCTTCCCAGGGTGTCACCACTTTATCACTCTATTCCCTCCTCCTGTCCCCGCCATTAGCAGATTAGCCAAGAATCCACATAAATCCACAACTTCGTCTCTGACGTTTATGTGTGGCTTGGCTGAACTTTATCCTAAAAGGCATAAGCAGAGGGCTCACCTAGAGCTGAGCGGGAGTGGCTGGGAAGGTTCCGCTCCTCACATGACATTCCCATGGCCACCTTGTCTGTGCGTGTAACAGAGCCTTGTGTGAGCTTGCAAAGTCGGGGGAGGGGGCGAGGTACAGTGCTGGGTCAGCTCGGGGACTACATCTGAGAACCATGGACTCAGGTAATGTACCTGAGAATGAGGGGTGCAACGTGGGGTCCATAACAACAGAACTGTGTGAGAGGCCACTGCCCCACTTGCCTGGAACTGATGGGCCCTTACAGGTTGAATTGTGTCCTCCGAAAGTCTTAATCCCCAGTATTCAGTACCTTGAAATTACCTTCAAGGAATGCAGGACTGACAGCAGCCCCAGAAGCTAGAAGACGCATGAGACAGAATATCCCTCCCAGCTTCCAGAAGGAACCAACCAACACCTGGATTTCAGAATCTGGCCTCCAAACAATGTAGATTGTGGTACTTTGTTATAGTTGTGACAGGAAACAAATACAAGGAGGTCCTGCAATGTGGGATTTTCACTCTTAAAACCAGGACAGTGCCCTGCCTGGTTCGGCTCAGTGGATAGAGCATTAGCCTGTGGACGGAAGGTTCCCAGGTTCCATTCCAGTCAAGGGCATGTACCTTGGTTGCAGGCACATCCCCAGTAGGGGGTGTGCAGGAAGCAGCTTATCAACGTTTCCAACTCTCTATCACTCTCCCTTCCTCTCTGTAAAAAATCAGTAAAATATATTTTTTAAAAATTTAAAAAACACGGGACAGTCCCTGATAAGCTGGAATGGGTTGGCCAACCTAAGTGACACATGGCCAGAAGTCCACATTTACACCAGAGGAGATGGATGCTCAGAGCCGTTGTGACCTGCTGTCTCAGTCCGTTTGGGCTGCTGTAAACAAAATGCCAAGGCTGAATGGCTTATCACAAGGGAAATTTATTTCTCAGGGTCTGGAAGCTGGAAATCCAAAGTCAAGGTGGTGGCAGATTCAGTATCTAGTAAGGTCCTGCTTCATAGACATGGTCCTCACATGGTGGAAAGGGTGAGAAAAATCTGTAGGGTCTCCTTTATAAGGGCACTAATCTTATTCATCAGGGCTCCACCCTCATGACCTAAGCACTTCCCACCACCTCCTATAGTACACTGGAAAGTGGGATTTCAACCTATGAACTGGAGGGTGGGGCACAAACATTCAGTCTATCACAATTGCTAAGGGCAACCTAGCAAATTGATGTGAGACCAAGAGTAAAGTCCATTTTCTAAGAGTTGACCCTGACCCCAGGTGATTTGCATATACATGAGTACAGACACGTGTACACACTTGAATGAATGTGGAAGCAGCCCTCCACCCTGGGGTTGGGGGTTACTTAGTGCAGGTTCAGGCTCAGTCTGTCTAGGCCACATAGAGCCCTAGAATTTGCACTTCTTTTTTTTTTCTTTTTTTGAGACATTTTTATTGATTTCAGAGAGGAAGGAGAGAAATAGAAATATCAATAATGAGAGAAAATCACCTGCACACCCCCTACTGGGGTTCAAGCCCACAACCTGGGCATGTGTCCTTGACTAGAATTGAACCTGGGACCCTTCAATATGCAGGCTGATGCTCTACCCACTGAGCCAAACTGGCTAGGGCTAGTTGCATTTCTGACAGGTGCACAGTGATGTCCATACTGCTGGACAGTGGGGGAGCGGGAAGGGAGTCATCTATCTTGATTACGTGACCCCTCTGAAAGATGCATCCCCTGGAATAAATAAGAAAAGGTCTTGGGAGGACTGCTGGGGAGGACTAGAGCCATGTTCTCACTCTTGCCCTGCCCCCAGGCAACAGCCACATTTCTGGATTCACCTTTGTTTCCCACCTGCAAGATAAAAGAGCACTTGAACTAAATTGGTTGTTCCAATTTTGCATGTTTCTCAAGCTGAATTAAGTTGTTCCAATGCAAAAATTTTAAGCCCCTCCTCCTCAAATTGTTTCCAATTTTAGGGTTGTTTTTCCCTACCATTTTTCTTAAATGTATAACAACTACAGCCCTAACAGTGTGAGTTAGCTCCAAGATGTACTTCTTTTTTTGTTTTTAATCTTTTTTTTTAAATATATATTTTATTGATTTTTTACAGAGCGGAAGGGAGAGGGATAGAAAGTCAGAAACATCGATGAGAGAGAAACATCGATCAGCTGCCTCTTGCACGCCCCCTACTGGGGATGTGCCCGCAGCCAAGGTACATGCCCTTGCCGGAATCGAACCTGGGACCCTTCAGTCCACAGTCCGACGCTCTATCCACTGAGCCAAACCGGTCTCGGCTGTTTTTAATCTTTATTGTTTAGAGTTTTATATATGCTTCCCTTCCCCCCATAACCCCCCTCCTGATTCCCACCCCACCCCAGATCTGCACCATCCTATTGTCTGTGTCCATAGGTAATGCATATCTACACTAATAAAGAAGAAACATGGAAATTAACCATCACTCTGCTATACCCACCAGCCAATTAGGAGTGAGTGTGCTAATTAACCCAACAAAGATGGCAGTGACCACGGAGCTGGAGTGAGCAGAAGGCTTAGGCTTCCTGAGCAATGGAGGAAGCCAAGCTTCCCGCATGCCCTAGCCAACCCTGGCCTCTGCTCAAGGCTAAAATATTTCAATTATAGAAGATAAATAAATCCCAGATACCTGCTTTCAGCTGGCCCTGGCCTCTACTCAAGGCTACGAAGTTTCAATTATAGAAGATAAATAAATCCCAGATTCCTGCTTCCAGCCAGCCTTGGCCTCTGCTCAAGGAGGCGCAGAAAAGAAAAGAAAGAAAAGAAAAGAAAGAAAAGAAAAGGAAAGAAAAGAAAAGAAAAGGAAAGAAAAGAAAAGAAAAGAAAAGAAAAGAAAAGAAAAGAAAAGAAAAGGAAAGAAAAGAAAAGAAAAGAATAGAAAAGGAAAGAAAAGAGCCCTTTACCCAGGTTGGCCATGGAGTAAGAGTTCCCACTGGGGGGCATGGCCAGGCTGCAAACAGCCATCAGCCCCTCACCCAGGTTGGCCATGTCCCCACAGCAGGGACCCTCACCCCATGGGGTCATGGCCAGCCTGCAAACCACCAAAGGCCCCTCACCCAGGCTGCCCTATGTCCCAAGGGAACCCCCACCCTGATCCAGAACACCCTTCAGGGTAAACCAGCCAGACCCCACCCGTGCACCAGGCCTCTATTTATACTAATAAAGGGTAATTCACTAATTAGACTGGGAGACCTTCCAGGAGACCTTCGGACATTCTTCTGGACAAAGCCATGGTGGTGGGGCCAAGGTAGAGGCGGTTAGAGGCCAAGAGGGGAGGGCAGCTGTGGGTGATCAGACCAGGATGGGATGGCAGTTGTGGATGATCAGGCCGGCAGGGGTGGGGGAGGCCGTTGGGGGTGATCAGGCTGGTGGGGGTGAGCATTTGGGGGTGAGCAGACCAGCAGTGGGGTCAGTTGGGGGTGATCAGGACAGCAGGAGGAGAGGCAGTTTGGCGTGAGTAGGCCAGCAGGGGGGTGGTTGGGGGTGAGCACACTGGCACGGGAGGCAGTTAGGGGTGATCAGGCTTGCGGGGGGCATTTGGGGTGAGCAGGCTGGTAGTCAGGGCAGTTGGGGTGAGCAGTCCAGCAGGCAGAGTGGTTAGGGGCAATCAGGCAGGCAGGTGAGTGATTAGGAGCCAGCAGTTCCAGATTGTGAGAGGGATGTCCGACTGCTGATTTAGGCCCGATCCCTATAAACCAGGAGTAGGACATCCTTCTAGGGGTCCCAGATTGGAGAGGGTCAGGCCGGGCTGAGGGACACTGTGCCCCCGCCCCCACTCCATGCACAAATTTCCTGTACTGGGTAGCCTCTTGTATGCATATAAAATCTTTGGTTAATCTCTTTCCACCCCCTCCCCGCCCCCCTTTTCTCTGGGATTTGTCATTCTATTCCATGTTTCTATGCCTCTAATTCTATTTTCTCCATCAGTTTATTGTGTTTATTAGATTTCTTATTTGTTTTTTTATTTTTAGAATCAATTGTTGATAGATAGGTATTTATTGTTATTTTATTGTTCATATTTTTTACCTTTTATTCTCTTTCTTCTTCTCCTTCTCCTTCTTCTTCTTTTTATTTTTCCTCTTCTTAAAGTCTACCCTTAAACATTTCATGTAACACTGGTTTGGTGCTGATAAACTCTCTTAGCTTTTTCTTTTCTGTGAAGATCTTTATCTGACCTTCAATTCTAAATGAGAGCTTTGCTGGCTAGACTGCAGCAATCACCAACTGGTAGTCCATGGATCACTGGTGGTCCATGAGGTCCGAAAGTTTGGCTACTGCTAGACTAGAGTCATCTTGGTTGTAGGTCCTTGTGATTCATCACTCTGAATATTTCTTGCCACTCCCTTCTGGCCTGCAAAGTTTCTGTTGAGAAATAAGTTCACAGCTGTATGGGAACTACCTTGTAGATAACTAATGGCTTTTTCCTTGCTGCTTTTAAGATTCTCTCTTTCTCTTTAACCCTTGGCATTTCAATTATGATGTGTCTTGGTGTGGGCCTCTTTGGCTTCCTCTTGTTTGGGACTCTCTGCGCTTCCTGGACTTGTAAGCCTGTTTCTTTCACCAGGAAGGAGAAGTTCTCTGTCATTATTTCTTAAAATAGGTTTCCAATATCTTGCTCTCTCTCTTCTCCTTTTGGTAGCCTCATAATAAGAATGTTGGTATGCTTGAAGTTATCCCAGAGGATCCTTACTCTATCTGTATATTTGTTGATTCTTTTTTCTTTTTGCTCTTCTAATTGGGTGTTTTTTGCTTCCTCATATTCCAAATTATTGATTTGATTCTTGGAATCCTCAAGAACCCTACTGTTGAATCCCTGTAAATTATTCTTTATTTCAGTTAGTGTATGCTTAATTTCTGACTGGTCCTTTTCCATGTCTTTGACATTCTCACTAAGATCCTTGAAAGGTCTTACCAAGTCCCTTGAAGCTCTCATTAAGAGCCTTAGTTAACCTTATAACCATGGTTTTGAACTCTGTATCCAATAATTGCTAGCTTCCATTTCTTCCCTTTGTGACATGCTTCTTTGTCTCTGCATTTTATCTACTTCCCCGTGTTTGTTTTTATGTATTAGATAGAGTTGTTATATCTCTTGTAATTGGTAGAGTGGCCTTGTATAGTAAGTGTCTTATGGGGCCTAGTGGCTCAGCCTCCCCAATCACCTGAGCTAGGCACTCTAGGTGAGCCCCTATGTGGGCTGTGTGCACAGTGTTGTAGTTGAGCCTTGATTGCTGTTGGCATTACTGGGAGTAATTGACCTCCAGGCCAACTGGCTGTGAGGACCAGCTGAGACCACAGCGTAAGAGCAGCTGTGTAGGAGACACCCCTATGCAGTAGGACTTGCTTTAGTAAGGCTTTGGCGCTCACTGAATCTTCCCCTTGAGTGTGTTGCTTGTGGACATGTAGGGTTGTAATCTGGTATGTCCTGAAGCTGTCCACTGGGTGCACTGGCTCTGGGGTCTCCTGGGAGTTGCAAAGTCAGCCACTGTCTGAGGCCACCCTGTAAGAGTTACAGAGAGATCTGCAGATGGCTGCTACTTGTATTGGACTTGCAACGTGCCCAGGAAAGGTCAAGCTGCAAAGCATGGCAGGCTGGTGCTAGTGCTGGGTCTTGGGCCTTTTATTGATTTTGGGCACCCTGACACCAGCTGCTGCTTGTTTGAGAGATTTTAGCAAAGTCTGAAGCCTGAGCCAGGACAGGCCATTTATATAGAAAAACAGCTGCAAACAAGTTGAGTGGGGCTGCAAAACAGATGGGGTGGGGTCTCAGGGAATCACCAAGTGCAGCAAACACTGTGAGCCAGCCTCATGGAGACTCAGATATGGCTGCCAGTCAGCTCTGTGACAGGGGAGGTCCCAGCACAGAAACAATGACCCCTGTGAGCACCCCCATCTGGGAGAAAGCCACGCCAAGTTCCTGTTTGATGTCAGACAATCCAGTTTCTCCCTCTATATCCCCGGGTCTCCTAAAGCCTCCCCTTCTCACTGGAGCTCAGAGGAAGCAGGACAATGCATATTTGTGCACCAGCCTTATAAGAGGAATTGCTGGGTCTCCAGCAGCCTTTGTGTTACTCAGCCACAAACCCCACAGGTTTTTAAAGCCCAAAGTTATGGGGAATTCTCTTCTCAGCTCTGGAACCCCAGGATGGGGGGCTGATGTGGGGCTAAAACCCCTTGAACCTCACAGGAGGCTTCTGCAGCCAAGATGTCCCTTCCCCATTGAAAAACGCCACACTGGGTGTCAAACAACCCTGTTCCTCACCTTCACTCCTCCTACTAGTCTCATTGTGCTTTCTTTACTTCTCTAGCTGTAGAACTTCCACTCAGCCAGATTTCAGGTGGTTCTGAATGATGATTGTTCTGTATTTTAGTTGTAATTTTGATGTGGTTGTGGGAGATGGCAAGTATGGGTATTTACCTATTTTGCCATCATAGTTCTCTCAAGATGTACTTCTGTTTTAAGTTCATGGTCACTTTGTCAAAATACTCTTATCCTGCCAGAGAACATTTAGAACAGTTGGGACCAGAGGGCCTTGTGATCAGAGCTCTATCGCCTCCTAGAGTCTGAGAAAGACATTAATGTCTGTGCCAACTTTCTTTATCCACATTTTTTCTTTATTGTTTTTAGGAAGGAAGAAGAGAAAGAAACATTGATTGGTTGTCTCTCCCACACATCCCAAATGGATATCGAACCTGAAACCTGGGTATGTGCCCTGACCTGGAATCAAACCTGCCACCTTTTAGTGCACAAGATGATGCTCCAACCCACTGAGCCACACCAGCCAGGGTTTTATAAAAATTCATTGATTTGAGAGAGAGAAGGAGGAGAATGAGAGAGAATCAATCATTCTTCGGTTGATTCCTGTATGTACCCTGACTGGGGATCAAACCCAGAACCTTAGCATATTGTGCGATGCTCTAACCAACTGTTACCTGGTCAAGGTTCTTTTTCCACATTCTTGACCCTCTACAACTTGTAAGAGTGTGTGGGTTCCCAAGGTGCTTACAGGAAAGTGCAGGTCATGCCTCATGGCAGCTGGCCCAGAGACCATCATGGGTGCTGTCTGTTTTGGTGCTCACAGTCCAGTATTTATGACCTCTCAGGTTTTTGGGCTCAGGGGTAAGGGATATCTGAAAGTAGGGGGCTCCCTAGGAAAGGGAGAGGACCCCGACACTGCTGGGTGCTGCTCTACCCAATGCTCTGCATGTTAATCCTCTCAAAGAAGGTGGGAAGTGACGGAGATGGTGTACATGTACCAAGTCACCAGGTGTCCTGGGCCCCAGGTCCAGCGAAAACCCTTCACAACTCTGGAAAGAAGATTTGAGGCCGTGATGCTGGGAGGCCCTTCTGTTTTCACAAATCGCAGCTCTGAGTGGGGCTGTTGGCCTGCATCTTTCTCTCAGGCTTCCTGGCCCTTCCACCCAGAGCTAGAGCCCTATGTTAGGTCAATGCAGGCGGGGAAGACCAGAGCCCAGCCGATGCACCTGCATACCTGATAGATACGCCCTCCCCCCAACTGCTGGGTGGAGTTATGATGTAACCAGCATCTGTCACAGCGACATCTCAGAGACATTGAACCACCAATTAGCGCACCCCTTCCCGTTCTGCCCTGGGCCCAACCCCTTCCTGTTCCTGCCCTTAAACGGTGTCTAAAGTGTGCCACGTGGTACTGCTGCTCCCAGACTGCTCTCCCGGCCTGGGGGCCAGTCCGGCTGGGTCCTTTCTTCTCCCTCCCACCCCCAATCCTGGTTTCTCCACCTCCTGCATAGTAAAACCCCCCTTTTAAAATGTCTCCCTCTTCCAGTCTTTCATCTCCCCTGCTTCGTACCTTATATCCCTGGTCTTGCCATTGTCACCTGCATGTTCCCCTCCTGAGTGCGCTGTTGCTGGTGAGCTTCCCCTCCACTTTGTCCAGCCCAATATTCTCCCTGTGCCAACATGGCGGCTGGGAGGGGCCTGACTTAATTTAGAGAGAGTACTGAGCCCCACATTGTCCATGTGCTCTGGAAATGCCTGTGCAGGAAAGGGGCCACATGCTGACCTGACAGGCTCAGGGGAGGCCTGCGTGGTGAGCTTGCAAACTCAGAGACCTAAAGGAACCACAAAGGATGATCTGAGATTAAACTTTAACTTAAAGCAGTTATGGTGGCTAGTCACCTCCTAGGCTGGTATCTTCATTGAATAGGTCTCCTTGGGCCACAACCTAATGGATGCCAGGACAGATACCACAAATACCTTTATTGTTATCATGTTAATTGTTGACTATTGGATATTCTACACCCATCCAAATATGTGTCTGTCATTTTGCTTTTTGTCTAATCTCCCAGGTTTCCCGGTTTTCTTTCTCCAGCTTCTCTAACCTATCACCAATGGATTTCATGTAACTCACATCTCCTCCTCTGATGGCAACGTATAAATATAGATGTAACCCACCATTCTCTGGAGCACTATCCCAATCCGTTGAGGTTCTGCTTCCCAGCAATTGTTGACAGTTTGTCTCAAATAAACTCAAAAAAATCCTTTGCAGGTTTGAATGTTGTGTTTTTTTTTTTTTATGTTAACACACCCAACCCAAGAAAAACAAAAATGGGTCCAGTCCACTGATCCAGGCCACAAACTGGGAGAAGGTCCTCACAATGCACACACACAGCAAGGAACTAAGTAACAGGTTACACACACACACACACATGCACACATGTGCCCACATATCTTATCTAATAAAAGAGTAATATGCAAATCAGCCATCACTCTGCTACACCCACCAGCCATGCCCACCAGTCAATCAGGAATGAGTATGCAAATTAACCCAACCAAGATGGCTGTGGCCACAGAGAGAGCAGGGGGGAGGCTTGGGTTTTCCTGGTGATGGAGGAAGCCAAGCTTACAGCACACCTTAGCTGGCCCACTCCAGGCTACAAAGTTTCAATTATAAGAGGTAAATAAATACCAACAGAAATGGCTGCTGCCACAGAGTAAGCAGAAGGCTTGGCTCTGCTCCAGGCTACAAAGTTTCAATTGTAGAACATTAATAAATCCCAGATACCAGGGCCTCTGCTTGGGTCTCTGGGGGGCATGGCTGGCCTGCAAACCATCATAGGCCCCTCGCCCAGGCCACCCCATGCACCAAAGGAATCCCCACCCTGATCTGGGACACCCTTCAGAGCAAACCAGCCAGCCTCCAACCATGCACCAGGCCTCTATCTAATAAAAGAGTAATATGCAGATTGACCATCACTCCAACACACAAGATGGTTGCCCCCATGTGGTCAAAGATCCTGCCCCATGTGGACACAAGATGGCCACCATAAGATGACCAGCAGAAGAGGGCAGTTGGGAGGGACCAGGCCTGCAAGGGAGGGCAGTTGGGGGTGATCAAGCCTGCAGAGGAAGGCAGTTAGGGGCAAGCAGGATGGTAGGGGAGTGGTTAGGGGGTGATCAGGCTGGCAGGCAGAAGCAGTTAGGGGCAATCAGGAAGGCAGGCAGGTGAGCAGTTGGGAGCCAACAGTCCTGGATTATGAAAAGGATGTTTTATTGCCCATTTAGGCCCGAATCCACCAGGATAGGGCCTAAATGGGCAGTCAGACATCCCTCATGGGGTCCCAGATTGGAGAGGGTGCAGGCTGGGCTGAGGGACATCCCTCCTCCCCCTTTGTGCACAAATTTCATGCACCAGGCCTCTAGTACATCAATAAGAAAAGATTCAGAAGCGATGGGCAAAGAATATGAATAAGCAGTTTGCAGCAGAGCAAACCCAAATGGATGGTGTGTGAATGGACAGAATTTAAGCAGCTAGATGGAAATCTGCTGTGGGTGCACCTGTGAGTACCCCTTGGAGAACCCCTGCTGTACTCAGAGGACTTGGAGGTGAACTCAGGCTTCACCCAGCAATTTCACTCAGACCCCCAAGGGGAGGGACTGACCCCTGGCAGCATTCAGCAATTTCACGATATTGCTATGGCGGTCAGTGGGCAGCGCCCCGGTGTACGGAGTTAAGAGCTGTCCCACAATTTGACTCACAAACACAGAGTATTCTTTACTTGGTTTTAATATACCCTAAATATTTCTAGGATGGGAACTTTCTGTACTCTTAGCCCAATCTTGCTATGAAACGAAAACTGCTCTAGAAAATAAAGTCTATATTTCTTAAGTTTTCCCATTTGAAAATAATGGAAGAGACTTCCCATTCTTTTTCTCCCAGAATTTCTCTCTGCCCTTTTCACATGTGCGTAGCCGTGTCCCATTGTTTCTGGGTTGCCCGGCAGGAAATTTCCTGCCGGTGTGTTTGCTCTTCCCAAACGGCCACTCACTTCTGAAATCTGTCTCCCATTTCCCCGCCCCCTTTCTTCTAATTTGTCCAAAATGTCTTATATACTCAATGTTGCCTCACAGTCTTTAGATAGTGTGAATTTCCCACGTGCATGTATTAAAACATTGATTTTCTCCTGTTAATCTGTCTCTATTAATTTGATTAGTAGTCCAACCTAGAAGAATTTAGAAGGTGGGAAAAGAAGTATTTTTTTAAAATATATTTTTACTGATTTCAGAGAGGAAGGGAGAGGGAGAGACAGAGAGAAACATCAATGATGAGGGAGAATCACTGATCAGCTGCCTCCTACACGTTCCCTATTGGGGATCGAGCCCACAGCCTGGGCCTGGGTCCTCGAGCAGAATTGAACCCGGTACCCTTCAGTCTGGGGGCTGACTCTGTCCACTGAGCCAAACAGGCTAAAGCAGGAGAAGTATTTTTTTTATTTATCTTTATTATTGAAATTATTACAGCTGTCCCTTTTCCCCCATTGACCCCTTCCACCCCACACCAGTTCACCCCGCAAGGCCTTCACCCCATTATTGTCTGCGTCCATAGGTCGTGCACATATGCATACAAATTCTTCAGTTAATCTCTCTCACCCACTCCCGCCTTCCCTTGAGATTGTCAGTCTGTTCCATGCTTCTGTGTCTCTGGATCTATTTTGTTCATTAATTTATTTTGTTCATTTGTGAGACCATGTGATAATTGTCTTTTTCTGACTGGCTTATTTCACTTAGAGTGATACTCTCCAGGTGGGGAGAAGTATTAATATTCTTTTTAGCCCCCACACTGCTGTGCCCCAAGAATTGCATGACCTCCTTTCCCGGGCCCTGAAGTGTTTCATCTGGGAAATGGTGATAAAAATACACTTTTCCTGACAGCAGCTCAGCCTGCTGCTCAGAGTCACCCCTCCCCCCCCCCCAATCCAGCAGAACCCCCTCCTGGAGCCCCGAGGGTCACTCCAGCTGAGCAGGAGCTCTCTCTCCTTTGATCTCAGCTGGCCAGCCCCAGCCAGCGAGGGAGTGGTTGTTTTGTGTACACAGCTCATCTCAGCACAGTTTGGGTCTGTCATCTGGGGGCCTCAGAGCTGACTGCTGGCTCCACAAACACTCTTTGAAGCTCTGTGATGTGCCAGGGACTTCCGTGCCCTGAGAAGTCTCCACTGGAGTGGGGCTGCGTGTTCTGCAAACGGGCCTGGCCTTGCCATCACCGGGGTGGGCTGCGCGGCGCACTGTGGTCTATAGGAGGGCGGTTCTGGTCAGCGGTGGTGACACCAAAATGGAGCAAGGGTGAGTGAGCACTGACAGGGGTGGGAAGTGGGAGGGGGTGAAGGGGGTGGTAGAGAAGAACGGGATGGCATTCAGCAGGATCAGAGGTGGGAAGTGAGGGCGACCTGACAAGAGATGTGGGGATCACCCAGAGTTCGGGGGCTGTAGGAGCAAAAGACAAAAGTGGGGCCGGGAGCTGAGGTTGAGCAACTGGCAGGGCTGTCAAGGGCAAGGGCTGCCTTCTTTGCCCTCAGGATAAACGGGTGAGGAAGAGAATGGGGGGCAGTCAGGGCAGGCTTTTTGGAGATGGGGAGGGACGGACACACACACACACACACAGAAGAGGGGTGTGGAGTGGGCCCTGAGTGTGAGGCCCTAACTCAGCAGGGACAGCGTCAGGCTGGGGTCAGAGAGAGGAGGCCTTGGAGCAGTGATGGGCAACCTTTTGAGTTGGGTGTGTCAAAATGCGCCAAAAAACCGAGCATAACTCAGGTGGTGTGTCACTTTGAGAAAAAACACATAATTTCACGATATTTATAGTTTAAATAACAAAAA
Organism: Antrozous pallidus; assembly: GCA_027563665.1. Lineage (NCBI taxonomy): Eukaryota > Metazoa > Chordata > Mammalia > Chiroptera > Vespertilionidae > Antrozous > Antrozous pallidus. The sequence continues at coordinate 5,359,185 of CM050521.1, forward strand.
TGCATAATTGTAATATAAATTGTATTTAATAAACCAAAAACTAATTATTTAACTTACCTGCTTAGTGACTTCTTTGTTCATCTGTCAGCCAGTATCTTTTGTTGGTCTTGATATTATTTAACTTGTGTGGGGTGCCGTGAACTAAGATAAGTGAGGGGGAGGGGAATTCTTTAACCTGCCTATTAGTGACTTCTTTGTTGCTGAATTTTATTGGCTAAACCTTCAATTGAAGGTTGGTATTTTGTACATTTCAAGCCCAAGCAAGCGCTACTAACTTCATCTGTCAATCTGTTTCTTTTGTTGGTTTTGATATTATTTAACGCTGAGAATAAGGTCTCACAAAAGTACATAGAGGGAAAAATTGTGAGTAAAGCCATTGCTATATTTTTCAAGGTGCTAAAAGTGTCTGGTAATCAGTTCCAGGCACTCCACATTTCCTGTCCATAGTGGCATTCCTCTTGATTTTCCAAGCGGCACCTTTCCAGATTCTCAAGCTTTGACCTCAAGTCCACTAACACCTGAGCTCAGATGCTGTCTTGAAATTCTGCACGTTGCATCTCCAAATCATCAATTTGCATCCATTGGAAACCATTTAATTCCAAACTACTGTAAACTACTACATCAGGATACTTAATTATTTTTATGATTTTTTCTAGGCTTCTAAATTGATTAAATCTATCACTGAACTGGTCAAGTAATGAAACTAAAACATGCTGGTACCTTATGTGCAAGGGTGCCATTTCATTTTGTACAGCTGCACTGGCCTTCTCAAAATACTTTGTTACTCGAGGAAAATATTTATAAGTTTTAGTTTCTACATCTCACTTGAAAATTTTAAGTTTACTTTCAAAAGCTTTTTTGTATCCAAACATAGCATCAATACTTTTGCCAAAACCTTGTCACTTTAAGTTCAGTTCATTAATATGAACAGAGAGATCTGTAAAAAATATCAGGGTGTTGACCCACTTATCATCAATGAGCTGAGAAAAGTTTCCCAGATCCTTATCCTCAAGAAATACCTTAATTTCTTCAAAGCACTCCACAAAGCACTCAAGAACTTTGCCTTGGCTCAGCCATCTTACATTATTGTACATCAGCAGTCCACTGTAGATGGAATCAACCTCCAGTAAAAGTGCAGAAAATTCTCGCTTGTCAAGGGGGCGAGCAGCTATTAACAACTGACATTAAGTCATTTAAGTTTGTGAATCCTGCCTTGGCACATAAAACCTGCTGATGGATAATACAATCAAAAGGCACAATCGGATGTCCAATAGCTTCCATAAACAATTTGACAAATCTGACTTTTTTCCCCACCATGTTTGGTGCCCCATCTGTCATCACTGACACAATTTTAGAGATATCAATGCTTAGGTCACGGAATGTTTGTGTAACAACCTTACATATTTTGCTTCCTGATGTACTTGTTGGCACTGATATTAACTTTATCAACTCTTCTCTTGTGAGACCATCAGAATATTGACCAATAATGCCCAAATGAGCATGTGATGTGACATCAGTAGTTTCATTAAGAGAGATCGAAAAACATTTACATTTACTTATGTCTCTCTTTAATTGATGTACATTTATGTTCAGTTTCATTATTCAGTCTTTTATGATATTTCTACTGAGTGGTAATTCAGATATTCTCTTAATAATTGCATCTTTATTCTGCATATCATGAAATAGAACTGGTGCACATCTTAGGAGGGTTTCTTTAATAAATTCTCCCTCACTGAGTGCTTTTCCATGCTGAGCTATGGAGTGAGCAATGCTCAAACTTGCAGATGTTAAATCTGTAGAGCCTTTTATAAATTTAAGGATGGATTAGATTGGCTCTTATAAAGGTGTAGCTGCCTGAAAATGTATTCCTTCCTTTCAGCCTCACTTTTTTTCAAGAGCTAGGAATGATTAGTTTCAAAATGTCTATTTATATTCCACATTCTGCTTACTACCGTTTCAATACATAGAACGCAAAATGATCTGCATTTTATGTAATGCCATACATCTCGGTCCATGTCTCTTGAAAAGGTCGGCTACTGCTACTACCATTGCCTTTACTTGACCTTGGTTTTCTATTTTTTGGGTTCTCCATTGGGGGGAAGTGACAGAAGATAGAATTATAGATATCCTGTTAGCCCTGCAGGCAATTAGGGGTTAACTAGCCTAACTGACCACAAGATGGCACATGTAACTGACTTTTAGGAAAGGGCAGGGTTAATAAGCAGAAATAGGGGTTAATAAGGATGCACAACAGTAATAGTGGTGAAATAGAGTCAGCACTATGCTGCAAAATGACGTTCCTTATATAAATTAAGATGGCTGCCGCTATTTCTAATGGCAGGAAACGGCACCCATAGCACAGGCCCTCGCCTCTCCCAGCCTCCCCCTCACTTATCTCAGTAATGATGGTCAGTTAGAAATCCACGACACCCCAGAACAGTAGATTGGATGATGGTTGCTGTGGTTATGTGGTTGCTGGTAATGGCGATCACAGGGCCCCCAGAGATGCGTCCCCTGTGGCATTCAGCTGCTCCCTGCTCTGCCGGCTGGAAGTGAGGTCAAACAACCCCTAACGGCCTAACCGGAAGTCCCAGAACTAGATGCTCTGTGCCCGAGTTCTGTTGTTTTGGCCTACAGACCTCTGGCACAGAGTGTCTACATTACAGCAAATGTTTCATCCTCGGCTACTGCACCTGGCCGTGCAGTAGCTGAGGATGAAACGTCCTTTTCGGCATACAGTCCCATACTTCTCTGTATGCGCCCACATGTCATCGAAAATGGCTAAGCGTGTCAAATGGCTAAGCGTGTCAAATGGCTAAGCGTGTCAGTGCTGACACGCGTGTCCTAGGTTTGTCATCACTGCCTTGGAGGGTGAAGGTGGAGACTCCCCAGTGCAGTGATCCTGGGGAGCACTGGACTGACTCCAGGCCTGGGTTCAGGGCGCCCTGGGCTGGGCCCCAGGCTGGGTGGCCCCCTTGCAGGCTTACATGTGTCAGCCAAGCAAATCTTTGTCCCGGGTGCTTCATCTGGGGGCCAGTGTATGGGTGGGCAGGCCACCTGGTGCAGCGCTCAGGCAGGTGAGTGTGACCAAAAAAACAAGGCCTGCAGCTGGGGCAGCCTAGATCCCCCCCCCCCCCCCCCGCGCCATTGTTCTTTGTACTGGGATGTTGAGGGCAGAGGTTGGGGACAAGCTGTTGCTTGATGCATCCTTTGCATTTGACAAACCCAAGCAAGGTTGGCTAAATTTCTTAACAAAAGGGGTGGCCTTGCCCTGGCAGCTCAGTTGGTTAGACTTAGCGCATCCTCTCAATACAGCAAGCTGGGTTTGATCCCGGGCCAGGGCCCATACAAGAATCAACGAACGGTCCTGGCGGTTTGGCTCAGTGGACAGAGTCAGCCTGCAGACTGAAGAGTCCTGGATTCCATTCCCGTCAGGGGCACATGCCGGGATGGCAGGCTGGATCCCCGGTGGGGGGCGTGCAGGAGGCAGCCATTCAATGATTCTCTCATCATTGATGTTTCTATCTCTCTCCTTCTCCCTTCCTCTCTGAAATCAATAAAAATATATTTTAAAAAAAAAGAATCTATGAATGAATGCATAAGTAAAACAATGAATAGATGTCTCCCTCTCTCTCTCTCTCTCTCTCTCTCTCTCTCTCTCTCTCTCTCTCTCTTCTCTCCCCCCGACCCCGTTCCTCTCTGCTGGGAGAGGGGGAAAGGCCTCCCCTCAAGCCCTTCAGTCACTGGCTCTGGGGCCCACCCCCACCTCCACCTCCACCCCAGCCCCTCAAGTCAGGAGCAGGGAGGGTCAGGGTCAGACCTGAGAGGGGCCTTGGCTGGGGTGGAGGAGACTTGGCTTGTCCTGCAGCTCCTGGGCCCCACTTCCCTGCTGAGGCTGGTCTGTGTGTGCCTGGTTGCTGCCACCTGAGGCTGGTTCTCTACAAAATGTTGAGATTTGAGGGACTTTGGAATTCTGTGGGTGACCAGCACCCCCTGAATATCTGGAGGGAGCCCTTGACCTGACCTGACTGGCAGGAAAGTGGCAAATTTGGATCTCTACCCCTTCTCCAGATCCCAATACTGGCTCCTCAGATGCCACCAGGGGCTACATTCAAGGTTTCTGTATCAGTCTGCATGGCCTGTGCTTCAGTGACAAACAACCCCAAGACACACATCTTCCCTGAGCCCCTGAGGGAGAGCAACAGGGGGTGATGGTGGCCTGGCTCTCAGAGCTTCCACACCCTCCCTCATCCCTTTAGCTGAAGCATATGCCTCACCTAACTCCAGGGGCACCAGAGAAGCAGTGCAGGTGGCAGGTGATGGCACCCAAGTCTACAAGGGTTACGGGGCCCCAGGTAAGTAACATCACTTGTACTTTGCCAGGGCCCTTCTAGGAGCACAATTCTTTTTTTTTTTTTAATATATTTTTTATTGATTTTTTTTGCAGTATAACTTATAATTAATAGTAGTACATGTTTACATGTTTTCCTTTCCCCCTCCCCCTTATCCTCCCCCCAGCCTCCCCTACCCCCCAGCACAAGTCCCCACCCTCCCCCCGCCCCTCCCCAGTGTCTTTCATTCATTGGTTATCAGGAGCACAATTCTTGAAACCCAAAGAGTTATTGAATGGTTGGGATTTTCGGTTCCTGGGCAGAAAGTGAGTTTAGCCTGGGGGCGAGAAGAACCGTCACTGCTGCATCGCCAGAACACTCTGCCTGAACTCCGCTAGGTCGGAGGCCCCGGCTCTGACACACGCCTGCCACCCAAAGCAGGGCCCAGGGAGCAAAGGGAGGGGATGCGGAAAAGCCCGTCTGAGCCATGAAGTGGAGCCAGGCCCTGACTCTGAGGTGGGGTTCAGTCTTTCTGAGGAGGGGACCCCAGAGCCTCACTTTCTGAACACTGACTGCTAGCTTATGATAGTGGGTTATGGGGAAGTGTCAGCTTCTGAAAACATTTCCTTCGATGTTATCCTATATAGTAAAAGGGAAACATGCAAATTTGACCGTACCTTTGCTCCTGATTGGCTATGCTACCAGCCAATCAGGAACAGGGGCAGGGCCAAGTGGCATGAGCGCTGGGCCTGGACATGGAGAAGAAACATCAGTGGCGGCGAGCACCCAGCCCCCGGGTGCTGTGAGGGGAAGCGGCTGCAGCAGCAGCGGTGGTGGTGGCGGCAGGGAGCGCCCGGCCCCCGGGGCCAAGTGGTCGTAGGCAGCCGGGGCTGAGCTGAGCAGGGTGATGGCTGGGTGCCAGAGGCTTTAGGCCTTGGGCAGGCTGGGGGTGAGCCATCAGTTGGACATCCCCTGAGGGCTCCCAGTATGTGAGAGGGGGCAGGTTGGGTTGAGGGACCACCCATTCCCAGTGCATGAATTTTGTGCACCAGGCCCCTAATGTTTTAATAATAAACAAACACTGAGTTTAAAGAATTCAGTGGGAGTTTGGAAAAAGCCCAATTTCAATGGAGCCCCTGGACAAGGGGGTACTCCCTGCCCCAGGCACCTTCTGGAATGTCTGCTCCCTGAGCTCTGGCGGAGGGGTGTGCTGTGCGTCTGGCCCTGCCCTCCACCCAGGCACCCCCACTCAGTCACAGAGGAGCAGAGCGTCTGCTGCACGCAGCAGGCTGGGCTTCGGTGATCTGGGCGTCAGGGCCCAGCCAGGGTGCTGGGTGCGGGTGTCTCTCCCAGCACTGAACAGAGAGAAGCCTGTGACCTGTGGGCCTCCCCCCCCCCCCCCCGCCCTTCCAGGTCTCTCTGAAGGTAAGCACCTCACGGTCGGAAGCTGGAGGGTCTTGGGGCCTGTGACACCTTCCGAGCGCAGAGCAGAGCCTGAGTCTGCCTCCCCCACCCCACCTGCCGGGGCCAGCAGTTTGCCCTGGAGCCCCGACCACCCCAATTTCTTCCCGTGGAATGGCCATGACGACCACACAGCTCCTGTCGGCCTGTGGGAATGGCAAGTGGGCCACTGCCCCGGGGGGTCGGGCCAGATGACCAAGGCTCAAGCCTTGCCCGACATGGGGCAGTAATGAGGGAGCTTTAAGAGCTGACAGGGCCCGACTGGGTTTGGTTTAGTGGATAGAGCGTCGGCCTGTGGACTGAAGGGTCCCGGGTTCGATTCTGGTCAAGGGCACATGCCTCAGTTGCGGGCTCGATCCCCAGTGTGGGGCAGGCAGGGGGCAGTCAATCAAGGATTCTCCCTCATTATTGAGGTTCCTATCTCTCCCTCTCTCTCTCTGAAATCAATAAAAATATATCTAAAAGTTAAAAAAAGCATGATGTAAAAGCATGATGGAAGGACGGAAGGAAGGAAGGAAGGAAGGAAGGAAGGAAGGAAGGGAGGGAGGGAGGGAGGGAGGGAGGGAGGGAGGAAGGAAGGAAGAGCTGACGGGGCCATGAGCTGTTTAAGCCAGAGAGACAGGACGCAGACCCAGCCACTCTTGTGTGCGTGGGATGCTGGGAACCCGTAGGGAGGACCCTGGCCTTTTTATGCCTGTATTTTCAGGCATGTTTCAGAAAGCTCTCACATTTCTGATCCCAAAATCCTGCTGCATTTTCAGCTTAAAATGCTGTTGGGAATACTAGAAGTTTGGCTTTGCTACCAGATGGGGGAGCTCTTAGCTATAAAGTGAGGCTGCTCTGGGCCTGGTATGTCCCCCAGGCAGATCCTCTTGCAAAGAGCGTTTTTCAAAACCCTTTCTCGGGTGCTCTGAGGTGGCAGAGAGGGCGGCGAGCGGTAATTCGGGGAAAGGAGCGCTAGGAGGCTGCCATCACACAGTGTGTGTAGGTCTTCCCTGGGGAAGGACTGTGTGTCTAGTCCCCACGGTGGCATTTGAGGACGGGGTGTTCCCATTCCTGAGGATTTTCCCAGGTCAAATTCCTAACCGTCCTGCTGAGTCCTGGGTGGCCTGAGACCGCGGGGAGCAGCCTGCAGGGTCAGGGGTGTGGTGAACATCTGAGGCACCGGGAAGGGGCACCCCGGGTGGAGCTACCCTCGCTTCTCTTTTCCGTGTCTGTACACATAAAAGCCTAAGCAGCCAGCTGCCTGGCAGATGGCTGGCCTGGCAGATGGCTGACCGGCCAGTGGGTGTGACAGGCACCGACCACCGGGGGGCAGATGCTCAGCGCAGGAGCTGCTGAGCCACAGCAACTCTGCAGAGTGCCCACCCCGGGACCTCTTGAGGAATGCTGGACTGGCGGTTTCAGCCCCATCCCCACAGGCCAGGCCAAGGGCCCCCAACAGCTGGAGGGACCTGCTCTCTCTGCAGACACCCTTTGAGCCATGCACGGTGCTGCTTCGGCGTGCTGGACCGAGGGAGGTTGACTCCAGGGCGTGTGTGGCCCGTCTCACCCAGTCCTGCCCCACCAGCCACCTCTAATTAATTTCCTTTCAATGTGCACGAATCCATGCACTGGGCCTATAGTTTTAAATACATTTTTATTGATTTCAGAAAGGAAGGGAGAGGGAGAGAGAAACATCAATGATGAGAGAGAATCATTGATTGGCTGCCTCCTGCATGCCCCCTACTGGGGATCAAGTCTGAAACCCAGGCATGTGCCCTTGACTGAAATGAAACTCGGGACTCTTCCGTCTGCAGGCCCATGCTCTATCCACTGAGCAACACTGGCCAGGGCATGCCATATCCTTTCTACAGGCTTACAAAACCAGCTGGGTTCTAGCCGCTGACATTGTAAGAATACTTTATCAGGGTTACCGCCAGGCCACCGGCATTTGGGCAAAGGAATTTACATGGCTGGTCCCTTGTATAAGGCTATTTGTATGAGAAACATCTTAGGTATCTTTTGAATGAACTTCTCCTCAGAGATGCCCTTCAGGCCAGTTGTGCCGCAGACCACCCCCCATCCCCCCCACCACCACCCCCCTCACCCCCGGCACCACGGCCAGTTGGGTGCTGGCCCGCCTCCATCCTTTGGAAACACAAAGATTCTTGGAGAGAGAGCTCTGTCCTCGTCTCAGGGACACAGCAGGCATTCAGCAGATCTCTGCATTTGCTTCAGACTTTTGGCTTCATGTTTTAACAAAAGGTTCTGTTATAGTTTGTAAAATATTATCATTTAAAGGCTTGCTCGAGGCCTGTGGCCTGAAGGGGTGGAGAGAGGGGGAGAGGAGTTCCCCAGCCCCAGCACAGGAGGAGCCTGGTGCCCGGGCCCTGCTGGGAGCAGCCCCTGGCTGGGCAGGATGGCCAGCTCTGCCCCTCTAGTTGAAGGCACAGGAGCTTGGGCCTGTTCAGGGGCTCCGCAGCTTTTTAAATAGCAGACCCTTCATCCAACCAAACCTCTCGTGCGCGAACAAGAGGAGGGCTGGTGGAAGTGTGTGCAGACCCTTCATCCAACCAAACCTCGCGTGCGCGAACAAGAGGAGGGCTGGTGGAAGTGTGTGCAGACCCTTCATCCAACCAAACCTCTCGTGCGCGAACAAGAGGAGGGCTGGTGGAAGTGTGTGCAGCCCACCAGCCCGGGGACGCACTCGGTTTTCCGTCCGGGAGGGACACAGCTCTGTCGACCTCCTTCTGCCCTCCACTCGCGTGTGCGGGGCGCAGCGTGGGGAGCACTTTCACCTAGAAATCTTTGAGGCTGCACCTCCTCGGGCCAGAGCCTGGAACTCCAGGAGGCTGTCCTGCCGAGTCCGGGCTGGGCCGAGATCGGTGTCGGGGGACGGAGTGTGAATGGGCCCTACCAGGCAGGTCTGGGAGGCTTTGGGGTGGGTCAGACTCCAGCAAGTGGGTAGCTTTCCCCGGCCTCAGAGGCCCTCTTCCCCCGCTCAGCTGCCTCCCCTGCCCCGGGCACACGCTGCCCCTGTGGCCACCTTGGCACCCGAGGCCACCGTCCCGAGGCATCACCGAGGGGCAGAGGCAGGAGGCACACTGGTGGGTCACTGTGACTAGACCGATGGCCTGGCTCTTTGGCCTTTCTGAGCCGGAAGACCTTCCTAATTACCTGGGCGCCCTTTCCCGGCAGCTGCAGCCTGAAGGGAGGCGATGGAAGGAGGTGAAAGATGAGACAGATGGCGCAGAGAGACCAGGGCACCAGGATTCGGGCTTTATTGAAGAGCAGACCCTGCCAGCTCACTTCCCAAGGGCAAGAGAGAGAGAGCACGTGCGGGGTGAAGGTGTCTTTTAAGGGGTAGGGGAGGGGGCTTAGGGTACCCAGCACGTGCTGATTGGCAGCTTCATATAAGGAGCATGATTGGGTCCCCCTGGACCCAGGAGTGGGTGGGTGGGGCTTAAGGTATTCGGCAGGTGCTGGTTACATCATAACTCCACCCACCAGTTGGGGAGGGGTACCTATCAGGAGGGGCATGCTTTCTCCCGCCCGCCTAGGCAGGCCCCTCCGAGCTCACGGCTCTCCATGCCCTTGTCGGTGGTCTCGCTCTCAGGATTGCTACAGCTGCCCAGGGGCCTGGAGCTGCGGAGCTGCAGCCTGGGCTGTGAGGGCAGGGAGCCCCCTGGGGTTCCGAGGCACCTGGAGGCGGCTCCTGCGGGCAGCTCCCTCACACACAGGCTTCCCACTGGAGAGGACGTCCCTGGGGCAGGAACCTTTGTGTGGACTTCCTTTGGAATCTCCTAAAACAGCGCTGGCCACACACATGGAAGCCGTTGGCCCCCATTCCGAGCCAGCACCCTGGGGACCCCTGTGCTCCCAAGAGTGAGAGGAAGGACTCAGAGGGGCTGGTGCAGGGGAGCCAGGGGTGCTGGGCCTCTGGGTGGCCCTGCATGCTCGGCATCCTCTCAGCTGACCTGGCACCCCTCCGGCTCGGGTGGGTCCTCTACCAGGATCCCAATCACCAAGGCACACACCTGGTGGAGCGGGCCAAGTGCCACAGCTGCTCCGGCTGGGAGGCCCCAGTGCTCATGTCCAGTCCCTCCAAAGGGTTGTCAACGCCTAACTGGGCCGCCACGTCGGGCCAGGCCCAGGAGAGGGGTGGTCCCTTCCGGCCACACGCGGAGGACTGGGAACCAAGGGGAATAAAAGCCATAAAAGTGAAGAGTGGGTGGCCTGAATGACTTCTCTGCCCCTTTCTGACATCAGGGCAGCTGGACAGGAGACTGGTGGACTCCCAGGGCGAGGCCCAGGGGCCCGAGAGGGCAGGGGAGGGCACTGGGAGCCACCCACAGGGGGACAGTAGGGCTGGAAGAGAGCCTCTCATTTCACAGGTGAGCCCAGGCCCTGAGTGGGGTGGTTGCCTAGGGCCCCAGAGCAAGCTCCCTGGAAGCCAGGCGGGCCAGGGTGCTGGCTCCGACCTCTGGACACCCCCTCCAAGTTAGGGGACAACAGGAGGGAAGAAGTGATGACGGACAGGGGTGGAGCAGTGAGGGGAGGAGGGCCGGAGGGTAGAGTCTTCAGTGAGGCGGAGGCTCCTCCAGGCTGTGCCGTTCCCTGACTCAGTGACACGGTGATTCCCGGGCTCTGCCCTTGGCCTCGGGTTCACATGGCCTCTGGCCCCTGAAATGGGGGGCTGGCCCCCAGGGGACTCACTCCTTCCAAGCTGTAAGGAGAGACATGGGAGGGTGGCAGCCAAGGCGGCTGTTGTGTGAACAGGTGGGCTCAGCGGGGATGGAGGGCAGGGAGCTGTCAGGGCTGAGGGGGGCACAGCCTCTGCTTCAGCCCCACCCACAGGTGAGTCCATGGAACTTCTCTCTGGCCTGGGTCCCCTCCAAGATCCTCCGTCCATCCTGTTGGGCGTCGGGGCAGCGCCTCCGGGGGAGAGGGAGGAAAGAGCCTGCCTGGAAGCAGTGGGATTTCTGGGAATATGAGGGTCCTTGCCCCCAACACCATCCCACTCACACTTGAGGGGAATCTGCTGAACACTGGGGTCTTTCCTACACTGCCTGACCTCCAGGCCCTCAAATCTCCACACCAGGGTAGGAAGGAGGGTCAGCAGGCCTCTAGGACCTCCCACCCTTTAGCCGTTGTTGGTGATGGTTGTGATGTCGGTGAGCATTTAGTGAGCACCAACGGTGTGCCACACCCAACTAGCAGAACCTGTATTATTTTACCTACGATGCACAATAACACCAACTGCTGATACGCTTGCTATCACCTCTGCAAATGAGGGCAGCTGGACACAGAGCATTTGAGCAACTTGCCCACGGGCACAGAGCAGTCAGGACCAAACCCGGGCCGGGTGGATCGCTTTGCCCTAGCCCTCTCTTTATCTGACTACAGTCACCTTAACAGGAGACCCAGCTAGTCGTGATGGCCCCTAAAAGCATTGTTTCCTGTCGCACCTCATTCGAACTCCCTGTGACCTGAGAGGAATAGAAGCTGGATGTCCCTCCCCTGGAGTAGGGCTCAGGGGGAGAAGAAGGACAAAGCTTCTCCACTCACTCATGGGAGGAACTGGCAGTGAAGTGTATTAGTCGGCTTTGGCTACTGTAACAAATAGCACCACTGGGAGTTTAGAGAACAGACATCAATTTTCTCACAATTCTGGAAGCCAGAAGTCCAAGATCAGGCTTGGTTTATCCTTAGGTGCTTCTCCTTGGCTGATAGAGAACTGCCTTCTCTCTACATGCGTCTGTATTCTAATCTCCTATGGACACCTGTCAGATTGAGTTGGGGTCCGTACTAACTACTTTATTTAGCTTTGTCACCTCTGTGAATATCCTCTCGACAAGGACAGTCCCATCTTGAGGTTTTGAGGGTTAGGACTTCTCCAGCCCGTTTCCTGCTCTGTAAAGTGGCTGCAGTTGTATGTTGTTCCAACTGTAGGTAGTTGTAAAAGCCAACCCAGTCGCCCATGAGAAGGCGCTGTGTGGAGAGGGGTCATTGGGCGTAAGTGACACGCCCGGCGGCTCCCAGGACGCCAGGGACCTGGGAGAAGCATCTGCATCGCGTGAGAAGAGGGAGCTCTGGGTCTGGGCTCTGACTCCTCCTGGGACACACCGATCCGTGCCTCAGCTGCCCAGCGGCTCGGTGGGGACATCCACTGCACCCTCTCCTAGGGGACTCAGTGGAAACTGCGGATGAAGGGAGCCAGCTCCCCAGTAGCCAGGGTTGCAGCCCTTCTGAGCATTCCAGAGGTTTCCCTGAACCTGTCCTCGGCTCCCAGGGCTGAGCAAGAGCCGCACCTCATTAAGTGGCCATGTAACGCTCCACCACAGGCTGGTGCTCCTGGGTGACCTCCCCCTCAGCCCAGCCCCCTGCGCCCTAATCTGTCAGCAAATCTGCTTTTGTCTGAAAGAAGGAAAACAAGATTCCCACCAGAATGCTTGCGGGCAGCCTGTAATTCGTCTGAAGTCTGTCCAGGGGGTCGGAGACCCAGGGCCAGGCCTGAGGAGTCTAATGCTTCACATTTTTGTCTCCGCTCTGTGGTTTGGGAAGCTGGGCTCCCAGGGCGCCATCCCTCGTGTCCTCAGCCTCGGTCCCCCTGCCCGCTGGGTGCTGCTGACCCAGCCAACCCCCGCCCGCTGGGCGCTGCTGACCACGGCCCCGTATGTGGTGTTTATCACGTCTGAGCACAGGAAAAACCTCTCCTGGAGGCCCCGCAGGGCTCGGGGGCAGCAGAGGGCTGACCCAGGAGCCTTCTGTCCCCCTCCCCCCATTCCAGGGGAGGCCAGCTGGCCCCCCAGACCTCTGGGGCTCCCCATGTTTTCTGCTGAAGGCCTCCTGTCTCCACCTTCACCCCTCTAAGTGATGGCCCTCAAACATCCCACATATCTGTGTTCCCCTCAAGAAATTACATGGAGCCCTAGCCGGTGTGGCTCAGTGGATAGAGTATCAGCCTGCGGACTGAAAGGTCCCAGGTTCGATTCCGGTCAAGGGCATGTACCTTGGTTGCAGGTACATCCCCAGTGGGAGGTGTGCAGGAGGCAGCTGATCGATGTTTCTCTCTCATCGATGTTTCTAACTCTCTATTCCTCTCCCTTCTTCTCTGTGAAAAAAAATATATTAAGAAAAAAAAAGAAGCCACATGGATTTTCAATGAAAACATTATGAATAAGAGAATTTTAAACATTTAGCTCCTCTGGGTTGCGGGCTCTATCCCCTCTGGGGCGTGTGCAGGAGGCAGCCAACCAATGTTTGTCTCTCATTGATGTTTCTATCTCTCTATCCTTCTCCCTTCTCTTCTCTCTAAAACTCAATTAAAACATTTTAAAGGTGTAGCTCCAGAGTTTCATCTTGGCAAGATGGGGACGTTCTGGGGGGACAGTGGTGACGGCTGCACAATGTGAGTGGCCTGACGGCGAAGCTGTTCTGCGCGTTTCACCGCCGTCAGCAGGGCCTCGGCGCTGGCTGCTGGGCTGCTGAGGAGCGGAGGCTGGGCAGGGAAACCCTCCGAACCCTGGAGGACGCTGTAGTCTTACCTGCCCACGCCTCCCTCCCGCCTGAAGACTCTGTCACCTTTTTACCAACTCATTTGGTTTCCCATTGAGTGCTGTGCACAAATGACATCCTTCCGCAGGGGCTCAGGGGGCGGGTGAGGCCCTGGCTGAACCCTGACTTCCTGATCCCCAGACCCTGCTCCGCCACACTCGTGTGGGGGCAGCCTGGGTTCACGGTGGGGAGTGACTTGCATCGTGCAGTGTGAGGCCTGGATGAGCATTTTGGCTGCAGCGGAGCCCCAGTTTGGAACCAGTGGTGAAAACACCCTGAGGAGGGCGCCCACGAGGTTCTTGGTGTGGGCTCTGCCAGGGAGGGGCCGGGAGGGGCCTGCGGGTTTGGAGGAGGCCTCTCTGGAGCTAAGACCAGCCCCTTGCTCAGGGTGTTGGGGAGCGGGCTGAGCAGTCAAAGATGACACCCCTGCTCCTGGCCTATGTCTGCCCGGGCCCCGGGCCCAAACACCCTGGGTGGAGAGCAGAAGCGGGGAGCGGGTCCATGTGCACCTGGAGAGGGTTTGGAGGTCACGTGGGGTCAGGTTGTGCATCACAGTTAGGAGAGAGGGCAGGACGACCAACCAGACTGCCCCTCCCTGCACACAGCCTGCCGCCCCCAGCTCCCACAGTTTGGGGCGGGATGGCTGGCTCTCGGTCCCTTCCCCGTAGAAGAGTGGGAGGCTGTCCCTGGGTTTCTGGCACAAGGATCAGGGTAGCACGTCCACTTCGCAACTGGGCCCAGGCTACCTGGACCCCGGGCGTCCTGAGCCACAACCGGAATGGGCGCCACCACCCATGAGGTGGGGCTGCTGGGGGACCCTTCCCGAGGCTGGGGGAGAGAGGAGCCTCCAGCGACGGCACAGCCTCTAGGAAGAGCGGCGCTCACATGCCCCCTTATGCCTCACAGAGGGCTGGACGCCACGGCAGGGAGGGGGTCCATCCTACTCAAAAAACAGGATAGAAAAGGTACGTGAAGAAATCTTTGAAAAGTTAGAAGAAATGAGGTGAGCCCCGGGTAAGGTTAGCATCGCCAGTATCATGGGCAGCACCACGGCCCAAGTCTCTGCTGGGATGGGCTCCTGGTTGGCCGAAGAGGCAGGGAAACAGGACCCGTGCTGTGGGGCAGAGTCCACAGATAGAGAAACCGTTTCCCCGCAGGACACAGCGATTCCTGGAACTCGGGCCGGGAAACCGGCTGAATTTCACCGCTGCAGGAAGGCATCCTCAGCCTCCCTCCGGCAAAGAAAACCCTATCCTGGGACTTTGGTTAATAGCGTCCCATATGGCGAGGCCAGCGGCCTTGTGCCAAGGTAAACTTTCTGCGGGGAGAAGATTTTAACAGCCCTTGTTTACATAGGGACATGCAGCTAATCCCAAGCAAACCTGGACAGTCGTGGTTGTCAGTAAATACAACAGCCCAGCCAGCATTTACTGCACAATCGCTGTGTCCAAAAGACGGTGTTAAACCATTCTGACAGATAATGAGGGGGCATGTTATTCTCTCTCACTGACAGTTGAAGAAATAGACTTAGAAGGTTATTGTATAACCTCAAATGCCACTTTCCATGTAGCTCCTTGGGGAGAAAGATGGGAAGGGTTTTCAGAGCGAAGGCGATAAGACCCCGTTGGAAACCCCTGAGGGGCAGTTAGATTAGAGAGGACAGGGGCAGGGTGTCCAGTGGCAACACACGCAAGTCTCAGGGGGCAGGACAAGGTTGTTTTCCTCGGTGACCCATAAAGATGTTGCTGCCCTGCAGGATGAAGGGATTCGCGCCCGGCTGGTCTGGCTCAGCCGACGGAGTGTCGGCCTGCCGACCGAAGGGTCTCGGATTTGGTCCCAGTGCAGGGCACATGCCGGGGCACAGGCCTGCTCCGGGGCCGTGCAGGAGACAGCCAATCAGTGCTTCTCTCTCATCACTGATGTTTCCATCTCTCTCTCTCCCTTCCTCTACGAAATCAATAAAAATATTACAAATAAATAAAAACATATTTTTTTAAAACAATGAAAGGATTCGCTTGTGGCCGCACGTCGGGTGTTTAAGAGTGGGGCTGTGCTTGTTACCGAGAGTCCCTTTCTTTGCGGACCTGCCTTTGGGAATGGAGCGGGCGCGCGTGGTTCGCACGAGGCTGTGCCTGAAGAGCAGGGCCGCTGTTGGAATTGCAACCATAGGAGGAAGGGTGACTGTGTTGGCACTGGGAAGCTAAATGGTGGCTGGCAGTGAGCAACTTCCACCAGGAGGGCTGTGGTTGTAATGAACCAGTGACAGGGTCCTGCTCCCAATTAAATTCTCTGTCCTTGGAAATTAAATCTGGTGCCAAAGTACAACCGAAAGAGGGCAGCTGGAGCCAAGTCAGCTCATAGCATCCTGGAGACAGACAGCTGCTGAGACCCGGGGCCTTTCCCTCGTCCTTATTTTTCTCTAAATCTGGATATTCATGTCCTCCTTCACATGGTTTCCTCTCAATGAATCCCCTTTTCTTTTTTACTGATTTGTAGAGAGAGAGGAAGGGAGAGAAACATTGATATTAGAGGGGAAACGTTGATAAGCTGCCTCCTGCATGTCCCCTACTGAGGACTGAATCAGCAACCTGAGCAAGTGCTCTGACTGGGAATCGAACTGACAACTTGTAGATGCGAGGGACCAACGCCCAACCAATGGAGCTGCAATGGCCAGGGCTGAATGCCTCTCCCCCGCTTTTTAAATTGACTTTAGAGAGAGGAGAGGGGAGAGAGAAAAACATTAATTTGTTGTTCCACTTATTTAAGGATTCATCGGTTGATTCCTGTATGTGCCCTGACCTGGGTTCGAGCAAGCAACCTCGGCCTATCAGGCAGGTGCTCTAACCAACTGAGCTGCCTGCCAGGGCTGAGTGTCCTTTTCTTGATTCAACTCACCGGTTTCTGTCACCACAACCAAAGATCATGACTGACCCCGCAACTCCCCTGTTCTGTTCTCAACAAAATAAAGGCAGGTGTAGAGAGAGGCTCAGCTGGCCTGGCTTCCCTTTGGAAGGACGCTGACCTCCTGAAAAACGCCCTTTGTGGGGGTAACAACCCCTGTACGAATTCCACTTGCCTCCAGATCCCCACGGAAAGCGAGCAAATGCATCATTTTGTGGGCAGCTGGAAGTCTTCTGGAATGAGTGGAAACAGATGCTGCTACATCAGGCCCCCTGATGGTCCCGCCTAGGCACCGCCCCCACGCCCCACCAAACACACACACACACACACATGCACGCACACGCACGCACACACACGCACGCACGCACACATGCACATGCAGGCATACATGAGCACACATGCACTCCAACCAGTGTTGGAGTGAGAATGCCTCACTGTATTGGGTGAGAATAAATGCTGCTCACAAGAGAGATGCCCGCAATGCAGAATATCTGAGATCTCTGACGGGGACAACAGGCGTGCATCATATCACTTGACTTGGTCCTCAGAGACATGCACTCAGGGGTGGTGTCCACATTCCTCATCTTACTATTCAGGGAAAGGCACTCTTTCCAGACCTTTGCTCAAGACCTCTCTCTAGGAAAATCCAGTGGGTCTGCAGAAAAAGAAGGACTGAGAGCTTTCCATGCCTCGGGCACAGCGGTGTGGGCCTGCTCCTCTCACGCCAGATTCCTTGTCTTTTGGCAAATGCCTCATGTAGACGTGGATCGTGGCACACCTGAGATCCACTCACTGGCTGAGCTGACTTTGTCTACTTCATCTCTCCGGGCCTCAGTTTCCTCATCAGGAAGATAATCTGTATCCTGAGAAGTTGTTGTGAAAGTTGAAAGTTAGCCCTAGCTGGTTTGGCTCAGTGGATAGAGCCTTGGCCTGTGGACCGAAGGGTCCCGGGTTCCATTCCAGTCAAGAGCACATGCCCTGGTTGTGGGCTTGATCCACAGTAGGGGGCGTGCAGGAAGCAGCTGATCAATGATTCTCTCTCACCATTGATGTTTCTAACTCTCTTCCTCTCTGAAATCAATAAAAATATACATTAAAAAAATTTTTAAATAAAGTTAACAATTAATGCACAATGTGTTGTGCATAGTGCCTGCCTTATAGTTGTTACTTGAGTGAAATAAGGTTAAAAAAAATCCAATAGCACAGGAATTTTTGCTTCTGTGTTTTAGGGGAATAATATATATAGAAAGGTTCCACTAACCTTGTAAATTGTCCCTTTCCCGTCAGGTAGCGAATACAGAGACCTGATTTTGCCTCCCCAGGGCCTGTCACAGGCAGGATGCTGGGACAGGTGTGGATGGTGGTAGCTTCAGCTGATGACTCACACGAGGAGTCCGTGGAGTTGCCCTGAAACCATAAGCCAAACTGCACATGGCAAGTCATGGCGCGTGGGAAGGCCTCCTGGCTGAGAAAGGCTGGAATCTGGAAGGCAGGACAAAGCTTGTTGGTGTCCCGTTTGCAGCAAATGGAAGCTCCCAGACCCAATCTTCCTCCTTCCTAGATAATAAAAGGCTAATATACAAATTGTCCCCATGGGTGGGAGTTCGACCGACTGGGAGTTAGATGTGCGCTGACCACCAGGGGGCGGTGCAGAACATGGCAGGCATTGGCGATGTGGTGCGGCAGCGGATGGCAGTGGAGGCACGGCTGGCCCTGAGGGGCCCCAACGAGAATGGGGCCACAGCAGGAAGGTGGAGCAGGTGAGCCTGCAGTGCCAGGCCAAGGCAGGTGCAACCAGGGGCCCAGATTGCCCTGCTGATTGCCCCACAGATTGACCCTGATCCCTGGCCAGGACTAGGAACCCTTCCCATGCATGAATTTTGTGCACTGGGCCTGTTGTAGTAGTAGTAGCAGTAAAAGGAATCAGACCAGGACTCCGACAGAGAAGGAGAGCCAGCATTGCTGCAGCAACAGCAAACAGAGGAAGGTCCCCACAGGCCAATGAAATGGACGGTGAGGCAACAATAACGTGGAGTAGCTTAGCTAAACTCTATAGAACATTTGGGCTGTTTCCAGCTTGTGACTATTGGAAATAAAACTGGTATGAAAATTCATGTGTAAGTCTTCATATGGACATATGCTTTCGTTTCTCTGGGGTAAAGAGAACTGGATGAGTCATATGGTAGGTGTGCTTAACTCTTTAAGAAACTCCCAAACTGTTTTCCCAAGTGCTTGTGCCATTTTATATTCTCATCAGACTTACATGAAAGTTCTAGTGACCCCATATACTTGCCAACAAGAATTCTTGGAACAATCAGACGTTCATTTTAACCATTCTAGTAGATGTGTCTGTGCCAGTGTAGTTTTCATTTGCTTTTCCCTGATGGCTAGTGATGCTGGGTCTTTTTACGCACTGATCGGTTATTTGTACACCTCCTTTGGGGGAAAATATCTGTTCAGCTCTTTTGCCCATCTTTAAATTGGGTTATTTATTTTTTTATTGTTAAGCTGTAAGAGTTTTGTGTTTTCTAAAGTATATTCTGAATATAAAACCCTTATCAGATATGATTTGAAAATACCCTCTCCCATTCTGTGGATTACACTTTCAGTTTTTTGAGAGTGTTCTTAGAAATGTAAAAGGTTTTAATTTTGATGAAGTCCAATTTTCCCTCTGATTGTTTGTTTATACTTTAGATGTCATATCTAAGAAATTATTTCCTAATCTAAGGTCATACAAGTTTACACCTATGTTTTCTTCTAAGAGTTGTAGAATTTTAGTCCTTACGTTTAGGTCTATGCTCCATTTTGAGTTAATTTTGTATGTGGTGTGAGGTATGGAGTCCAAGTTCATTCTTTTGCATGAGCTGTCCAGTTGTCCCAGCACCATTATTTTGTAAAGATTGTTTTTTATTTATTTGAATTCTCTTGGCTCCATTGTTTAAAATGAATTGAACACAGACATATGGGTTTATTTCTGGGCTCTCAATTCTATTCCATTGGTCTATATTTCTATCCTTATCTATGCACTGGTTGATTTTTGCTAAATATAATTTATTTATTTATTTTTTAATCTTTATTGTTTAGTTTATTAATTACATTGTTCCCTTTTTTTTTTTCACCCTATAGTTCCCCTCCACCTGGTACCCATCCCACCCTCCGCCCTCACCCCCCTCCACTGGCCTCTCCCATAGTTGCATGATTTTTGTCCAGTCTCTTGCTGCACTTCACACACCCCCTTTCTCCCCAAGAGTTGTCAGTCCATTCCCTCTCTATGTCCGGGATTCTGTTACATTCACCAGTTTATCCTGTTCATCAGCTTATTAATTCACTTGCATTTTAGATTCATTTGTTGATAGATGTGTGTTTGTTGTTCCTAATTTACACTTTTATCTTTTTCTTCTTCCTCTTCTTAAAGAATATCTTTCAGCATTTCATATAACATTGGTTTGGTGGTGATGAACTCCTTTAGCTTTTTCTTGTCTGCGAAGCACTTTATCTGACCTTCAATTCTGCATGATTGCTTTGCTGGATAGAGTAATCTTGGTTGTAGATTCTTGCTGTTCATCACTTTGAATATTTCTTGCCACTCCCGTCTGGCCTGCATCGTTTCTGTTGAGAAATCCGCTGACAATCGTATGGGTGCTCCCTTATAGGTAACCAACTGTTTCTCTCTTGCTGCTTTTAATATTCTCTCTTTGTCTTTTGCTCTTGGCATTTTAATTATGATGTGCCTCGGTGTGGTCCTCTTAGGGCTCCTATATATTGGGGTTTGGTGTGCTTCTTGGACTCCTAAGTCAATTTCTTTCACCAGGTGTGGGAAGTTTTCAGTCACTATTTCTTTGAATAGGTTTTCATTGTCTTGCTCTCTCTCTTTTTCTGGGACCCCTATAATTCGGATGTTGGTATGCTTGAGGTTGTCCCAGAGGCCCCTTACACTATCTTCAATTTTTTGGATTCTTTTGGTTTCTTGCTTTTTCAGCTGAGTGGATTTTACCTCTTTGTATTTCAAATCTTGAACTTGGTTCTTGGGGTGCTCCAGAGCACTTTTAGGTCTTTGTATAATATTTTTTATTTCAGTCAGTGTATGTTTAATTTCTGGTTGGTCCTTTTTCATATCTTTGGGAGTCTCCTTTATATCCTTGAGGGTCTCCTTCATTTCCTTGTAGGACTCATTCATTTCCTTTGTGGTCTTGCTTATTTCCTTATAGGCCTCGACCTTTTGTTGGAGCCTCTTGAAAAACCCTATAACCGTGGTTTTGAATTCCATGTCCAGTCGTTTTTTTTCCTCCATTTCTTTCACATCTGATTGCTTTCCATGTCTCTGCATGGTGGCTGCTTCCCTGAGTTGGTCAATTAGCTTTGTGTGGTAGACGTCCTACTAAGGACAGTGGCTCGGCCTCCCCAGTTGCCTGAGATGGATATGGGCTGCACAGTCTTGCTGAAGTTAAGCTCAGGTTAATCGTTGTTAGCACTTGGAGGGGTTGACCTCCAGGCCAATTGTCTGTGAAGCTCAGCTGTGCTCAGGTTGGATGGGCAGAGTCTCCGGGCCAAGCAGACAGCGTTAGCTCCGACTCTGTTCCAGGGGCAATGACCGCCAGCACCTCTGAGAGAGAAACGCTGCCGAGCTCCACTGGCTACCAGGGAATTCAGACTCTCCCCAAATGAGTCTGCACACCCAACGTCTCACCCAGGGTCGTAAAACAAAGCAGTCTGACGGTTTCCCGAATGAGAGGGCGAGTCGCAGAGTGCTCTCTGCGAGGTCACGCAGCTGAGCTGTTCCCAAGGTCACGTGCAAGCTGCCTTCTCCGCAAGCTGGCAGACCCCTGCAGCACCTGAGCTTCGGCGTGCCCTCCCACTGTCCAGTTTTCACCCCGTATGATAGTGGGTTCCCTGGACTTCGCCCAGTGCTGGAGAATCAGTCCAGTGGGATGTCTTTGTCTCCCCGTTCGAGAAAACTGGCCGGTTTTCAGCCGCTCGCCCTCTCCGCTGGCACGCACTCCAAACCTCTCTCCGCGCGAATCTTTCAACGCTGTCCGCTGCCGCTCCTCTGAGTCACAGTGTCTTATTTTCACTTTTATTTGTGGAATTTTCACTCGGCCAGCTTTCTGGTGATTCTGGAAGGTGTTTGTTCTTTCGTTAAGTTGTAGTATTAAAATTGCTGAGTATGACGGCAAGATAGGTGTTTTACTTCTGCCGCCATCTTGGTTCCACATTGGTTGGTTTTGGAATGTTAAACTGACCTTGAATTCCCTGGATAAACCTCATGTGGTCATGATATCTTATGGTTTATATATATTGTTGAATTCAATTGCTAAGGTTTTGTTTAGAATTTTTGCATCCATGCTGAATATTGGTGTATTTTTCTTATAATGTCTTTGATTTTGGTATCAAATAACACTAGCCTCGTGTAATGAATTGAGAAGTTGTCTCCCCTCTTCAATTTTCTAGAATTTGTAGAGAATTGGTATTATTTCTTCCTTAACTGTTTGGTATAACTCCGCAGTGAAGCCATATGGGCGTTAAATTCTCTTCATGGAAAGGTTTTAGCTACAAATTCAATTTAAATAATAGATTAAGGTTATTCAGATTATATATTCTTGATGGGTTTTTGACTTTTATGTTTTCTATGCTTGAGTTTAGAGAGTTCCTGGATCTGTGGATTTATAATTATTATCAAATTTGGAAACTCTCAGCTATTATTTCTTCAAATATTTTTTTTTGTTCCTTCTTTTCTCTCCTCTCCTCCAAGGACTCCAATTACTCATATAATAAGGCTGCTTGAAGTCTCACAGCTCACTGCTATTCTTTCCTTTCTGAAACATTCCTTTTCCTGTTTTTCATTTTGCATAGTTTCTGCTGCTGTCTTCAAATTCACTAATACTTTATTTTATTCTGTCATACCCAGTCTGCTGTTAATCCCTTCCAGGGTTGTCGTTGTTTTAATTTCAGACATTGTTTTCATTTCCAGAAGTTCAGTTGGGGTTTTTTGAGATCATCTGTGCATCTACACCTGTGAGCACATGGAATGCAGTTATAATAATGGTTTTCCTGTGCTTGCTGCTCTCCCCTCAGCCCCACGTGGGGATTGGGCAGCTACCTCTATTTCTCTTCCCGCCTGGAGCAGTTTGTTCATTCTTACATGTGTCGACCAGTCCCCAGCAGGAGAGGGGCCTTCTGCAGGCCTCCAGGGTCTCTTTCCTCTGGGACTCTATCCTGCCTTCTTTAGCCACTGTTCTTCCGACACTCAGCTGTGTCTGCAACTCAGGGAGTCCCCTGGCTCCGTCTGGGTCCCCTCCTCCTGCCCTCTGGTCTGGAATGCTCTCAGGGCAGTGAGCTGGGCCGGTGGCAGGGCTTGCCTCATTTTTTGCTATCTTGCAGGGATTGCCTGCCATTCATCGCTTTGAAAAGTGCTGTTTCATATATTTCATATGCTAGTTTTTTGGTTGTTTCAGGTGGAAGCAGTAGGGTAAATCTAATCCTTATGACTCCATCTTGGCCTGAGGTGGAAGTCAAAGCTAGTGAATTCTGAAAGTTGTTTAAAACAAACAAACAAACAAACAAAACACACACACACACACACACACACACACACACCAAAACAAATAAAAAAAAACCCACCCCTTTTGTCCAGTTAGCCTCTGACATTCCTCTGAGGCTGCCAGGAAGCGTGTGTCGGGGAGATAAAGTGAAAATTGGGGTGGAGGGGATGTTTACCAGCTGGCTTTCATACTACATGTCTTTACTGACACAGCCCTGGTCAGATACCCAGGAAAGGCCCACACATTCCAGTCCCAAATTCGGGGGTGAGCGCGGAGAGATGTATGCATGTCCATACTCCTCACTTCCCTCTGGGCCAGCAGTGTCTGAGCAAATCTCTCTTGCTCGAGGGCCTGACTTCTGAGGCCAGCAGCTAGAGGCAGTGGCCAATACAAAGATTTTCTTGGCATGACAGGGCGATTTGATTTTTAAGCCTGCCTCGTGTTCAGTCTTGAACCTGATTGGAATGGTCATTGACCCCTTGAAGCAGACGGAATGTCCTTCTGGGAATGAGGGATATAGCAGGGGGCTAGCCCAGGGGTGCAGCTCAGCCTCGCTCTGGACCCTCACCCAGGGACCAGGGTCTCTGTGATGTCTCATGCTTGTCCCCTCCCTCTCAGGACCCTGACAATTCGGACAGGGTTCTAAGGATATATGGCCCTGTATTATTCTCCCAACAATAATTTTAATTCTCTGATGGTTGTGCTCCAAACATTAATAATAGTAGTAATGCTGAAGCTTCTTAAAGCCTTCTTTAAAACAAACAAACAAAAAAGGCACACTGTGCTTGTGCATGGTAAAAAAAAAAAGGTCAAGCACAGCTCAGGGGAGACTTCCGGAGTCCTCCCTGCCTCCTGCACACCCAGTTTCTGAAGTCCACCGGTGAACCATGCTCTGCCTCCTGCCCTCCCCTCTCTGCCTCCTTTGAACTAACCCACCTCCACCAGCATCTCTGACTTCAAGCTACTGTCCCCACCCACTCCCACCTCCCGTGACCCTCTTTCTGGTGACCCTCCCTCACTGCCCACAGACAGGGTCCTGATCCTAAAGCTGAGCTGCCAGCTGCCTCACAAGGCCCGGTGTCTGCTGTTAGGAATAACTGCCCAACGCCTGGGGGACCCCACTATGGGTTTTTGTTCTGTTTTTCAGAGTTTTTATGGCCAACCTTTGGAGATGTGGGCTGGCTTTCCAAAGCCACCCTGCTCACCAACGTCGCCCCCAACCCCAACACACAATCACAAATCCCACCCGAGGTTTGCCCCCACTGGCTTCTGGAAAGAGCCCTAGCGGCTTCCGGAAACCCTTCAGGCCCCGGAGGACCTCCCTCCCACGCGCCAGCCCCCACCCCCCCGCGAAGCCGGCACCGGAACTGCGGTAATAGGACCCGCAGGCCGGCGCTGGGGGAGGGGCCTGCAGAAACCTCGGTGGACCCTCCGAGGCGCGGAGCCGAGTGGGCGCGGGCGCGGGGGCGGGGGCGGGGGCGGGCGGGCGCGGGCGGGGTGGCAGCCGCAACAAGCCGGCCAGGGGGGCAGGGACAGGAGAGGCTGGAGCTCAGTCCCCAGGGCCCCGGGACTGCTCCAGGGAGTGACCCTGACCTGTGCGGGGAGCCCACCCCCTCCCCCGGGGCTCGCATCCCGCCCCGCCCCTCCCTCCGGGGAGAACTCTTTAGAGTTGGGGTGCACGTGATTTCCCCGCGGGGCGGACTGGGGTCCTCTCGGGCAGGGGGGCCGCCCCGGAGCCCTTGAGAGCCCGCAGGTAGGTCCTGGGCCGGGAGGCCTGGAAGAAGCCGCCGGCCCCAGCGAGCCACGGGGCGCGCGCGTCGCCCCACTCGGACTCTCGGTCCTCCTCCTGGGGGCCCCGATCCTGGGTCCCGGCGGGGGCGGCAGAGGGCGGGCGCCGGGAGAGCAGCCGGGGCAGCCGAGGTGGCACGCGGAGTCGTCCCGCGGGGCCGGGCCTCGGTCGGTCTCGAGGGGCCGGGCCCGGGTGGGGGCCGCGGGGCCGCGCGGTGGGAGGGGCGGCCGGGGGTGGTCTCTGAGGAGGAGCCAGGCCGGGCGGTATTGTTCCTCGCTCCGCCGCCCGGGCGAGCGCGGCCCGGCTCGGAGGCGTGCGGGATTGGGGGCGCGGCTTCCCCGCGCTCCCCGCACCGCCGCGCCCCGAACGCCCGGGCCGGCTCCGGTAGGTCTCCCGGGGGCGGGCCGTGGGGAAGGGAGGCGCTCCGTGCCCGTGGGGCTGGGGTTGCCCATCGGAGGAGGGGGTCCCGGGCGGACTGCCCGCCGCGCCGCCCCCTCTGCGGCAGCAGACTGGGAGTCCGAGTGGGCGCGCGGGAGCGAGGGCCTCCTCTCAGCCCGCGCGCCCCGTGCCCCGCAGGAGCCTGGAGTGTGTCCCCGCGATGACCGGGGGACGAAGCCGCGGAGAGCGCAGACGCCCCGGCGCCCCTTCCTAGCGGGCCGCGCTCCTCACCCCCCGCACGGCCGACGGGATGGGGGGCGGCGGGTCGGCCCTGAGGGTCTGTGCCGAGCACCGCGGGGGCATCAACTGGCTCAGCCTGAGCCCGGACGGGCAGCGCCTGCTGACGGGCAGCGAGGACGGCACGGCCCGGCTCTGGAGCACCGCGGACGGCCAGTGCTGCGCCCTCCTGCGAGGTAGCCGCGCCGCGCCTTCCGCTCCTCCGGCCCCGTCCCTCCCGTCCGCGCGCCGGCCTCAGACCTCGGCTCTTCCACCCCGGATCCCGCCCCGGAGCCAGCCCCACCGCCCGGGCCACACCCCCGCGGAAGGCGGGCGGGCGCTGGGCGGCTGGGCGCTGGGCGGCTGGGCGGCTGGGCGCTGGGCGGGTCGGGGCGAGAGCCGGCTGCAGTGGGCTCAGTGCGGAGAGGCGCCCTCTGCGGGCTGTCACTTTCGGCCGGAGCTGAGATCGACTCCTCCCCAACAGTTAACAAAGGGGGTGGCACTCGCCCCTCAGGTGGGCAGCGCCTCCGCTGGCCTCTCACGGGCCGGCCAGGGCACCTCTGGCCGGACATCTCCCTCGGCGTTAGGGCGGCCGGCCCGGGCCTGCGAAGTGCCATGGGCTCTGCGCACGGGGCGTGCAGTCCTCCCAGCTGTTAGCCCAGCGCAGACAGGGAAACTGAGGCGGGAGGGCAGGAGCAGCTGTGGAAGACAGTTGAAATTTGATCATCCGCCCTGCTCTCTGCTGCCTCTCTTTATCTGCAATTCAGCTTATTTGAAAACTGGATGAAATGACAGGAATTTTATAAAAGTTTTACAAATACACGTGGGTTTATATTTGTGTACTTACTCACAGGAAGTGGATATATTTCTTACCTGGGTCCCTGTCACCTCATCTTAGGTCTTGGGCCGGGGCTCCCAGGGCTCTGAACCCTGTGGGCAGGGGACGGGGTGTCTATAAAGGGGTGGAGAAGCTGCAGAGAGCAGGCTGGAGAAGAGGTTTCTGGAGGGACAGACAGAAAACCCACCAGGCTAGCACAGGGCAAGGGGTCATGCCCTCTCCAGACCCCCTGGGCCCAGCGCTGAGCCGCTCATGCACATGGAGGGGCACTTGGACTCGGACTCGGCAAGCCTGAGGGTGTGAGTACAGAGGGGCTGGGCAGGCTCCCGACCTTGGCAGGAGCCCCTGAGCCTCAGCATGTTCTTTTGAACATAATAACTGTGTCTTATCTGCACTCTTCATCCCTTCAAAAATATTTTAGTTCGGCTTTTTTGCTTATTCTGCACAATCCCAACAGCTTGATGCCAAGGCGCTGTGGTCCCTGGAGACGGGATGGGCCTTCCCTACTCCATGCCCTCTCTCGCCCTTGCTCCCCTCATCCTTCCCCAGGATGGGGTGAGGCCTTGCTCTCCTGCTGACCCTGAAGGTCTCTGGTCTATAGCTCAGGGTCAGGTGTCAAGGGCCAGGGACGTACTCCGCAGCCTGCAGGCGCCTCTGCTGGGGAGGCTCTGAGCCAGGCTCCGGCTGGCTTGTGTGTTCAGAGGCACAGCGGGGGCTTGGCGCAGAGAGAGGGGGCTGACCACCGCAGGGAGCCTCGGCCAGCTCAGCGCCAGGTCCCCAGAAGACAGGGTCAGTTTGGCCCAACTTAAGAAATGAGGTTTTTTAAATATTTTTTTATTGATTTCAGAGGGAGGGAGAGAGAGAAACGTCAGTGATGAAAGAGAATCATCACTCGCTGCCTTCTGCGCGCCCCAGCGGGGGTGGAGCCCGCGGCCTGGGCTGTGGCCTGACCAGGAGTCAGACCATGACCTCTGGTCCCTCGGTCCGAGCTCAGCCACCGAGCCACTCCAGCCTGGCGAGATGAGGTTTTAACAGTGAAAACTTATTTTCACTATCACTTTTTAAGTTCGTGTGTGTGTGCTGTGTTTTTATTGATTTGGAATCAGTGTTTACATTCTTTTTCTTCTTCTTCTGTGTGTCGTAAAAACAGCCCCGTGTCTCTTGCTCCTCAGCGTCCCTGTTCCCGGAGCCCCGGGCACTGACATTTCTCAGTGTTTCTTGCCGGGGCCGCCTTGGCCTTCCTGTGAGGTGGGAGGGAGCGGACTGAGGGGGATGGCGCCCTCCAAGGCAGCCTGCCTGCGTGACCTGGGTTAGTCCGCTCGGGTCGGGGCTGGGTTAGGCGCACTGGGCCCGTGGAGGGCTGCTTGGCATGAGTGAGCCTGTGTGTGGCCGGCTTGGTGGCACCTCCCTGCTTTCAGGGCACAGGCTGCCCCCCTAACAGTGCTGAGCTTCCAACCAACAGCTCTGGTCTCAGTGAAATTTGTTGATAATCTTAACATACTTTATAAACTCTTTGGGTTTGGCCAAAAGCCGGGCTGTGTTTTGACAAACAAACTTTGCCCTTGACTTTTAAACTGACATGTTTTTAAGGGAAACAATTTGCAGTTTCTCCAAGTGTTTATTTAATTCGCACAAACGTTGTTTTTCTAGAGGCCTGATCTAGGCTATCCAAGAAGACTGAGAACTCTTTTTTTTAATTTTTAAAAATTGATTTTAGAGAGAGAGATTGATTTATTGTTCCATATATTTATGTATTCATTGATTTTTTAAATCTTCACCTGAGGATATGTTTACTGGTGTTTTAGGTGGAGAGAGAAACATCACGTGAGAAACAC
>CM050521.1:7809571-7819571 GCA_027563665.1 Antrozous pallidus
TATACAACTTGAGGCCAGTGTATAAATTACACTGTACCCCTCACAGTTGTTAATCCTTGGAACAGACTTGCTGTTTAGGTCAGAGCATGGTCTGAGTGGGTGACTCATGCTAACACTAATGGAGCTGATTATAAAAATGTCCATTCTAAGGTCTAAAATTAAACCTCAATCTCAAGGTTAATGTAGAAACCATTTGGGAACAACGCTGTCCAAGGAATATTACGGCAGGTCCCTCACACACGCACACCCCACACACACCAGAAAGCAGGACGCAGGCAGTTTCCGGACCAGATCTTGAAACTCTGTTCAGCACAATCACGCTGTTACCTTGACGTGCGGGTGTGATCATTGCCTCCACGTGCCAGGCTCCGGCGGGCCTGGGCGCTGAGTTGAGGCTGGGAGAAGAGCTTTCTCTGAGTGCACCGCCTGTGCTGTGGGTCTTCCAATGGGAAGGCAAGAGGTGGGTCTGCTGAGGAGCAGTATTAAAGGCACATTTGACACCCAAAAGATAGCCTGGAAGTAAAAAAGTGCTGAAAGGGCAAGTGAAGGAGGATCTGTGGGAGATCTGTATTATGCTCAGGACAAACAGCCAGGGATCCCAGGGAGTTGCTGTGGGCGGGAGAAGGCAGATTGAAGTGAAGTGAGCTTGAGGGCGAAGGGAAGCGAGGTGGCAGGAAAGGTGAAAATGCCGTCACAAGAGAAGCACATGCTCAGAGCTCTCATTAGCCAGGGGATCAGTGAAGGCTAGTGCAAGTAGTTCAGCCTTTGGGAATTTGACTGTAAGTGGACCCAATGCACGGGAGCTTGCAAGCTTGCACAACTCAATCACTAAGCTTTTAAAGTAAAAAAGAAGGAGGTTTTGCCTGCTAGGCAGTTTTCTATGTTCTTGGAGATCTAATTATTTCTTATTGCTTTAGCACTTTTTACTATTAAATTCTCTATTTCCTATACTAAAATATTCCTCGTTTCAAGAATTTGAAGATATTTTTTCTTTAGGCAAGGACAGAAAAAGCACGACAGAATATTCTTGCTTAGCAGGTCTCTTGTAACCTGTGACCATTATTTATTTTTGGATTGGAACCTAGGTCATACATATTCTTTGGTTTTTAAGACCCCTCTCATCTGGAAAAGATATAAATAGATACAGTTCAACAAATTGCAAAAATATTATGTTTTTGTACTATAAATTAATACAAACTGTTTGTCAGAGGTTATAAAGTAACAGGATTAAATAAACTTTCCCCAAGCTTCCTTCTTCCCTTATTTTAAAATAAATATTAATGCTACAAAGGACTGATTTAAAACATTAAAAAATTCTAGTGAATTAAACTAGCATGAAAATTTATAGACTTAAAAGAAAGATTGACCACTTAGTATGAGCCTTGAAAAGTAAAACTTGATATACATTTTCACCTGGTTGATAAATAGATCCTATATATGGTAATTATATAAATGTATGAGACATTAGAATATAAAGATTAATTTAAAATGTAGTTTTGAAATATATGAGAAAGATTAGTTCACTAGAGTAATAAATACTATCAATCCCCTTTCAATTATACTTGTGAATGGGAATTATTAAACTATAAGATGCAGAATCGTAATGTTGCTGTAAAATACATCTGTATAATTACAATTATTTTAAGTGTTCTGTTGTACTATGTGAAATGAAATAGCATAAAGATTAAATACTTTAATTTTATTGTTTTACACTCTTTCCATAGTGAAATTTTTATGCATTGTGTTTTAAAACTTAGTTTAATTTTAAAGCTGGAGCAGAAGATAACACACTGAGTTGCTAAATTAATAGCTGATTGAAGTGAAAGACAAGGTTTTCATTTGTTCTACTCTACGTTTCTCAGATGTTTGTCACTGTTGATGATCCAACAATTTTCTGTTTACTGAAGGGAGTCATAATTATTATTTTTAAAATTGCATGTTGCAATGTTCTACAACTTTTTGTGTTTAATATACTAATATTTTGGAATAAAAGATAACTTTTATTAATTAAAGTTTCTTTTGTTTTCAGGATAACAAAATTTCTTTGTGATTAATTTGGAATTAGCACTTTAGACATTTTTTATACAACTGAAAAGCAGTGGTAAATAAATTTTAAACAGCTTAATTTTTATTTACTTAACATAATACTGCGATTTATACTAAAGATTGTATGAGTTGTTAAAACAGCTGATATCCTTTCCCAAATCATGTGTAAAAGGACATCCTGTTTCAGTTTTAAAAAATAAAAATATTCATGTTCGTGTTCCATTTTTGTTCTTACACATTCAACTATGTCCTTTATATTTGGCATTTTGATTTATTAGGCAATCTTAGCATTAAAGACTTTTAGCAAAGCATTACGAAATTTCAACAGCAATGTGCCTAGTATCCATGATGAATTAATTCCACTAGAGCACAAAAGTTTTCATTATTTAAATGCTAGTGTCTTACATAAGTTTTACGTCACAGTCAAGTTTTCAAAATCAGAATTTAGCTGATATTTTGAGGTAAATACATGTGATTTTTGTTGAACATGCATGTTTTCCTTATATTTAATCCTTCAATGTATGACTCTGCATAGGAATATTTAATAATACTTAATATTGACAATTTTTAAATTATTAAAATTATTTAAAATACATTACAACTTTTTAATCTTATGGTGTACTTTCATTTAAATGCCATATTAAAAGTCCTTTGGATTTAATGTATAAATTTTGTTCAATAAATTAATTAGATACTGGAAGAAACCAGATCCTGGACATAAAATATGTTTTAATGTCACTATAACTTTACTTAAGAAAAGTTCACAGAAATAAATTCTTATACACTTTTTATACATACTATTATCAGTTTTTCAGAAAGTAATTTTAATCCATTTTTTCATTAAATGATAACATGTCAAAAATTGAGATTTAACATTAAGGCACCAAAATTATAAGATGACTTGAATGTGTATGTGGGGAATGTGAAAGAAAGTAGAGGTTATTTATCCCTTCTTTGACATACATAGTTTTATCTATCTATCTATCTATCTATCTATCTATCTATCCATATACTTACATATGTGTATATACACATGGTGGTCAGTGGTGAAAAAGAAAAAGGCAGGGAGAGCTGTAGGAAAAATGAGAGAGGCAGAGAAAAAGATGAAAGAGAAGTACAGAGGGAAAAGTTGAATACTCAGCAAGGACCAATAGTGTCCCTGGTGGTGGATGAGATAGCACAGCTAACAGGTCGGGTTTCACATTTTTGAACATTGTAGTGGATCTGGAATA
The DNA here is from genome assembly GCA_027563665.1 of Antrozous pallidus. Lineage (NCBI taxonomy): Eukaryota > Metazoa > Chordata > Mammalia > Chiroptera > Vespertilionidae > Antrozous > Antrozous pallidus. The sequence goes on from CM050521.1 coordinate 7,812,850, forward strand.
GGATATATGCAGGTTTCTGTTATTGGCCGGCAGATGTCTGTCTGACATGGTACAGTTTTATACCAATGGAACCCCTCACTCTAAGAGGAAATACAAAACCAACAAGTCTAGCATTCAGGACTACCCTATCATAAAGTAAGGAGGTCTAATTGAGCTGTGTCTTTATATCCTGCTATTTGTACAAATAGAAGACTACATCTTGATGCAAAATAAACACAAAAGCACTGTTGTGACTATAACAGGGAGTCATATACTAATTTATATAATAAGTGGTTGTGCACGCTTTATTCAAGATTATGGCTGCAAGAAATGGCATGAATTGCTGGGTGTGTTTAATGCTGGATTATAGCAATTTGAAACATGTCAAACACATAGCTAATGCCTCATGCTTCACTCATTCTTGCGTAAACCTGCATAGCCACCATCCATTATACCCTTGGTAACAACACAATTCTGCAAGTAAATATTGTTACACTAAGTAACCTTTCAATTCAAGTTGTTTAGGAAGAGAAAATGCAATCTTGTGCAGTCAGTTCCAGTGTCAGTTTAATGTTTCAAAAGGGAAGTGGTGTAGAGAATAAGTATCTGTACAGTGACTCGCTTTAAAAAAAGAAGAAAGGGAGGAAGGAAAAAGGAAAAGAAGGAAAACTTGCTGCTGGAAAGAAAAGTAGAACAGTATCATCTGAGTGCAAGATAGGAAGAGTTATTTTGTGATGTAGCTGAAAAGAGGTGGATGATGAAAGATTTAGCTAACAGTTCAGACAAACATTAAATGATGACTCCCAATTTCACCTTTCCCTTTAATGACCTGGGATTTATCTTCACAGATTTTTGTAAAATGTTTGTGGTAGGATTGAGAAGAATGAATAATTTAGTTAGATGTGTTTGGTACTACAAGCCCATTCATTTAAAAAGAATATGCTGAATCTGTACTTTTAAAGGTAAACAGCACTTTGGATTGTGCTATAAATATTTCCTCTAGAGGTAAATAGATGTGGAGGTTTCAATAGTTAAAACTTAGTAAATTCTGGAAAGCATTTCCATTATCTCTGAGGCTCTATCTCCTTTATATTGGACCTACTCCAAGCTTTGGATGAAATAAAGTTATTAAAACATTTCCTTGCTTTTGGCATACTAAAGTTGAGTCTAATGCTTCTGTTTTATAAATAAAAATGTACTAACACTGTTATTGTTTTTCTGAAGCCTGATTTTAGTAACTGTTAGATGACTGAACTTAAAATATAAACCATAATTTATACTCTAGTTTTATAAAGTCAAAAATTCCACGAGGAACAATAAAATCCTCTGGTTAATAGGATTTGGAAGTTATGTAGATCTGTCTTCATAATTATAATAAAGATTTAAACCCATGACTGTCTGCTTGCTGATTATTCTTAATTGTTTGATGGCCTTGGTTATAATACGGAATTCTTTAATTCATCCAGTTGGTAGTGACAGTAACTACCCAAAGGTTACTATTAAATGCTTGCACCTGTCTGCCTAATTTGAAAATAGTTTCAATTTTTTTTTAATTTTTGTGTTGCAAACTCCACCCAGAGATAAGTATTTCAAATAAAATCAGACGATGAAGGAAAAACATACACATACCAGCTGTATTGTCAAAGGTAAAATTTAAATGCAATATTTAGAAGTTATGTCTATCTGTTTCCACAGTTGAAGATGACCCAAATTATAATTTTCATATAACTAGTAAAGGTAATCAAGATCTTTTCTCTGAATATTTTAAACATTGTGCATGTAAAATTTATGTCTAATTTGAATACTTATTAGTTGCCTAATATCAGAAAAGAGTATTAGCTTTGTTTTTTGCTTATAAAATTCATCACTGTGTAACAGTTTTCATTTGTGTGATTTTTCTTTGTTAATGTTCAATAAGATGTTTAACAAAACTAATTTCTGCATAAACACATGTGGTTCAAAAATTGTTTACTATGGTTACGGCAATTGCTTCTTTTATGATTATGGTATATTTTTTTGTTGCTGCTTTTAAAAAAATCAGAATAGCTTTCATTTGTATATGTAGTTTTTGTTATACTAATTTACTTTGCTAGTCCAGCTACATATGATCTTTTATAAATAAGCAAGTCTTTTTTTTTAATTGATTTTTTTAAAGTTATAGAATTAACCTAATAGTTTAGGCTTGAGGAAAATACCTGTTAAAACTATTCTTATAACTATTAATTTTAATAATTATAATATTAATATGCAAACAAATCTCTGTTGGAGATTATATATAAATATAAATATATATATCATATATAATAAATATATATATATCTGTGTTGGTCTGTGTCTCTGTGTGTATGGGTGTCCACGATCATATTTTGTAAGAACCTGAGGAAGAAGATTTCTCTGTGACATAAAAAGAAAATAGGAAGCGTACATTTGCTTTATAATAAATGCATTTGAAAATTTTTAAGTGAACAAAAGTCTTAAAATATGACCAAGTTTAAAGTAGCAAAAGAATCTAGCAGTAAAACAATTAGATTGAGATAAATGTAACACCCTTCTTTATTTAGGCTGAGTGCTCTGCCTGTCTAGCATCGCCATTAAAGTCACTGTGCAGCCAGGTTGTTTCTGAAATTCTGTCTGCAGAAGTGAAGGAGAGAAGTGCAGCACTAGGTTATGGTGCAGGGTTCAGATATCTGTAAGAGTCAAAACTGGTCTCCCTGAATCACAGGCTTGAGAGGCACTGTGCTGTTCTGGTTTGTAAGAGCACATAGGTTCTTTATTTACTGCAAGTTTCCACTGATCTTGGCAGGACATCTCATTGCTACCCTGAAAGTACAGTATATTTATGCAGTGAAAATGATAAAACATTTATTACTGTAGAGAAGGTAATATGCATAATTTATGCTGTTTTTAGCACAATCATTAGTGATATTCTTGATAGATTTTATTTCCAGCTTTCATATCTAATACATGCCTGGAAAATTAATTTTATATCTTTCATTTATTTGCCTATGTTAAAATTGAGTTTTAAGTCATCTTCAAGTGAACAGTTTGATTGCTGCTCATGCATAAGCTTAATTACTTCCCAGGAAGGACAGTATTAAATGTTTTAAACGTCAGAAAAATAAATGAATATGAGCTGTTTGATTAAAAAAAATAGGCAATATCTGACATGTTTGCAGCAGGAGCTTTTTCTTAAAATGCCTCCAAGGCAAAATTTTATTTAGTCACAAAAAAAGAAACCCATTATACAATTTATCATTGGCTGAAACCATATGATTTGTAATACCCTTACAAAATTTTAATTTTGTATGATTAGCTGTGCATCATTAAACAACAGCATTGCATAAGATGTGCTGTAAAATTCTGACAGAATCAAGATAGTGAATATTTAAAAGAAGGCTGTATAGTCATCCATGGTTGTCAAAGGTAGATAATAGAAAACATAGAACACTAGAGTGTGCAATCGTGCCTTCATTTAAACTGGTTTTATAGGTAGACTTTAAAATGTGGTCGTTCGGAAATGCTATTGACCATGCTATGTGCATGGTATGTTACTTTGGCTGTTAAACGTAACCACACAAAAATGCTTATAGGAACCATAATTTCAGTGATTAGTATCTGCATGAAAGCTGAATTTATATTGCTTTTCTTGGTAAATGACTATTCAAGGCTTTTTTCATTTTCTTCTAAAAATGCTGTCTCTGTAATTGGCAGAGAGGGACATCTTGATAATGGAAGTGTGAAGGTGTAACGTGTGTTAATTGATACTTCTTAATCACTTTCAGGTATTAGGTCATGATGCAGGAATCTGCGACAGAGACAATAAGCAACAGTTCAATGAATCAAAATGGAATGAGCACTCTAAGCAGCCAATTAGATGCTGGCAGCAGAGATGGAAGATCAAGTGGTGACACCAGCTCTGAAGTGAGCACAGTGGAACTGCTGCATCTGCAACAACAGCAGGTGAGTTTTGTTTTCTCAGTGATTCCTTAAAACAAATAAGCCTCTTTTCTTGACTATGAAAAACATGTGTGCAGAGCAAATTGAGCATGTGTGAAGCTGAAGGATGCTGAGGATTTATTATTGTTTGGAACATGATTGAAGTAGGGGGAAAGACAGGATTTTCAGGTCAGTTACGTCATAGCAGCACCAGAGTGCCCTTCAGGTATCAGGCTATTAATTAAGTTCACAGGGTGGTCTTCTGGAGGTTCTGTAAAGCTTTGTAACAAATATTTCATAGCTTCTAGTTTACTAACATTGTGCTGCAGAATGTGATACTTGGTTTTCCACCAGAGGGCCACATCACTTGATACTCGCTTATACAATGGATTTATTGCAAGCCTGAGTTAAGGTGAAAAGGAGCACAAGGACTTTTCGCAACACAGATGCTTACCCGTGATAGCTGCAAACGTTCAGCTATTAATTAGCGGACATTGGCTGAGAGAACGTGCCAGATGTAAACGCTGTGAGCATTTATGTGGCTGTTCTTAAAAAAAAACTCACTTTAAGATATTTTGAATAGACATCTTTGGATAACATGAAAAATCACTTTTCCCCCCTGTTTGTGTTTCATAAAATATAGTTGTTCTCTTTAAATCTAGACAAGGAAACAGCTGCTCAATAAAGATATATCATCAAGTAACCCATTATTCTTTTTACAAAACAGATTGATTTTTCCCTATTTTGTTTGTCAATGAAATATTATTAGTAACAAAAGAATAGCCATTTCATTCTTCACTGACTCAACTCCTTGGAAACAGTGGGAGAGAACAGAAAGCTTCCAAAGCAGGTACTTACATTAGGCCAGAGTGAGGATTCCTGTTTGAAAACGGATTTTAGTTGTTTTAAAAATAAAGCTTATTTCTTTAACTTTCTGCATTGAATCCAGACTAAATGTGAGAAAACATTAAAAGGAAAATATAATGACTTATTATTGAAATATGTTTCATCTTTAAGTTACTATTTAATGAGAAAGAATACATTTCAAAAAAAATAAACCAAATGTCCACACCAGAGTAAAATTTAATAGAATCATTAATGTTTTTAAAGTTGTTTTAGAATATATGTACTGAATAATGTTTTAACATTTTGGTTTTTTTTTTTTAACAATAATCCTCTTAAAGAGCTAGACATAATGCTTTAAATAGGTTCCCTAATATTTCAGAATTATTTCTCTTTTCATAGACAGTAATTATTAGAAAGATCATATTTTAAAAATGTTTTGTTTTAACCATTATAGGAATTAAATGCCTACCAAAGTCCTAGAATTATCCTATTTTTACAGGTTTCTTTACATAAATACAGTTTTTTTATGATAGCTCTTTTCTTCCTTTAATGTATTTACAGGAAATATACCATTGAAATGCTATGGTAGTCCTACTGACTCCCTGAAGTCAGAGTCTTAAGAATTTATAGCCAAATTCTATTTAGTTTGGGAATAGACTGCATTTAAAAAGGCAAGTGACATGAATAACTGAAAAATAAACATGTTAGTTTAGTACTGAGAAGACAACAGGTTCTGAAGGGAAATGCAAAGTAAGTGTTTTTCTTTCAAAGTTTTGATTACTTACTTAATAATAATAATAAAACAGGGTAAAATCCTGGCTATAATTTATAGTACTCTGGAGGCATTTTGTGGTAAGGTGTGTTTATAACCTGAATTTGAAGTTCACTTTGTTGTACACAGTTTATGTAAACTGTAAAGAAGTAAATACAAAAATTATGCTCTTTATACAATCTAGCAACTTCATGTATTGAATATTTGTGGAGTGCCCTCTAGAAGTGATTTAACACAATGGTGGGCACTTACAAAGGTGTATGTAATAATTTAATAAACATGGAAGCTATGGAATAATTTAATAAATAAACATGGAAAACCTTTGTAAATGTACCTCCCCTGGGTTATGTTTTAACTGTATTAATATAGTTAGAGACATGATGTTATGGCATTTTTGTCCTTCTATGTGTGTGTTTTAGAAGGAATTAAAACCATACAAAAATATGCAAGCAAATTCATAAAAAGTGAAATAATTTTACAAATTTATTTTTACCCGGTGTTATTTCAAATGCATAATTTTGAAGAGAATTAAATTACGTCTAGTAAGTGTAATGATCTAAATATTGTTGCCTGAGGTCTCTTATTTAGAAATATAATTTATGAGGCAGTGAGTGATGAAAACAAAGTAAAATTTTGGTTTGCTATGAACTGCTGGCAGAATATGTCCTACCTTTAAAACCAGGTTGTTTGCCTTGATTTTGTATGGCTTTTTTATATTTATAGACTTGAGAAGTTTGACTTAAGGCATGAATTTAAGAGAAAAGGTTAGTGTTTGGAATAGATTGTAATAGATAGTTCATGATAAATAGATTGGTAGAGTAATAGAGATTGATAAATTATAGCTGGAGTTTTCACCAAGAATTTAATTTTTTAATATGGAAATATTTATAAAATGTGGAATATCTTTATTTTATTATTTAGAAAGAAAAATGCAACTTAATGAAAGGATTATGTTACAACAAGAGTCTTATAGTGAAAAAAACATTTATTTGAATTGGTTTGATTTGCTTATCAGAACTGTGTTACAGAGATATTTGCCATTCTTATTTTCACCATCCCACAAGTTTAAGAGTAAAATGACCACTTCATTACCTTAGATGTAATTTTACCTGTCGTATATTATTATTTATTGTAAATAGCTTTATTCTTTTCAAGAAATTTTACCATACATTTCTGATTGCTTAATATA
>CM050521.1:7824571-7904571 GCA_027563665.1 Antrozous pallidus
ACTTGCTATAAAATTATTGTTGAATAACCTTCCAGGAAATTAAATTCAGCTGATCGCCATTTGAGGCTGAAAAATATTAAATGGTACTATCTGTTGATTTACAAGGGGGAAAAAACCAAAGAGATATGTAACTGAGATTAATGAGAAATCCTCATTTTGTTTAGGTTTATATAATATTTGAGCCCTTCTAAGTTCAGATTGTTTGGCTCTCATTTTTAATAGTGCACTCAGTTTTAGTATATTTCTGATCCCACCCCTTTTAATATACATGTGGAAAGTTAGGTGCAGAAATGTGGTTGTTACCATGTGGATATTTAATAGTAAATTTAGCATTCTCAAAATTAAATAAAAATATGAAAGAAGGAATAGATATATAAATGCAACTATTGAAAGGACTAATAGTCATTCTTTTAGTACCTTGCTTTAACTATTATGTGACATGTTGTGAATATAATATAAATAACATAATATGCATTAAATTAAATACATGTGCACTAATTTCTAATTTGAAATATATACAAGCAATTTCATAATGAATGTTTAAAATGATAGTTTACAAAGGCAAAGCCAAAATGCATACAATGGAGGTTCCTGGCACACTTTACATTTACCTAGCAATTGCAATGAAGAGGGTCCAGTGGAGGCATATCACGTTTCTCAATGATTTCAATGGAAAATACATATACTGGCTTTTATCATCATAACAAATATCCACTCATGAAAATATCTTTACTATAAATTTTTAAAATTCATACATTCTCCTCACTTTTTTGTGATTGATGATAAGTAGTTGCCAATTGTAGTACTTTCAATACTACAATTAAAGTGGTATTTTAAAGTACTTTTCAACTTATCCTAAAACCTAACCAATATGGGATAATTGCTTTTATGTACTATAATAGAAAAAAAATGAATAATGCAACTACCATGTGAAATGCTTCATGATAAATTTGGGTGATGATTACCATTTTTAATACAAGGTTATAATGTGGTTTTCTGATTTTTTGAAAACGATATACTTCCCATTTATTAAAATATGTGCTAATATAGATAATAATAGGGGAAAATCTACATAAAGTTTTACCTGCATACTTCTATGTGGTTCTAGCACTAAATATATTTTTCCTAATTTGTATTTGTGTAGAGAAATATGCAGGTGAGGATAGAAAAGATAATTTATGGTAAAAATATCACCAGATATAGGTTTATTTTAAGTAATTTCCCTTTTCTTATAATGGACCAGCCTGTTTTGTTAAGGAAGGAAAAAATAATTAGGATGAATAAAACAGCTTCTTGGTAAAAAAAAGCCACAAATATTTAACTAATATTGCCAAATTTTAATGCCTTCCATATATACTTGCTGTCCCACAGATTTTATAAAAATATCATGGAGCCCTGGCCAAGTGGCTCGGTTGATTGGGGCATCATCCTGTACACCAAAAGGTTGTGGATTCCATTCCTGGTCAGGCTAGATACCTAGGTTGCAGGTTCAACCCCCAGTTGGGGTGCATACAGAAGGCAAGAAGGCAACGAATTGATGTTTCTCTTTCACATCGAAGTTTCTCTCTCTCTCTCTCTCTCTCTCTCTCTCTCTCTCTCTCTCTCTCTCTCTCTTCCTCTCTCACTGAAAATCAATAAGAACATATTCTTGGGTGAGGATTAAAACATTTTTATTTTATTTTCTGGAATGACTTTCTTATGTATGTGCTCAATCCTTAGAAATTAATCATAATATTATTAATAATGTGTACACACTTTAACAGCTGATCACTTGGTTGTGAAAATAAAATGTATTTGAATAAACACTGCCTTTATAATTATTCATAATGTGTGTATACAGTTTTTGGAACACTGTATACATTTTGAAAGAAAATCTTTCTTTTGCCTTTTGAAATTTCATATGGCACATGGGTTACCCGTTCCTCCTCACTACAGTGTTCATAACCATCACACTCATAGGCGAAAACTCTGCTCTGTAACTGAAGAAACACTCTTGCGATGTTCTTGTTGCCTTAACATAAATTGGAAATACAGAGTTTGGAAATCTCTCTGTACACTCACTATGTCTGACAATTTTCACTAAATTGTTGTGGAAGAGAAGTTAGCCTTGTGTTTTGGCTCCAGGCACACCTGGGCCAGCTCCTGGAGCACACGGTGTCACTAGAGTGGTAGGAAGGCCACCAGGGCATCTATGGGATGCTCTTCTTCGACATGGATCATCCGGCACAGACCAGATGACTGGCTCTTGCTTCTGTAGAAGGTCTAGCAGTTCCAGTGGCTGTGTCATGCCTCTAGTACCACCTGTTGATCAGTTCATCACCAGTGTTGCTCATGAAGAGGAAGATACCTTTTCTGCAGTTGGTCCTATATGCAGCTTAGATGAAGCCCAGGAAAGGTACCAGGACCTCCATCAGGCCTGGGGTCAGCTTGTCCTTCTCATCAAAGAAGAGAAAGTGGACATGAAGAGTGAGATTCCCCTGGACCCAGATCTTAAGACTCTTCTTGTAGCTTAAGATCCTTCTTCTAATTGGTTCATGAGAATAAAGTGGGGATCACAGGGCAGAGAAAGGGAAGAAAGATTTCTAAGTAGAAGGAAAACGCACATAAAAACTGGCCAGTCTAAAAAAGGACAGAATATTGGGGACTTCCCAGTATTTTGATGCAAAGCCTATTTGGGAGATTGATTGGAGTTCAAGTTGGAATGGTAAATGGACAAAGTCTAAGATTTGGAGGACCTTGTTTTTATGCCTAGCAGTTTTGACTTTTATTCTTAGGTGTCAGACAACCATTGAAGATGTTTAGTTAGAGATATGATGGCATAACAGCATATTGATGATTTAATCAATAAAACAAAAAGAGATCCCAGTATTTGGCAATGATATATCTGATATAGGGTTAATGTCCAAAATATAGAAGGAACTCACACAACTTAACAAAAGGAAGACAAAAATTCCAATTAAAAAATGTAGCAAAGGACCTGGTTAGACACTTCTCCAAAGTGGACATACAGAAGGCCAAGAAATACATGAAAAAAATACTCCTCCAATTCACTGAAATCAGGGAGATATAAAACAACGAGATATCACCTCACACCTGTCAGAATGGCTGTCATCAACAGATGACAAGTGCTGGCAAGGATGTGGAGAAAAGGGGACCCTAGCGCACTGCTGGTGGGAATGCAGCCTGGTGCAGCCATTATGGGAAACAGTATGGAGTTTCCTCAAAAAATTAAATATGGGACTTCCATTTGACCCAGTGATCTCACTTCTAGGAATATATCCTAAGAAAGCCAAAACAGCAATAAGAAAGAATGTATGCACCCCTATGTTTACAGCAGCACAATTTATAATAGCTAAGATCTCTAAACAGCCCAAGTGCCCATCAGTGGATGAGTGGATAAAAAAGCTGTGGTAAATTTATACCATGGAATACTCTGCAGCAGTAGAAAAGAAGAATCTTTTACCCTTTGAGACAGCATGGAGGGACCTGGAGAATATCATGCTAAGTGAAATAAATCAGTGAGAGAAAGACAAGTATCACATGATCTCGCTCATATGTGGAATCTAATCAACAAAATAAACTGATGAACAGAGTGGATCCAAAGATACTGAAGCATGGAATAGAGTGTAGAATGTCAGAGGGAAGGTAGGGAGGGAGAGTAGATGAGAGGTAATCAACCAAAGACCTTGTATGCATATAGGTATGACCCATGGAAGCAGGCAATGGGATAGTGAGGACCTGGGGCGGTAGGCAGGGGTAGGTTGAAAGCATCAATGGAGGAGAAAAGGAGACATATCTAATACTTTCAACAATCACTTTTAAAAAAATGAAATAGGATATATTTATATTTTAGAAGATAAAATAGTCTGACATAGGCAAAGCTGTGCAGAAAAATAAAGAAAAACAATTTTAAGACTGAGAGTCAAAAATAATACTCAGAATGAATTAAAAAGCAAGGTTAAGGATCCTCCTCAGGAAGAATCCCTTATGAGCAGTCGCAACTCCGTGCCAAGCCTTGCTACTGCCACTCTCTGGCCACCAGAAGTCAGGGTATGGGGACTGCAGTATTTTCCAGGAAGGGGCTGCCACCTACCCAGCCCCCAGGCACTGCTGGATTCATGAGCTGGACAGAGACTGGAGAAATGTTTGGCTTAGCCACAGAGCCAGGAGTAACGGGGAGGAGAGAGGCGGCTGGAACATCACTGGCTGTAGAGACCATGGTGGGAGTGCAGCAAAGGGAGAAACTCCAGAAACTCCATAGGTACCCTGCCATCATCCAGCCTTGGAAGTTCAACCTGATCTCTGTATGTGGGAGGAACCATGTGGCAAAACTCAGAGCCAATGGAGGAGTTTTATCAGCATACCCAGCAGTGAATATGAGGGACCATTTATTTCCAGGAAGTACTTTTGTTGGATAGCAGGCCTGGGACTGGACATTGGGGTTCAGGAAAGAAGATTGGTACTGACTACCTCCAGTGCAGGGGAACCACCCCGTCCCCACCTGTGGAAGGTCTGGTTCTGCCTACCATGTGACAATCGAAAGCAAAAGATAATAGCTCTGGGCTGGAAATCTGTACCCTTGTGGCTGGATCTGTTGGCACATGAACTTGGACATTTGGCCTGGTCAGAGACAGGGCCAATGCCTCACTCAGCAGGAGCTGGCCATGATGAAATATTTGAGTCCTAAGTGGGGTTTATTATTTTCTAATTTTAAAATCTCCTGCTTAAGGTGGGGGTGAGGGTGTGCCAGCAAGTACCCTCCTACAAGCTTCAGGGACCACTCCCAATGCAAGGCTGTTTAAAACCTCCTGGTCAGGACCAGGTACCCCACAAGTGCAGTTTCATGAGGACAGGGAGAACAGTTAAGAACAGGCACATTCAAGGTGAAAGACCTGAGGCAGACCAAGGCTCAGAGTTATGGAGGGTTGCATACGTCATTCAGGTTGTGTCGGGCCAGGCAGGGACAATGACTCACATTGGCTCACTCCAGCAAACCTTTATGGAGGCCCAGGATGAGCACACCGAGGGACCAGATTCACCAATGTCAGAGCAAAACTCAGCAAACTCCCCAAACAATTCTAAGCACCAGTATAATAGTTGGTACAACTTGGTTGTGGTGGAGCCTCGAGGTCAGCAAGCCTGAAGACTAAGCCCACCCTTGAGTGGGACACAAGCTATCAAGATGTAAATACAACAGGAGGCCCCGTGTAACTCATACAAGAGACATTCCTAGATCATCCAACTCCAAAGATCAAGATATTACATGACCAGGTCTCACAAGAAGATCACTTCACCAAGACTGAGAGGCATAACAGTTTTATCAAATACAAAGGAAGAAACACAAAGAAACAATAAACATGCAGAAACAAAGCAACAGGCCTCAAAAGAAGGAACAAGAGGAAACTCCAGAAAGCTAAATAAAAGAAAGGAAGCAATTTATCAGAGCCAAAGTATAAACTAACTAGTAGTCTAGTACATGGACTCATGCAAATTGAAAGGAAATTAATTAGAAGAAATATTTTAATATCACTATTCGCCCTTTTTAATAACAGAATTTCCAATCAAATTCACAATCAACAACGATAGATAGAAACACACACATACAATTGGCACCAGCGAGAATTTCATATGTATCATGCATGCATTTTATAGATATAGAATAAACTTTCTTTATTAGACCTGCTTTCTGACTTAGCTAAACTTTTTCCAGCCCAGTGAACTACCCCAACTTTTCTTTCAGATAATTGTCAGCAACACAGCAGTAAATATTAACATGAAGCAGATTATTATTGTAGATCATGCAGGAAAAACAAAGGGTAAAATATTTAACTGCAGCGGTGTTTGACTATATTCTGCATAGTGAGAAAACTTGAAGTCATTTTCAAGGTCTACCATTCTTACTTTTTTTCAGTCAGGTCAAATTTCTAAATCTCCATTTTTCTGGCTAATGAAAAGAAAATTGGATTCCACTGAGTCTCCTACCTACCTACTTCAGGACTTCTATGAGGATAAAATGAGATGAGGCATGGGAAAATGCTCCACAGACATTTGCTTAAAGTGTGAAATGTTTTCACCTGTTTCTTGGACTCCAAGGAGGCTATTTGCTAGGGAGAGGAAGTTGGGCATTGCTATGTGATGTCATTACCCAGAATTCACAGCAACCATTCCGGGCTGGGAAGGGTTGGGCTGGGCTATGGGCTATGGGCTGAATTTTGTGCCATGAGGTATCGGCAGAGTGAGCTATGATTTGGTGCTCTTGTTTCAGGGTGGTGGTGGGGTCTGTGTCCCCTTGGGAGAAACTGAGTGCTGTGTTCTGGGAGCCAGGTTTGTGGTGCCATTTCTCTATGCATGTCACGGCAGCTCCTGCATTGAGCATCTGCCCCCTTGTGATCAGTGCACATCATAGAACCAGTTGGAATTTGGGAAGGACACTTGGCATATTAACCTTTTATATAGATAGAAGGTTTTTGGAATGCTAAACAACACGTGAAAGGACATTGAAACCATGAAAAACAACCAATGGAAAATAAGGGATGAAATAGCAGAAATAAAGACTACACTGAAAAGAATTAACAGTAGGTTAGAAGAAGCTGAGGACTGAATAAGTGAATTAGAAGCCAAGGTAGGGAAAAATCTCTCAGTCAGAGCAGGAAAATAAAACTTAATATGCATGACAGTTTAAGGGACCTATGGGACAACATGAAATGGGACAACATTCACATCATAGGTATGTGACTAGAGGGCGGAGAAGGTAAGTAAGAATAGAGAACCCGCTTGAAGAAATTATGACAGAAAACTTTTCTAAACTGATGAAGAAAAAAGTCACACAAGTTTAGGAAGCACAGAGAATCCCAATCAAGATGAACTCAAAGAGACCCACACCAAGACACATCACAATGAAAATGGCAACCATTACAAACAAAAATATAAACTTAAGGCAGCAAAATGGAGACAGTCAGTTAACTGTGAAAGAGCTCCCATAAGGCTGTCAGATGATTTCTTAACAGAAACACTACAGGTTAGAAGGGAATGCCATGGAGTATTCAAAGTAATACAAAGCAAGGATATGAAACCAAAGCTATCATTCAAAATTAAAGGTGAAATAAAAAGCTTCCCACACACACAAAAAAAACCAAAGGAGCTTGTTACTATCAAACCAGCCTTCAAGAAATGATGAAGTGACCGTTGTAAGAAGAAAAAGAGAAAGAGGAGCATAGACATAAAAAATAAAAATGCAATAAATAAGTCCCTATTGATAATAACTAATTAAAAGAAAAATGATCTTTATATATGCTGTCTATAAGAGACCGAACTTAGAACAAAATACTCACAAACATGAAAGTGAAGGTATTGAAAAAATTTCCAAGCAAATGTAAACTGAAAATAACAGCTGGGGTAGCAGTACTTGTATACGACAAACTAGATTTTTTTTTAAAAAAGGCCATGACAAGACACAAAGAAAGGTATTATGTAATACTAAAAGGAATGATCTAACAAGAGGTTATCATTCTTGTAAATATACTGTATATGCACCCAATATAGACTCACCTAAATGTATACTTTTGGTGAACTTTAAAGGAGATACTGATAGTAATTCAGTCATAGTGGAGAACTTTAACACCCTACTCTCATTACTGGACAGATCTTCCAGACAAAAAAATAATAATAAGAAAACAGTGACCTTAAATGGCAGACAGGATCAGATGTATTTACTCAATATTTAGAGAACATTTCATCCTAAAGCAGTAGAATATATATTCTTCTCCAGTGCATATGAAATATTCTCAAAAATAGACCACATATTGGGACACAAAATAAATCTTAACAAATTCAAGAATATTGAAATCTTATCAAGGTTCATCGCAGATCACAGTGGCATAATATTAGATTCAACTACAATAAAAAAAAACTAAAAAAACATGGAGGATAAGTAGCAGGTTATTAAACAATGAATGGGTTACCAATGAGATTAAGGAGGAAATTTTTTTTAAAAAACTTCCTGGAAACAAATGAAAATGAATACACAACAACCCAAAATTTATGAGACACAGTGAAAGTAGTTCTGAGAGGGAAGTTCATAGGAGTACAGGCCTAACCCCAGAATTTAGTGCTACATGCAAGTGGTCAGTGGTCACCCTGTGTATAGTAAATGCTGAATAATGATAGTTATATGAACATGAGAACTTCTGTATTCCTGACTCTCAGTTCAAACTACTAGACAGGCAAAGTCTGAAAATCATAGAAGATTTAATTAGTTCATAGATTAGGAGCTGGCAAAACATGGACTGATGATATTCAATAGTACTGTGCCAATTTCAGCTTCTCAATTCTTGAAATCACTGTACCTTTATATTGCTTTGTTATAAAGGCTCACACTTAGTATTCTGTGCAACTCCTCTTAGCCATCTTAATTATTTATCCTCTTCAGGATTGGTCCAACGCTGGCTTTCTCACTGGTACAGCTTTGTTCACTGGTATATTAATTATTTTCTAAAATAATTATTGTATTTTAATGTAATCTTAAAAGTATTGGCTTTTCCAAAATGCATTAAATTATACTCAAATTAACCACATCTACAACTTCTGCACTGAGAACAAGTACTCAAAATACATTTATAATAGTAAATGTATAATATTTCATTTTTAAGATTGACAACTTTATCTCTTTATCTCAAATTCTCTACAAATTACTTTTATGATCAGAATTTAAAATAATCAATGTAGTTCATATGGTTAACATGTACTATATATTACAGATAATGTTTAAAATTTTTTATTGAATGAAGAATGGGAAAATTGTGAAAACTGTGTTAATAATAGTTATCTCTGGGTAATCAAGCTGGGGATAATTTTTTTCTTCATATACATTTTTAATTTCTACACTTACTATATATTCTTTATTTTATAGAAAGTTACACACGATTAAAAATAAAATAGTCTTATTCTTCTGGAAGCTCAAATATCTTACAGAAAATAAATATCCATTTTTTTGTATTTTTTTTGCCAGTCAGTTTTTTTGTCTATCCAGTTATTTCAATTAATAAGACAACTCTTTTAGCTCACTCAAAACTATAAGAATTGCTAAAATTTATACCTCATACATTTCACCAACAGCATATTTGGGGATAAACTATTATTTAGCTGACACTGCTGTACTTTAGATTATCTGTTAACTCAGACAAGCCTTTTTGGATTTTCTTGGAACTATTTTAAGAACTGAAAAAACTTTTTAAGAAAATGAGTTTGTTCTTTATAATTCTCTGTAAATAACAAGAGATTTGCTGTAGATATCAAGCATTAAAATTGTTTGGTGACCCTTTTCTAAACAAACATAAATTGGCCTTTAATAGTATGTAACTTAGGATCAATTCCAACTTTTCAACTCATTTCATTTAATGTTTGCTTTATTTTTAGTCTGATGTGTTTCTAATTGAGATTTTAAATTTTGATTTTATTTAAAACTAAAGAACTGAGCATTATATTTTAAGTCATATTTTGTGGCTTATCCCCTAGTTTTCAACTGTTTAAGCAGTCTTCTAAAAGGAAATAAAAATGCAGATTATGTAGATTGGAACAAAGTATCAAAATAATAAGGCCCATAAATCATGTGACTTTTTTGGAAGTTCTGTTAATTAAACAATATTCAGAAGATGACAGCAAAGATAAAGACTGTTACTCACCACCTGGTACAAGCACATCAAAATTGTAACTAAAATACAGAACAACCACCATTCACAATGTCCTGAAATCTGGCTGAATGGAAGTCCTACAACTAGAGAAGTAAAGAAGAAAGCACATTGAGACTGGTAGGAAGGGTGGAGGAATGGAAAAGGGTGGTCTGACATCCACCTGTGCTTTTTTTTTAATTAGGAGGGAGATTGTTCCTGCAGAGACTGCTCATGATGAGCAAGGGGTCCCAACACCAACCCAGAGGTCCAGAGCTGGCAAGAGAAGTACTTGTAAATACAGGCTATAAAAACCAGTGGGGATTATGGCTGAGTGACTGGAGGCTGTTGCAGTTCCAGAAGTTCCTCTTAAAAGGACCTGAGCACAAACTTACAGCATCTCCCTTCCTCTGAGGTCCAACAATCAAACACATAGGGGGAGAAAGTGGATTTTCTGGCATTGGGGTGGGAATTTGGGAGCTGTTTTTTTCCAGACGGAGTGCTCACAGAGGTCATTGTTCCTGTGCTGGGACCTCCCTCATAGCAGGACTGACTGGAAGCCATATCTGAGTCTCCATCACCCTGGACAACACTGTTTGTTCTGCCTTCATGACACCCTGACACCCTACCACATCCAGTTTGCAGCCCACACAAGCTGTTTGCAGCAGCTTTTCCATATGAATGATCTGTCTTGGCTCAGGCTTCAGACTTTGCTAAAATCTCTCAAACAACCTGCAGCTGGTGAAAAAATACACCAAACTTATTAATAAAAAAGCCCAAGACCCAGCACTAGCACCAGCCTACCTGCCTTCACAGCACTTCCAAACCCAATGCAAACAGCAGCCATCTGCAGATCTTTCTGTAGCTCTTGCTGGGTGGTTCCAGGCAGTGGCTGACTGCACCTCCCTGGAGACCCTATAGCCAGCACACCTGGTGGACAGCTTCAGACCATACCAGATTAAAATTCTACACATCCACAAGTGACACACTCAAGGGGCACACTTAGTGAGCACTGAAGTCCCACTCCCACTGAAGTAAGTTCTGCTCCATAGGGGTATACCCTACATAGCAGCTTTTCCACAGCTGATCAAAGCTGATTCTCACAACCAACTGACCTGGAGGTCAATTCCTCCCAGTAACAACAACAGAAAAAAAATCTCAACTAGAAGACTATGCACACAGCCCACAGAGGGACACACCTAGAATGCCCAGCTCAGGTGACTGGGGAGGCTGAGCCGTTGGGACCTACATGACTTCTACTCCACAAGGCCATTCTACCAACTCCAAGAGACATAGCTGATCTAACCAATACACAGAAACAAACACTGGGAAGCAGCCAAAATATGGAGACAAAGAAACATGTCACAGGTGAAAGGAATGGAAGCAAGCAAACTACTAGATACAGAGTTCAAAGTCATGGTTACAAGGTTACTCTATGATCTTCATAAGAGCTTCAAGGGACTTAGTAGCACTTTCAAGGATCTTAGAATGTCAAAGACATAAAAAAGATCGGCTAGAAATTAAGCATACACTAACAGAAATAAAAAAATAATTTACAGGAATCCAACAGTAGAGCAGAGGATTTCAAGAATCAAATCAAAGATTTGAACTATGAGGAATCAGAAAGCATCCAATCAGACTAGCAAAAAGAAAAAAGAATGAAAAAATGAAGATAGCATAAGGAGCCTCTGGAACAACTTAAAGCATATGAACATTCACATTATGGGGGTGTCAGAAGAAGAGAGAGCAAGATATTGAAAACCTATTTAAAGAAATAATAACAAAAAATGTCCCCTACCTGGTGGAAGAAATAAACTTACAAGTTCAGGAAGTGCAGCGAGTCCCAAAAAGAGGAACTCAATTAGGCCCACATCAAGACATATAATAATTAATATGCCAAGGGTTAAAGAAAAAGAGAGAATTTAAAAAGCAGTTAGTTACCTACAAGGAAATGCTCATACAACTGTCAGCTGATTTTTCAACCGAAACTTTGCAGGCCAGAAAGGATTGACATGAAGTATTCAAAGTGATGAATAGTAAGGACCTATAACCAAGATTACGCTACCCAGAAAAATTGTCATTTAAACTTGAAGGTCAGAAAAATAATGTCATAGTCAATAAAAAGCTAAAAGAGTTCATCACCACCTAACCAGAATTACAGGACATGTTGAATGAAGGGTAATCTTTAAGAAGAGGGAGAAAAAGGGGGAAAAAGATAAAAATTATGAACAATAAAATGGCAATCCTATCTACTATGCAAATTTGACCATACCTTTGCTACAACCACAAGCCACACCCACAGCCCCGCCCACCAGCTAATCAGGAGCAGATTATGCAAATAAACTCCAACCAAGATGGCTGCCACCACTGAGAGCAGGAGGAAGGCTTGGGCTTCCCTGGCAACAGAGGAAGCCAAGCTTTCCACCTGCCTTTGCTGGCCTAGGCCTCCACTCAATGCTACAAAGTTTCAGTTCTAAAAGATACAGAAATGTCGGCAGCCGCTGAGCTGGAGAGAACAGAGCCTTGGGTTTCCCTGCCAATGGAGGAAGCCAAGCTTTCCACCTGGCATTGCCAGTTTAGGCCTCCACTCTAGGCTACAAAGTTTCAAACAGAAATGGCTGCTACCTCTGAGCGAGCAGAAGGCTTGGCTCCAGTCCAGGCTACAAAGTTTCAATTGTAGACATAAATTAATCCCAGATACCAGGGCCTCCACTTGGGTCACGGGGGGGGGGGGGGGCATGGCTGGCCTGTGAACCTCCACAGGCCCCTTGCCCAGCCTGACCCTCGCCCCAAGGGAACTCCCACCCTGATCTGGGACACTCTTCAGGGCAAACCAGCTGGCCCCCACCCATGCACCAGGCCTCTATCCTAAAAGAGTAATTTGCAGATTGACCATCACTCCAACACACAAGAGGGCTGCCCCCATGTGGTCAAAGATCCTGCCCCCATGTGGACATAAGATGGCCACCATAGATGGCCAGCAGGGGAGGACAGCTGGGGCGATCAAGCCTGCAGCGGAGGGCAGTTAGGGGTGACTAGGTCGGCAGAGGAGGGAAGTTTGGGGCAAACAGGCTGGCAGGGGAGTAGTTAGGCATCAATCAGGCAAGCATGGGAGTGATTAGGGGGTGAACAGGCTGGCAGGCAGAAGCAGTTAGGGGCAATCAGGAAGGCAAGCAGGCAAGCAAGCAGTTGGGAGTCAGCAATCCTGAATTGTGAGAGGAATGTTTGCCTGTTTAGGCCCAATCCTACTGGTGAGATAGGGCCTAAACGGGCAGTTGGACATCCCTCGAGGGGTCCCAGATTGGAGAGGGTGCAGGCTGGGCAGAGAGACACCAACTGCCCTCTCTGTGCATGAATTTCATGCACCGAGCCTCTAGTAAATACATATTTATCAATAATTGAATCTAAAAATCAAAATAAACAAGAAATCTAATAAACAAAATCAACTGGTGAATAAAATAGAATCAGAGGCATGAAAACATGGAACACAGTGATGAATATTAGTGGAAAGGGGTGGGGAGATGGGAGGAGAATGACCAAAGATCTTATATGTATACTAGAGGCCCCATGCATGAAATTTGTGCAAGATTAGGCCTTCCCAGCCCCGGCTGCCTCGGCCCTTGCAGCCCTGCCTTCATCCGGAAGGTCATTTGGAAGGTTGTTCCACTGTTTGGCCATTTGGTCGATTTGCATATTACCCTTTTATTATATGTATATGCATTACTTATGGACACAGACAATAGGATGTAGAAGGCCTGGGGTGGGAACTTGGTGGAGGGGAGGCAATGGGGAGAAAAAGGGGGGACATCTGTAATATTGTCAATAGTTGTCAATAGTCAAGATTTAAAAAAAAACACTATTCATAGTTTCTATTTTACATTATCATATAAAGTTATAGGAGATTCATACTTTTTTTATGACCATAGTCCTGTTGTTAGTGTTTAAATGTATATCTGTGTATTAGTAATTCTCAAAAAGTTTAAGAAATTATCTTCAGAAAATATACCCTACATAAGTGCATAAAACTCCCATTGAGACATTAACTTTTTTTTTTGTTCTACTTTTCTCAACACTAGTCCCACTTAGCTGAAGAGAATTACATGTGTGAAAATCTGGCATTGTAATTAGAAATTCATGTTTCATACTGGCCTGTAATATTTTCTGAATTAAGTATCAATATGTAATGTAATGAATTTAACTAGATTTGGGGCTTTTTTAATTAAGAAGATTTAAATAATAAGTTTAATATTCTGAGACACTTTAGCATCATTTAAAACTGTGCAGATCTGCATTTTAAACATTTTTACTTGTCAGTTTTTTCAGATCATGTCAGAGTTTTATAGACATTTATAGTTTAAATGCAATTCTAAAGGCCTTGGAAAACAGGATTACAAATATTGGTATATCATCCAGTTCTTTGTTAAGGTTCACATCACTTCTAAGTTACGTTTTATAATTTTACCATAATAATTAAATACACTATATATCTTCATTATTCATTCAACAAACGTTTATTGCAAAGTATTTCTGATACTGTTTTGGAGCTTGTATACAGAGACATACATGCTCTCAATAATCAAGATTTAAAACCCTCCCGATATATTTCCACCCTTGGAGCTCATAGTCTATTAATACTAAATGTACTAAAGTCAACAATAAAACTGAGACTGTAACTTAACAAAAAAACATTCATACAACTATTTTCTATATAGTCATTCTTTATGTGCTCTTTAAATAAAACAAGATTAAGGTAGTTCTTTTTAGCCCTGACCAGGTGGCTCCATTGGTTGGAGCATCGTCCCATACACCAAAAGTTTGTGGGTTTGATTTTTCATGAGGGCACATACCTAGGTTGTGGGCGTGATCCTCAGGAGCCGAGCATATGGGAGGCAAGGACTGATGTTTCTCTTTGCTTTTCTCTCTCCCTCATTAACAATCAATAAAACTATCCTCAGGTGAGAATTTAAAAAGAAATAGTTCTCTTTAAAAACTACCTCCAATTCAAAGATATAGCAGTTAGTAGATCTAAAGTGAAATAAAAGTAGATTTAACAGCAGTGTTCTATTTTAATAACCTCATATTCCCTGCAATGTTTTGGGTTCATCTCTATTTAGTAACTTACAGCCTGTCAAACACACGGGGACCCAAACAGACTCATTATTCTTTCACCCAAATTATTATCTTCCATTCTCTGCTATCTTCTTAAATGGCACTTTAATCCACCCCATCCTCTAATGAAGGAAGAAATGTAAGATTCCTGTTTCCTTTCTCTTTCTTATTCTCCAAATCCAATCATTTTCAATTCTACTTTTTAAATTTTCATTTTTTATTTTTAACTGCTTTCCACTCTACCAATTGCTATCACCTATTCTCCTTCTTCTACCGAATGGCATAAGTACACTCTCCCATTTGCTTTTCCCTGTATAACTAGATGATATTTTGAAATCCATGTCATTTTCCTTTTCTCCTGAGTGCTTCCCTTTGATTCTTGGAATAAAGTCTATGGTGCATGACAAAGCCTATTAAGCGCCCCATGACTGGGCCCCTCAGGACCTACCTGTCTCTGCAGCCTCATTTATCCTTTATCTTGCTCTGCCTCTCACTGTTCTAGCCACAATGGACCTCTTTCTGCAGTTGCTGTTAATCAAGTTCTCTGTTGCCTGCCTCAGATGCTCTAACAAGCCATTTTATGACTGGATCATAAGCACAAATTCCAGTCCCCTGACCCTTCACCCTTGGCCGGTAGAATGTGTGCTCATCTTTTGAGTCTGAGACTTAAAGTCACTTCAGAGCGGCTCTATCCACCTGTTCCCCACCCACACAGAAATGCACATTCAACTTGAATAGATTTTCCCTTTTATAACTTTCAGAACAGGTGATTATTTATTCCACATCCATTTATTCTGGTGAGGACCATTTCTCCAAATCCTACTACAGGGTTTGTCCAACTGATAGATGCACAGTAAATTTTGTTGAATTCATGTGATTGAATGCATTTGAAAGCTAGAATGAAACTTATTTAGTGATTTCCAGCAGTTGAATAAAACATTGTTTAAGGTAGGTTAATCTTCACGATGTGTTCCATAAGGATGTATTTAATTTGTTCACTATTACTTATAGATTGAGTATTCAATAATTTTTAAGTAGGCAAACTCATTGCAATGTTTACATAAGTATATTGTAAGTTGTGTGTGGGGGAAATCCTTCAGAACCCATTATTGATAATTTTATGATTTGTATTTCAGTTGTAAATGTGGCATCATATAAATAAGGAGCTAAGAAAAACAGTCTTTGGTAAATGGAGTTGTTAAGAGTGTAAAGAAAATCAAAATCTGATTTTTAAAAATAACTACTGATACAAATAAAAAGCCAAATGGATTTCTTGCAAACCTGGAAAATAAAGATGGGTTTTGAAGCTTAGGCTTTATAGCTCCTTTGATTCATGAGCTAATGCTCAAAGCTGAGTGATAAGCTTTAGTCTATATTGTACCTAACATGCAGGCAGACTCGTACACTTCAAGTCATTATAATGTGCCAGATGTAATAAAATTAATTTAAAAAAACATTAAAATCTAATTTAAATAGGGGAAATGAAATTTAAAGTTGGAGTGAATGCCTTTTTTTGCTTTGTTGGTCCCATTTTGGTGCTGATAGCCGTTTTACGTTAATATTTGGTTGCACAATGCAGCGACAGAGAAATTAATTTATCCACTCTCCACCCTGGATAACAAATGGTCATCTAATAAGCAGCTTCAAACAAGGTGACAGCCTCATTTGTGAGGATAAACTTAGCATTTAATAACCACCAACCTGTAAATTCCTGCCTTTTCAGTTGCAATTGTAGTGTTTGAGGTCAAGTTATATTTCACAGCACACCAATTGGACTATTTAACTTATTTAAAAAACAGAATGGGATAAATTTTTATAAGTAGAGGAGAAATAACTGGAAGGGAACATTTTTGATAGATATTTTAAGGTTAGAAAACTACAGTAATTTTTTTTAATATACAAATTAAAAGTTTAGCATTATCAGCAAGTATTCAAATACAAGTATTTTGATTTCAGACCTGCTTTCCTTATCTTTAAAATGAAAATAATAATAGTATCATCCTTGGAGAATTGGTGTGGGAACCAAATAAGTTATTGTACATAAAGAATGTAGAAGTGTCTGACACATGTTAAAACTATATTTGTGTTAGCTATCATCATAATCATATGATTTTAAATTTATTCAGAGAATTTATACATATGCAAGTTTCCTTAAGTAGATAAAGGATTTACAAATATTATTGATTTATTTTAAATGTCAAAAATCCAAATAATGCTTTATTTCTATAAATATGAACTTTTACTTCATCATTATATTTAAATTTAACTAAGAAGCAGTGTAAAGCACACTTCAACCTATTTCTGCCTTTCTCTCTTAAAACATAGTTACTAATAAGAACTTTCCCCCCCCTGCAAAATGGATAGATTTTTGATGCAAATGCTAGAAGTTCTATAGTTGGGTGTTTCTGTTAATGAAAGCTCTGGGCTGTGAAAACAGTTTTCCTTTTAGCCTTCATTTATCACTACATCTCACCTTTAAAAATTTTTTATTTGAATATAGTTGATATACAACCTTATGTTGGTTATATCAATTTCAGGTAGGTGTACACAATAGTGATTAAACAGTTTTTAAAAATAATTTTATTGATATTTTTAGAGAGAGGAAGGGAGAGGGTGGAGACATAGAAACATTGATGAGAAAGAAACATCAATCAGCTGCCTCCTGCATGCCTCCTACAGGGTGTCGAGCCTGCAACCTTTACCAGAATGGAAGCTGGGACACTTGAGTCAGCAGGCAGCTGCTCTATCCACTGAGCAAAACTGGTTAGAGCTAGTAAACATTTTTTATCTTAAAGTTTGATCACCCCACTAGTTCTAGTAATCATCTGTCACCCTGTAAACTGATCACATTATCATTGACAGGATTCTTCCCTTTCTCATCTGTTCCCCCAACACTTCCCTTCTGGTAATGATCCCTTTGATCTATGTTTTTATAAGTCCATTTTTCTTTTGCTTGTTTGCTTTGTTTTATTTTGAGATTCCACCTCTGGGTATTTACCCATAGAAAATAACACAATTGAAAAGATAGATGAGCCCTAATGTTCATTGCAATATTATTAACAACAGCCAAGATATGGCAGCAGCCTAGATGAATGGATAAAGAAGATGTGGTGTATAGACAATGGAATATTATACAACAATAACAAAGGAAGAATGAAATCTTGTCATTTGTGAATGGGTCTAGAGGGGGTCATGCTAAAAAGTCAGACAGCAAAAGACAAATACCATATGGTTGTACTTATATATAGAGTCTAAAAACATCTTTTTCTTTTTTCTTTTTTTTTTTAAGAAATAGAATCTTGAATCTCACCAGTCCTCTGGCTTACAATAGAGAGCATAAAAAGTTCCTGCCCAGCCAATGATATAAGTAATTCACTTCAACTCCCCAAGTTTAATTGGATATAATCTCAATCACATACCTCTATCTTCAATATTGTTACATATCTTTCAAATTGCTTTATACATCTACATATATTACATTGTCTGGTATGAGGAAATCAAGGTGAGCCAATTTCTTTAATTTTTCATCTTAGAAAAAATCTTAACCTTACAAATAAATTCACATTAATGTCATTATTATTTTATTAAGGGAGCCCTTCACTCATTAAAAATATAATTCATTTTACAGGCACAAATACACCAAACATCCAGGCACATGTTTATGTTTTGAATTACAAATTAACATGAAATTAAATATGAGACTAGTCTGACTCATTCCAAAAATGTTAAGATTTTTAGGTAATTGCAAATGTTCACATTTGCATTAAATTATTCATTTGCAAATATCAATAAGCTTTGTAAGCAAACATTAGCTTTGAAACTCAATTCTATTAGGTTGTATGATTACTACATTTTTAAAATAATCTCACCAATAACATCTATCTTCTCTGAGTGTGCAGCTATCTTTAAAACATGAAAGTAGACTTACTTTGCTCTGGGAAACTATGAGATAGATACCTGATGTGAAGGATTTGTTCTTCACGTACATGAAATACTATAGTGGGAGCTAGGATATGAGGGTGATGAACTTAAGCATGCCTGCCAAATAAAGAGTTTTCTGGATTTTAAAACAAATAAGGATAGGTCAAAATTAAACAACATAGTTTGAGGGGCAATATTTGTTTAAATGTGAGCATACAATTTCTCCTATTTCTGCTCAGGCAGCACTTTGTAATTCTTTAGCAATGTGTCATTAATCTCTGAAAATGACAAGTGTCAGGGATCTTTGTGATGCACATTCAGAAAAGTTTGGTCAAGATGTCATAGTTACAATGTGTTAGTCAGTAGCCCTATCTCCTATGGAATTGGCCTTATCTGAGTGTTTCCAAAGCAGGGAATATTCTGTAATGCACATCAGTTAACTAACTAATGTGTTTGGGAACAGCTTTACGTGGAAGAAAAAGCTGAGAGAATTCTTTATGGTTAAAGAACAACTATTTTTCCTTTTGAACTCAATGAAATCCCTTATAGTAGATGAAAGACGCATAGTTTAATAGAGAACATGTATTCAGGAGTCAGAGTAATTAAATAGTATATTTTTGCCTTTTTGAACTTTTGTCATTAATATCTTATTTCATTTAAAATATAAGTTAATCAATTTTTAAAGATATAGGTATTTTTCATTTTTAAGTGAGCAGAATTTACTCCTGAAACACAATGTACATTTTAAAAGTATCTTAAAATACTGTCTGACTTAAAGTCTCAAAGTTTGTTTTATAATCATCAACTAATGTATTTATTTTCTACATGTAACTAAAATTTCAGTTTAAATAAAAATCAAAAATATTGCTAACCACAAATTACCTATTTTTCTGGTAGGATCTGAGAAGCAGATTAAGAAAATAGCAGATTTGGAATGACCTCTTGACACGTGGTAATTTATGAAACTCTAATCCTAGAAAATCGGTGAGGTAGAATACAAATATTGGCCTTAAAACGGACAGAATTGGGTTTGAATTTTACCTTCACTATTTTCAGTTATTGACCATGGGCTAGTGACTGTACCTCTCTTATCTTTAAATTATTATTTGATGACATATTTTCTTTACTTATTCATTCATTCATTTTATTCAGCTTTAATAGATAATACTTAACAAAATATATATGTGCTGGTACTTTTTGAGTTTATAATTCAGTGAAGGAGAGGGGTGCATCATATATCTAGTATGATACATGGCGAGATATCTACTTAATACGTAAGTAGCATCAGTATATAATTATTAGGTTCAATAAGTACTCTAGAGAAAAATCATAAGGGATATAAAAAAGGAATGCAGAGGGCATCTATATTAGATTGAGAAAATAACATGTAAACTAAAACTGAAGGATGGATGATTGGGAACCTGTTAGTCTGAGAAGTGTGTTTGGGGACAATCAAGAGTTCAGATCAAACATCAAATATCTGTAGAAAATCTGAAATAGCAACATTAAATAAGCTTTTTATTATATAAGTTTAATGATTAGAAGACAGTCATTATTCTACTAATCCTAAATCTTTTCTCTAGGAACAGTTTTACACCTGCTTCGTTTATTTTTTAATAATTAAATATGTTGGGGTAGATTTCAAATGTACATTTCTGTGATACATTTTACAATTCGGAATCCTAGTTTTGGCTTTATATTTGCCATGGATTTGTAGTGTTTACACCTGAGTTTTTTAAAGCAGATAATACATTTAAGTTTAATTGTTAACATTCTGCTCTTAATGTTTTCTTCCTATAACTAATATCTGAAATCTTCAAATTTTTTAAAAATGTTTTTTTATTTTATGTTACTCTCTAACCTCATTACTTCTTTCATTTCTGGTTCTTCTTGATAACCTATATTAATTTTTATCAATGATCCTTTATGCAAATCATGTTCTCAAGCAAATATTGTGCCCTTTAAGAGTTTAATTATTATAAATCATAGTTGATAGGATATTTCTTGGTGTTGATACTTGGTATTCTCTTCTTATATACAGGCTGGGGCAAAAGTTGGTGGTTTGCAGTTGTGAGTACATGAAAAAAAAGGTTTATTCTTATACTTTTATTAATCATTTATTTTATTATTTTCCATATAAACAACTGTTAACCTACTCTGTCTCACCCTGTATAATAATCATAGGTAAATTTCTAATACTATATTGTTATATTGACATACAGGTCTGATCATTTTTGTTTATTTCTGGCAGTTAGCTTTTGTGGTATATTTTTTAATATTTTTTTCCTAAAATTAACATTAACAATATCTCAACTGAATTTTTTTCAGCAGCTACCAGCCTATAAATCTCTTCAGATTGACTTCAAGTTACTGATCAAATCCATGGCACTATATTAGTCCTGTGCTATTTAAAAATATATGTTGGCAAGATAGTCAGATAAAGTTGAATAAGAGGACTTAAAAGTATATCTGGGTATATTATGTTAATCTACTCCAAGACATTTCTGAGTGCCATTTCTGTGTCATGAAAGAAAGTGATGTTGGAATGCTGCATGAAGTGCTCATCAGTCTAACCTGTGCCCTGACGGTGTGGCTGAGCCGGGGGAAGCGCCGTGCCGTACGCCACAGGAGGGCAGGACGGACACCCATCAGGGCACATTCCTAGTTTGGTTTGTGGGTTCAATCCGGTTGGGCACATACAGGAGGCAATTAATTGATGTTTCTCTCTCTCTCTATTCTCCTATCTCTAAAATCAATAAACATATCTACAAGTGAGGATTAAAAAAAGAGTATATATATATATTAGTTGACTAGAGATTTGAATATTAATTGATTAACATGATATTTTAATGACTTTTATATGAAAGTTAAGTTTGCTTTCAAATTTATAATATATTTTAAGATGATCAGTTACATCTTAGATAAAGTCTGCTTTCTAATCAGCACAGTGAAGATATTTTACCTCTCTTAAATTTTTCAAAAGTAGAGTTGAAGGCAAATGTTTATATTAAGATATTATTTAAGTATTCTATAATGTGTATCATCTTGCTGACTTGAATACGATGATTGTTTAAAAGTAACCCCTTATATATTCCTTTCACTTTTGGCTTGGTTTTCTACTTTTTCATCACACATACTAGGCACGTGAGATGTCTGATAACTCCTTTGTAATGTGTTAAAGCCTTTGACTTATTTGCAAGTCTAAGTGACTTATGTTAACTGCCTCTTTCAATACATTTTGAGCAAATTAAACTGTTTAATAAATGTTCAGAATTGCCTTTAAAACCACTTATTTACTTATCCTATCTAATAAAAGAGTAATATGCAAATTGCCATCACTCCAACACACAAGATGGCTGCCCCCATGTGAACACAAGATAGCCACCAAAGATTGTCAGCAGGGAAGGGCAGTTCGGAGGGACCAGGCCTGCAAGGGAGAACAGTTGGGGGTGATCAAGCCTGCAGGGGAGGACAGTTAGGTGTGATCAGGCTGGCAGGGGAGTGGTTAGGGGATGATCAGGCTGGCAAGCAGAAGCAATTAGGGGCAATCAAGAAGGCAGGCAGGTGAAGAGTGGGGAGCCAGCAGTCCTGTATTGTGAGGGATATCTGACTACCCATTTAGGCCCAATTTCACCAGGATCAGGCCTAAATGGGCAGTCACACATCCTTTGAGGGGTTCCAGATTGGAGAGGCTGAGGGACACCCCCCCCCCCCCGGGCATGAATTTCGTGCACCAGGCCTCTAGTTTAAAATAAATATTGAGCTTCTCTTGTCTTCAGAACTCTGTAATATTTTCAGAAGACTATGGGGTTCAGATTTACTTGGCGAATTTGAAGTCTGCCCAATACACATTAGAAATGTTAGCTATGATCAATACAAAGGAAACTGTAGCTTTGATTATTAAATGAAGCTAAAGATCATCTGTTCCAAGTCCTTGTAAATTTCTTACAAATTAGGAAATTTCCATTTTGTCCAAAGTAGTAATTGACACAGTTGGGAAAAAACTTGGGATCTTTGCTTTAGAAATAGGCATTGGGTTTAAATGGGGCTCAGTCATTGACTAAGTGGTAAAGCTGCTTTTAACTCCTCTGACTTTTGTTTGTTTATTTGTTTGTTTGCTCTCAGTACAATATAGATCTTATCATTCTTTGCTGAAACAGCATATGTAAGCTCCTGGCACAGAATCTGGAACAATATTGGAGTTTAAAAAATATGTTTTTCTTTCCCAATTCCTTTCTTCTTCATCACTTTGCTACCCTCTCTTCAAAGACAAATAGAAATAAAACAAAATTTATTCATATATTTCTTCAGCAAATATTGAGAAGGTGTGTCAGATAGCAGGGAGTTAAATTTCAGTAAAAAAATTCCTTTTCATATTTTTTTATTTTTATTACTCATTTTTTACAGAGAAAAAGAGAGAGGGATCGAGGTTAAAAACATTGATGAGAGAGAAACATTGATCAGCTGCCTCCTGGACACCCCCTACTGGGTATGTGCCCACAACCAAGATACATGCCTTTGACCAAAATCAAAACTGAGACCCTTGAGTCCACAGGCCAATGCTCTATCCACTGAGCACACTGGTTAGGTTCTTTTTTATGGGCTGTTCCTGCGGCATTGACACCTGGTGAGTCTCTTGTTCCTTACTTTCCTTGACAGTTTTTGTCCTTGATTCTCATCCTGCTTTTAACTTTTCGTTGTTTCTGTGGGAATCTCTTGCCTGATCCATCTTTAATCTTGATGTTTCCCTAATGCCGCTTCCTCCTCTTCGTATTCTTCTCATTTTATGGTATCTTAGCAATCTCATCATTATAACTCTTATTTTACTGATAAGATTTTTACTGATAATGATTTTATTTTCAAGAATTGTTGTGAGGTTAAAAAAAGAAAGTGTAAAAATGGGTGCCTTGAACTTAACACATTGCAGATTTTCAATGCACATTTTAAAACTTTTCTATTTAAATTGTCTACTTCTAGTAATTTTACTATCGTATGATCATTCATATAATTATAATTGATTTTAAGGAAATTAAGATGTGGGATTAAATATTAAAAAAGAATTAATTAGATATAGACCAATGCCATTTTAATAAAGAAGTATTTATTTCTCTACCCATAGCATTCCTTTTAAATTCTTCTCTACTTTTTAATATTGACAAATTGATTTATAGAAACATTTATATAAAATATTTACAAAAAACATTTTCATAAAGTGATATGAATCCATAACTTTTAAATATCTGAGTTAAAACCCCACAAAATCTTCATATTCTATATTATATGAAAAGGGCTTCAAGAGTTTATAGTTTCAAAAACATAAACAACTAGAGGCCCAGTGCACAAAATTCATGCATGGGGGGACAGGGAGTATCCCTCAGCCCAGCCTGCACCCTCTCCAATCTGAGAACCCTCGAGGGATGTCCTACTGCCCAGTTAGGCACATTTAGGATTGTGCCTAAACGGGCAGTTGGACATCCTTTTCACAATCCAGGACTGCTGGCTCCCAACTGCTCACCTGCCTGCATCCCTGATTGCCCCTAACCACTTCCCCCTGCCAGCCTGACACCCCCTAACCATTTTCTGCCAGCCTAATTGATGTCTAACTGCCCCCCTGCCAGCCTGTTTGCCCCCAACTTCCCTTCTCTGCTGGCCTGGTCACCCCCACCTGCCCTCCCTTGCAGGCATGGTCCCTCCCTTCTGCCCTCTCCTGCTGGCCTGATTGCCCACAACTGTCTTCCCTTGTAGGCCTGGAACCTCCCAACAGCCCTCCCCTGCTGGCCATCTTGTGGTGGCCATCTTGTGTCCACATGGGGGTAGGATCTTTAACCACATGAGAGCAGCCATCTTGTGTGTTGGAGTGATGGTCAATCTGCATATTACTCTTTTAAAAAATATATATAATTTGTTGGTTTTTTACAGAAAGGAATGGAGAGGGATAGAAAGTCAGAAACATCAATGAGAGAGAAATATCAATCAGCTGCCTCCTGCACACCCCCTGCCAGGGATGTGCCCGTAGCCAAGGTACATGCCCTTGACTAGAATCAAACCCGGGACCCTTCAGTCCACAGGCTGACACTCTATCCAAACCAGTTCCGGCTGCATATTACTCTTCTATTAGATAGGATAAAGGCCTGGTGTATGGGTGGGTGCCAGCTTGTTTGCCCTGAAGAGTGTCCCAGATCAGTGTGGAGGTTCCCTTGGGGTGTGGGGCGACCTGGGCAAGGGGCCTGTGCTGATTTGCAGGCTGGCCACACACCCCAGGGACCCAAGTGGAGGCTCTGGGATTAATTTATGTTCTACAATTGAAACTTTGTAGCCTCGAGCGGAGCCAAGTCTTCTGGCTGCTCCATGGTGACAGCCATTTTTATTTGGGTTTATTTAAATTCTATAATTGAAACTTTGTAGCCTAGAATGGAGGCCTAGTTGCTAGGGCTGCAGAAGCTTGGCTTCCTTCATTGCCCGAGCAACCCTAGCCTCTGCTCTCTCCATCTCTGTGGCTGCCACCATTTCTGTTGGGATAGATCTTCTATAATTGAAACTTTGTAGCATTGAGTGGAGGCCTAGGCCGGCAAGGGTAGGCGGAAAGCTTGGCTTCCTCCTGCTTTTGCCGGGGAAACCCAAGCCTCCCTCCTGCTCTCAGTGGCCACAGCCATCTTGATTGGGGTTTATTTGTTCCTGCTTGGCTGGTGGGCATGGCTTGTGGATATGGCTTGATCGGGGTATGGTGAACTTGCATATTAATCTTTTATTAGATAGAATTTATCCTCCCAAATAAAACATAGACAAAGTTATTATTATGAATAGTATGCTTCTTCTCAATTTCTCTCTCATTGGGTCTTTTTTATAAAAAGAAGCTTTACTTATATAGAAAAGTCTTACTCTTTAAAAAAACTTCTATAACATTCCTAAATAATGTATATACTTAAAAATCTTCACTCTTAGCCTTTTTTTATAAAGCAGTAAATCAAATTATATTAAAATATCTTCTCATTTCATATTATTGGAAAGATGACAATTTTACAAAGCAAGAAAATTTTGTTCATTTCTAAATAGAATGAGGAACGTAAGTCAGGAAGCTTCCAAAAGTAGAGAAAGTAATGACAATACTAAAAAGCACTTAGAGGAAAATAAGTCCAAAACAAAATTGAAGGTCATCTTTCCAAATTCAGCTGAGTGCCAAAACAGTCTAAAATATCTGAAACACATAGTCAGCCTTGCTTATCTGTGTCATAGGCCTTAAGTAACGTGATACTGAGAAAGGGAATGTATTGTTCACATAGTAATATAGGTATGGTTTTATATATAAAAATTAGAATTGAGCCTGGCTGGTATTGCTCAGTGGTGAGCACTGACCTATGAACTAGGAGGTCAGGGTTCAAATTCTGGGGTCAGGGAACAAGCTGGGGCTTGAGCTCTACCTCCAGTAGAGGGCATGCAGGAGGCAGTTGATCAATGATTCTCTGTCATCACTGATTTCTCTATCTCTCACTTTCCCTCTCTCTCCCTCTCTCTTCCTCTCTACAATCAATATAGACAGCCTTGTTATTTGTATTTCAATACACTTTCTTTAACTGCCGTTGTAAGAATTTGCATAATCATAAGTATGCCCTTGGGAGTATGTTACTCATGCAAATATCAGCTGGCATGAATTGCCAGACAGGGGTGGGCGGGAGACTGAGAGCACCCCTTGTCTAATTTCCAGCTCAAGTTAAATTATTTAAAAAGCCAATTATTATAATAGCATTTTAAATCATATACAAAGCATTTCTAATTATTTACAATTAACTGTGATCTTTTATCTCAAGTATTTATTTGCATTTTCAGAAAACTTCTGGTATTTTTTTTAATTGTTTGACTCTTCAACAGGTTCAAACACACGACTTGAGTTATATCTATTGTTTTGTGACTAACATGCCAAAGTTAATGGTTTAAAACAACAGTAAGTTATTTCACATTCTGTGGGCTAGGAAAGGGAGGGGCAGGAAAGCTGTTGGCCAAGTGTCTCCTCCACTCCACCTGGCAATGCCTGGGCTCACTCATGGAGCTGGTTGCCTTCATCTGGAGATGGGGCTGGGCTTGAATTTCCAAGAACGCTTCAATCACTTATCCGACTTCTCAGGGCTTCTTTGAGGCCTCTTGTCACCCCTCTGCCCCTTGTCTCTCACTATTCCCCACCTAGTCAGAACTTGCACTCAACACGGTGGCTGGCTAACCACAGAAATGGCAAAAAAAAAAAAAAAAAAGAAAAGAAAAAAAGCCAGTCCTCTTAAGGCTACCTGGAAACTGGCTGAACATCAATTCTAGCACTTTCTATTGATCAAGAGGAGTCATTGAAAGGAGCGAGAATAGACTCCATCTCTGGATTCAGGAGGAGCAGCCTGCACAGGCAGGGAGAGGCGACCCCCCTGGGAGCCAACTTTGGCAACCAGCTGCCTTTATATCCATGTGAATTAAAATCAAATAAAAAAATGCGTACAGTCTGCCAGTTCCTCCTATTCTGCTATTACAAATAATTTAAATCAGCAAATTAGTCAAAAGCAGAAGTCATATTTCTTTTCAAAAAGTGTTTTTATTGATTTCAGAGAGAGGAGGGGAGAGGGAGAGAGAGACAGAGAAATATCAATGATGACAGAGAATCGCCTGTCAGCTGTCTCCTAGTGGAGACAGAGCCTGCAAGCCAGGTGTGTGACCTGACCTAGAATTGAACCCTGACCTCCCGGTTGACAGGTCGATGCTCAACCACTGAGCAACACTGGCCAGGTGGGGAGTTATATTTTTTTACATTTTTTCTGGAAATTATTCCTGTGAATCTTACTGAACTCACATTATTCCCAATATTTTAATATTATTTTGGATTTCTGAATAAGCTGTTTTCAAATTTTCACTCAGTTCAAATTATAGTTACTAAAAGTGAAAGAAAAAAATAACTGGCTAGGAGATTACATTTCTATATTGTAAACAGCCATTCGTCTTTAGAGTAATTTTGCAGATAATTTCAAAGTATGGGTGTGGTTGTTGTTATCATTTGCCTCATTTTAAAAGTTTAGCAAGGAGGATCACATTGTCTATTCATTAAATGTTGATTGAGCTTCTGCATTGTGCCAAGCATGGTGCCAAGCTTGGGCATTGCTATGAATAAAGAAGAGTCATAGCACTCAAGGAACTTATAAGGCTATTTAAAAAGCTTATTCATCTTCAGTGAATTAGATTCCTTTGGTTAAATTTATCTGTCCAATTAACCTCCATAAGCAACTACTTACAAACTTGATGTTTTCTGGAACTTATGGAACAATTTAAAGTGTGAGTAACCCAGTAGTTAGCCTAACTGGGCTATGCTAGTTATTTCCAAGCTTCTGTGTGTTAAAGCAGACGCACATTTGCCTTGTTTCAGTTCTCAATGAAAATGTGTTACCTGACACTTTAGAAAAACTGGGGTACCCAGGATATTGTGGAGAGGTAAATGTTGACAGGGATATATGTCACTGGGTTTTAGCTTTTCATATACTAATTATATAATCTTGGGAAAATCATATAATCTTTCTTGGCTCCAATGTCCTCAATTTTTTTTGAGAATTTTGGATTAGATGATTTTCTTTTTCTCCCTAAATCTTTATTGTTGAAAGTGTTTACATATGTTCCCTTTTTTTCTCCGATTAACCCATGGACTAGGTAATTTTCATATGCTAGGAAAAACACCAATTAAGCAGTACTTCCTTCTTTTTTTCTTAGTTCTGTCATAAATGAAAAGAAAGCTAATGATTTGTACAAATGAAATAGCTTTAGTGGCATAAAAAATACTGAATCAGAGAGATAAGAAAATGGCTTTATTGTAGCTCTAGAATCTTGATAGGAGGAAAGAGTGCAGAAGGGAGAAAGTAGTCCTTGGGGATTACTTTTTACCCTGGGGTTTTGATTTGTATTCCATTACTCCAACCCTCATCACCCCTTTTTCCTTGAATCTGTCTAAATAAGCTGCAGTTACTTATGAGAATGTGTTGTATGATTTAACTTGTGTCAGAAGTGGGAAGAGAAAAAAAGGAATAGAAAAAACCTTTTTCCTCTGACACTTTATTTTATTAAAGGTCTCATATACCTTTCTTCTATTACATAGGTTCCCTACAAATGCTCAAGTATAATCAAGTAAATGGGGTTACTTGATAATTTCATCAGCCTGAATTTGCTTTAAAACACCAAAAAAGTAGATTTTTTCCTTTCATTTACTTTGAATGTTTTAAACTTGATTTATCTGTTTTCATTGCATATTTATATTTGGCCTCAGAAAATGGCTTTTTGGTGGTCTCATCACAGTGAGAGTTTGCTTTGTCATATTTTTGAAACATTATAATTTTCCTTTTAATGTCTGAATCATTAACCACTCTTTATTTCTGACATATTTATTATTAAATTTTATTGCTAACCCTTATTTCTGACATATTTATTATTATATTTTGCCGTCCTTGTGTCCTACTTGTTTGTGTTACCTTTCTGAGGTGGAATCTTAGCTTCATTTCTGCATTTTTGTATCTTTGGGTGAGAATCAAGATTACTGTTTGTCTATATGTGTTTATACCATGAATAAAATTCAAACTTTAGGCTATTTGCTTTACTATAGCTTGTTTTATATCTTATGAGTTGCTTTTGTTTAAATCTAACTAGGTTAATTTTTGAACTCCAAAGGATTATCCTGTAACTTTGCCATTTTCAATTCTCTGTCTCTCTCCTTCCTTCCTTATATTCTTCCTGTCTCTTTCCCTTCCCTTTAAATTATTCAGAGCTATTACAAGTCTCCATGCTACATATTTTTTCTTCAATCTTTTTTATGAAGTCTTTTAACTTTCTCCCTCCATTTTATTAATATTATCTTAGCATTTTTCTAACATTCTTCCCAGATCAATTAAAAACAGTTTCCAGCTCAGAAAAAGTCACCAGCTACTCAGAGGTCAACTGTGGTTTTTGTTTGTGCATGTCAGGATTATCTAAGAGAACAAATCCTAGAAGACAGAAAAGGAATTAGTGCTGGGGCACCTATTTTCAGCACAATATCTTTTTTACATTCTAGTTCTTAAGCTGATGTCTTTCTTTTCAGTTAAAATCAGACATATACATTTCAAGTTCATTATCATTGCTTTCTCAGTAATAGTAACTGATTGTCAAATACTACTAAAATGTATTACTTCAGTAGACTTTGCAGTAAATATCTTGGAAAACTAGATTAATCATTATCACTGGATATTGTGATCTGAAGCATTATAATCAGTTTACATTTATTAGTTGTCTTTTTTAAATTAACTGATATGAGAATAAATCAGTACATTCACTTGTAACTTGCTGATAGTTCATTTAAGATGTAATGTATATGTATTAATGTTAATATAATTACCTCTTTATTTCAGTGGCTAACATATATAAAATTTCATAACTGAAAACTGTATATGAATAAAGCAATTAGATATAACATTCTGAATATCTAGATCAGTGTTTTCAAATGAATCTTTCTGTGATGACAAAGTGGTCTGTGCCAGGCTGCCCAGCACAATTGCCACATGTGGCTACTGAGCACTCTAACGTGGCCAGTGCCATCGCAGAACTGAATTTTTAATATGTTTAATATTCAGGAACTTGAATTTAAGTAGCCACATGTGGCAAGTAGCTGCCATATTGGAAAGTGCAGATCCTAGAACCTTTTAAAAATGTGCAAGTGATGCAATATTTAAATAGAAATATATGATCTACTTATTATGCTCATTTTATTTGTACTCATTTTATTGAAAATTTTACTTTATATTTTTAAGTGAACATGAAGTGAAAATACAAATCAGAATATTTAATGGAATCACTGCTGGGGATTCAGGCAGCTCGTCGAGAAGTTTATGGCTCTCCTAGAAGCCACCATACTTCTGTGAACATGAAGTCTAAATAAAAATGCTGTGCTCATGCTGAAAGTGTAGTTTCAATACACATGTTCTTATCCTATCTAATAAAGAGTGGATATGCTAATTGACCCTTACACCATCGCAAGATGGTGGCACCCACAGCCAATAAGGAGGGAATATGCTAATCGACTGCCATACCCTCAAAGATGGCAGTGCTCACAGCCACAAGATTGCAGTGCCCAGTCCCCTCAGCCTGGCGGGGGTGGCAGGTGTGCAGTAAGGCTCCACGCGCCTGCCTCTGGAGTCCCTCAGTATCCTTAGCTCCCCAACCGCCTAAGACTGGCCTGATGTGCTGGCAAGCCTTAGATGGAGGCTTTCCACTGCCCAGGGCTGCCTGCGGCTCAGGTACCAGGGCTGGCCAAGGCATGTGCTGCTGGCAGTGGCAGCAGCAGAAGTGTGATGGGACATCACCTTCCCCCTGATCACTAGGTCACCTCCCACCCTGTAGGGCTCCCGGACTGTGATAGTGGGCAGGCCAGGCTGAAGAACCCTCCCCTCCATTGTATGAATTTTTATGCACCAGGTCTCTAGTGTTCAGAATAAGAAGCAAGAACAAGGAAATTATAAATATGCTGCTTGAGATTTATGCATTTACTAAGATAAATAATTTACATAGTCTCTATTTTGACTATGTGACTTTTTTTTTAATCAAGAAGAATGATTTTTGGATTGAAAAGTACTAAATAAACATAATTATAAAGGAATTAGAATACGTATTAAGGAAAGCATTGTCAAAAAGCAGCTCCTTGCTCCCAAACTAACATGAATACATTTTATCTATTAGTTGACAAAGTTTGGAAACAGTTTTTGAATTGCTGTCTAGACCTTAGTCAATATGAAAAGTGGAAATTTTACCCAAAGAATAGTGCGAAGAGTGAGTATATAGATCCTCATTTAAAGAGGGAGGAGAGGAGAAGGAAAGAGAAAAAAGTGTCAGAGAAAAGTAGGTGAGTTCTAAAAGCTATAAAATTATGACTAGAACAAATTACTGAAGAGATGGTTTATGAGTTCTATAAAAGGGATTAATCATCACTAGAGGAACCATTATATCTGACTTACAATTCTGAATGATAGATTTGCTGGGTAGAGTAATCTTGGTTGTAGGTTCTTGCTAGTCATCACTTTGAATATTTCTTGCCACTCCCATCTGGTCTGCAAAGTTTCTGTTGAAAAATCAGCTAACAATCAAACAATCATATGGGTGCTCCTTTGTAGTCAACTGTTTTTCTCTTGCTGCTTTTACTATTCTTTCTTTGTCTTTTGCTCTTGGCATTTTAATGATGATGTGTCTTGGCGTGGTC
This sequence comes from Antrozous pallidus, assembly GCA_027563665.1. Taxonomy (NCBI): domain Eukaryota; kingdom Metazoa; phylum Chordata; class Mammalia; order Chiroptera; family Vespertilionidae; genus Antrozous; species Antrozous pallidus. Next base: position 7,856,501 of record CM050521.1, read on the forward strand.
CTCTTTGGATTCCTTTTGTTTGGGATTCTGTGCACTTCCTGGACTTGTAAGTCTATTTCTTTCACCATGTGGGGGAAGTTTTTGGTCACTATTTCTTCAAATAGGTTTTCTTTATCTTGCTCTCTCTCTTTTTTCTGGCACCCCCATAATTTGAATATTGGTATTTCTGAGGTTGTTCCAGAGGCTCCTTACACTATCTTCAATTTTTTTTTTATTATTTTTCCTTTTTGCTTTTCTGGCTGAGTGTTTTTTGCTTCTTTGTATTTCAAATTTTTGACTTAATTCTTGTGTTCCTCTAGTCTGCTCTTAGATCTCTGTATAATATTTTTTATTTCAGTCACTGTATCCTTAATTTCTAGTTAGTCTTTTTTCATATCCTCAAAGGTCTCGCTAAATTTATCAGCCTTTTCTAGGAAATTCTTGAAAAACCTTATAACCATGGTTTTGAACTCTATGTCCAATCATTTGTTTTTCTCCGTTTCTTTCATTTGTGATCTGTTTCCTTGTCTCCACATTTGTGCTGCTTCCCTGAGTTGGTCGAGTAGCTTTGTGTGGTAGGTGTCCTCTAGGACACAGTGGCTCAGCCTCCCCAGTTACCTGAGGTGGACACTCTTGGTGCACCCCTTTATAGGCTGTGTGCACAGTCTTGTTGTAGTTAAGCCTAGATTGTTGTTGGTATCACTGGGAGGGATTGACCTCTAGGCCAATTGACTGTGAGGATGAGCTCTGTCTACACTGGGAGTGCTTCTGTGCTCAGCTTGGATGGGGCGGAGTCTCAGGGTGGAGCCGACAGCCTTGGTTTCCCCTCAGGCCCGCCCTAAGAGATCCGTGGGTCTCAGTGTCTTGGGGCAATGGCTGCATGCACCTCTGAGAGAAAGCTGCTCTCAGGTTTTTCCCACTGCCAGACAGTCCAGATTCTCCCCATATGAGTCTCCTGAGTCTTGCCCGAAGCTGGATTTCAGTGCAGTGGGGAGCCTTTGTTTTCCTCAGGTTCATGGAAGCCAACCAGGTAATAAGCTGCCACTCCATACCCATGCCCTCCACAGTTCCTGAGTCTCAGGGTCCTTTTCTCTTTCTTTCTAGCTGTAGTATTTCCACTCAGCCAGCCTTCCTGTGGCTCTGGACGTTCTGCCTTTTAGTTGTAGTTTTGAAACTGTCATGTGAGCCAACAGTATAGTTTGTTTACCTATGCCTCCATTTTGCTTTCTCCCCTTCTCCCTATTTTTATCAGTGGCTTTGATGAGTGATTAACAACCTCTTTTCCTTAAAATACAATTCAGGAAAAATAAAAATAACCATAGGCTGCAATATGAATGGAAACCTTTCCCTTTCTACCCACAAACAAAAATGCATATATACATCTCTTTTTTCCCATTTTGATTTCACCTGTCAATTGAATTGATTTCTTTTTATTCTAGTGGTTTATGCTCATTTCTGCATTAATATGATCTCATTATGGACACCACAGTCTTGTTTATATATGACCTTTCAACTGAGGTGCCTTCTTCTACTGAAATGTCTCAGTAAACCCATAAGCTAACTTCCTGGAAATAACTGCTGTTAACATTTTTTACTATAACATTGTTTTTTATGCAAAATTGGGTCCACAATGCATATATTTCCTTTCAAATTAATTTTCTTAAATCAAGATGCTATTACAGTAAAATTTGTCCTTTTTACTGGGCATGTATGAGTTTTGATAAACACATAAAGCCTTGTAACCACTACCACCATCAGAAATAGTTCTATCAGCCCCCCAAATTTCCTTATTCCCTTTTTAGCCAGCCTCTTACTTACCCCCAGTTCTGCATTGTTTAAAAACCTTTTTGTTTTTATCTATTCTTCTTGTCATGAGTGTTATCTGTCCTATATAGCTTTTTTAAATAATCATTTTCTATGCCCAGGCCCTGCCAGAAGTATATATTACTTAAATTTTCTTTATTTTTTTAATATACACTTTTATTGATTTCAGAGACAAAGGGGGAGAGATATAAAAACATCAATGATGAGAGAGAATCATTAATCAACTGCCTCTTGCACTCCCTATACTGGGGATTTAGCCCACAACCTGGGCATATGCCCTTGATCAGAATTCAACCTGTGACCCTTCAGTCTGCAGGCTGATGCTCTATCCACTAAGCTAAACCAGCTAGCGCCTTTAACTTTAATTTTCTTAATTAACTTTTATACTCCTCAAATTTTAATAGTTAAAATTTAAAATATTAAAATTTAAAATAAACCTATTGCACAGCATATGGGTATTAACCTTAGATATATAGAGATGATAGTTGATTTATTTAAATTATCAAAATCACATGGCCCAGAAGACAATTAATTCCTTTTTTTTTAAAGAACTTTATTTTTATAATTATATGAAGGATGGTTCCATTCTAACTTCTTCTCACTATAATGGACTTTCATGCATAATTAACACATTTTAAGAGGGATTTAGACAAATTTGAAGGCATTTATGTGATAGTGACCAGGATGGAAAATAACCTGTTAGACTGGTTAGCCTATTTTTTTTTTAATTCTAGGGATAGCATGAAGACTAGTAAGGTCTAAGCCTCAAAGAAATAGATTTGAGCTGAGTTCATAAAAGATGTTTTAACAGAGCATTTCCAAGGGTGAGTTCTTTGTCACTTTTGGTGTTTCTGCACACCTTGAATATCCAATTAATGGAGATTTGTGGAGCAGATTCAAATGGCACAATGATGGCTAGATCTTTACAACCTTAAGTTAAAATTTTCATACGAAAGTCTTGAAAATGATTAGTGTTTAGGGAGAGGCAGGATTTTGTCACTTTATTGCCAACCCATCCCTCTGTCTTCCCTGTTCTTCATGCCTGAGTCCTGTAATGATCCCTGATGTAATGACAGTATTGGAAGAAGTAAGTACTTAGACTTTTCCGTAGTTACTATTTTCTCTCCCATCTTTTATGACCTACTGCTGAGCCTGAATAAGAAAAATTCCTGATAGACTGAACCAGAAAATGTTAGCTTTTAGAATCTCAAATCACACCTAAATCATACTTATTGCAACCCTCATCTGGTTTAGGACCTAATTGTTAGTGTACCACTGGGACTCCTGTCCTCATCCCTAGGTCTCAGCTCACTTCATTCTTGAATCTTACTTTGATGACGTGATCGTCAGTGATTCCCAAACCTAAATTCCTAAAATGTGGTCAATTTATATAACTAAAATTATACTATATTCCCATTTTGTTCATTATCCCGAATGTTTGTCCACCTGGCAAACTCTTGGGCCATTGCTTGCCCTTGCCTCTAATTTTCATGACTGCATGTCTACTCCAGATAATTCAGTTTTCAGGAATCAGTCAGGTAAGGAACTTCAAGATAGCTGTGGCCCAGCAGTATTCTAAGCACCAAATTTTTCTTTGTTCAGAAGTCTGATATCAATAACTTCCCAGATTTTCTGTAGCTGTGCCTTCATACTCATGAAGACCTTAAGCCACTTCAGCTTGGTGCTTCAGACCTCAGCTGAACTATTATTGCTGATTCTTGGCAATCTTAAACTTTTATATTTTACCTTTCTAGCTAAAACTTTTGCCCTAGATCTTCCCTGGTGCTGGTCCTGATGTAGTAGATGGGTTTAGTAATGAGCCCCACCTTGGATTTGTAAACTTAATGTATCACTGAAAAATATTAAGATGGAACAGATATGTTGAAAATTCTTTAAAGTGCCAGTGAGATTCTTACTTTTCTCCATAGTTTAAGGATAGTTGCCAGATAATGAATGAGTTACTATAGGTTTCAGAAGTAATTCAACAAAAGCAATAAAGATATTTGCCACAAATTGCATTCAGACTCACATTTAACATTTTCTTTTTGCTTTTCCCAAGTTCAAAACATCACAAACTGTTTAGTATTTTCCAAATAGGCAAGAAAACTTTCAAAATTGTGATTGCAATTCTAACACCTGTGTGCTAAGCTCTGCACTGAGAGACGTTTGAGATTGTTATTGCTGATGTTCAAACACGAAGTCTGAGTGGTGACTGTCCAGCATCAGCAAATAAGCTTACCAGTCGGTTATGGAGTTGACTTATTTGAAATTGGCAGGTGGTTTCTCTTTTCCATAGATTTCGTTCTCCTTTTCCTGACAGTGCATGTGTTTGATGACCTTTGCTGTTTATTTAGCTTCTGCATACATTCCTCAGGATTTGTTTTAGTGTGTGTGCTTTTTTGTTTCTTATGTTTCTTGTTATGCTTGGCTACTACTTAGAAGGAGTAGGGGTGGTGGTCTGCTTTGGGTCGGCAGTCAAAACAAATGTGATACTCATTTTGAATATCTGGCTATGAGTTTACATATAAAACTGCAAGCGCCATTTATGTAAGTATGTTGCTTGAGTTGAGTTTGTTTTTTATACTCCAGTTGTAGCTAAAGAAGTACCAACAAATTCCAAAATTGCTTAAGAGTAAGGATTAGAAGTAATGTGTAGAGTGGGGATAAGCCACAAAGGGAAAAATCAAACCTGAAATAAGGGGAACAAAGTCAAAATATGGTTTGTTTGTTTGTTTGTTTGTTTGTTTTACAAAGAATTTGGAGAGATCTCAACTGAAAGGGTTAAGGCTCTCACTTATAACTTTCTCCTCCTCACCACCTTCCTTCTTGTCCACTTGCTGTGCTGTTACAAATAGTAATCATATTGCGGGCCCCTTGACAGCATATTCTCGGGTATGAGGAGGATGGGAATAAGAAAATACAGAAATGAACAAGTACAACAAGTGAAAGGAATTTGTAAAATGATATTTGATTATTATTAACACTAGAGGCCCAGTGCATGAATTTGTACATGGGCGGGGTCCAGCTGGCCTGCCCTTGGGGGAAGATTGGGGCCTGGCCAGTGCGGGGGAGGGGGGGACTGTAGGCAGTTGGCCGCTGGCCCCACCCCCAATCAGATGGAAGGGTGGTGGTGAGGGGGGCTCAGGCCAGTTGATGTGAGGGGCCATGGGAGTGTGTGGGGTCGATAGGGGCTGGGTGGCTGCCACAGTGCGTGTCATAGTGATTGGCTGTTTCATTGTTCTGGTCACTTGGCTTTTATACATATAGATTGCCATTACAAACATTCACAGTAAGGTATTAGGAAGCATTAACATTTAGAGTGGGTCTGTTCGGAGGGCCTGGCTTGGATCTTTCCACTCTTGGCTTTCAGAACACTTTCATCTCCCAGAGGTGCTCTTCATGTGCCTCTAGCTGTTTGTGTTCTGTCTCCTTAAATGGCTCCTCTTTTTAGGCCAATTTACTAACTACTGCTTCTCCCCGGGGCAGTAGTTCCTGTTCTTCTGCAATGCAGGGCATGTGCACAGGTGACTTGATCTACCCTCAACATTTCAGCTTCCATGTATACACCTGAATTTTTCTATTTTTAAGCTGTGATCTCTCTCCAAAATTTTATTTTTATTTAATTATAGGTGTTTATGGGATATCTACTAGTGGTAGTAGGCAATTTATATGGACCACTTACAAAACTGAACATGTATCCTTCCCTTTAGATTTCTCTAAAATCCTCTGAATTCTAGAAATCCTAGGAGTCATCGTTGGTTACTCATTTACTCCAATTATTTTCCACATTGATCCAGGACATTACCAAATTCTGATATATAGGTGCCACCACTCCACTTGTTTGACAATTTTAGCAGCTTTGTAACTGGTCCCTCTGCTTCTATTACTGATCCTTTCAAATGTATTGTTACTAATAAGAGCCTATGTGGTCCTCATGCCATCACATGTGATGTCGTCACAATATGGCTCCCACAAATGGCCACCACAAAGATGGCCACCACAAGATGACAGTGTGCACAGTGGAGGTGGGGCCTGGCAGCTGCTCCACATGGTGAGGCCTGAGGGTCCGCAGCTCCCTGTGGCATGGAGGAGGCTGGCCCCAGCCTTGGGTGAAAGAGGTGGGTCCCAGCAGAGGAGGTGGGCCACAGTAGGGGAGAGCAGTAGGGGGCTATCAGGACAGCAGGGGCAGTTCGGCATCAATCAGGCTGGCAGGCAAACAGGGTGCGATCAAGCTGACAGGCAGGTGAGCGGTTAGGAACCAGCAGTCCTGGATTGTGAGAGGGATGTCCGACTGCCAGTTTAGGCCTGATCCCACATCCCCCGAGGGGTCCCCGATTAGCAGGGGTGCAGGCTGGGCTGTGGGACACTTCCCCCTCTGTGCATTAATTTCATGCACCAGGTCTCTAGTGTATTTATAAAATGAAATTATGGTTAGTTTACTTCCTTGCTTAAGAAAACCTTCAGTTGTTCACTATTACCTTCAGGATAAGATCCAAGCTGTGTGACATGACATCCTATATTGCTCTTATGCCAAGTTACTCACCCAGGTTCCCTGATTCAAAACTTCAAGGTCCCTGATGCACAGCTTAATCTTGAGCAATCCTGTTTATAGTTCCCCACACTACATAGTGCTCTTTGTTATATAGTTCTTATTTTTTATCATGTCATCCGCTAGCTGGCAAAAATCCTCATTCTTTTCAAATTTGAAATATTCTCTCTTTCAGAAAGAATTCCAAACAATTCTTTCTAACCAGTTTAGGTGTTATTCCTATTTTCTTCCACAAAAATGCTATCCATATATCATATGCTGTATTAAAATTAACTTTTATGTACCTGTCACCTTCAAACTGCTGTTAACTTTTTAAAACTGAGATTATTCCTCTTTCAGTTCTCATCAGTAAACATAGAATCTGAGATAGAATAAATACTCAACAAACATTTCACCTACTTAATAAGATAAAGCAGTAAGTGAAGACTAGATATTTGAAGATGGTCCTTTTGCTTTTGTATTTTACACATAAGAGTTCAGCTGGCATCTATCAGGCACACAAAAGGGCTGTTTTTCTTTACAGCTCTTCTCTTTGACACTGCAACTCCCTGTGATTGCACTCTGTCTGTTGCATTGGCTGACCACAGACTCAAATGTCCTGAGTGTGAGGCTTAGAAAATCAGAGATATTCCTGTATCTTAGAAAATCAGAGATGCTCCTATATCTTCCCTCTTCATGTTGACTTTGTAAATGGAAACTATATTGTGTGTGTGTGTGTGTGTGTGTGTGTGTGTGTGTGTGTGTACTTTGAAGCTATTAGTCAAGTTTCAAAAGGAAAAAAGGTCACTCTGACAGGATATGCTATGTCGTATGCATGATTCCACTAGAATACATTAGATTATAAGAGTAAAGCTGGTCATCTGAAACACAAGGAAGAGGAAATTGCTTCAGCGCGTTCTGCACTTTCTGAGCAGCTCATCCTATTCTTGACTCTGGTCGCCTCCGTGCTCACTGCTGTTGACCTTCACATAGTGGTGAACTTAGAAAGATATCGAAAAACTAAAGTTAAAAGTTTATATATAATTGAGATGTATGGAGTAAGAAACATCATGCTGGAATGCTTAAGTCCTATTTTTATCATAAGGTATTAAACTCAACTTAATTTTACAAATTGGCATGTTGTTGAAATCATGATAAAAAAGGATACATGTTTTGCTGATTAGGATGCATAAAGATTTCAAAAGTGTGTACCTGGAATAGCTTCTCTTTCTTTCCTTTTTTATGCTGTAATATGCCAAAGGAAAAGACTTTAGATCTATAATAATTTTATGAAACATGAAGAGTATTAAAATAATGAAATGAAAGTAATTGTGATGTGATAGGTATTATGGCCATTAGTTATCCCTGGTGCTTTGATTACTAAAACATGAAGCTAGTCAAACTTTTTCTCTTTGGAAAGGAAATATTTCAAATTTTGCTATTCTGATCATGTAACAGTTCACATTATTCCTACTAGGGAGTATGAATTTACTGTCTGTAACCCTTAGCTTTGAGAAGTTTATCATTAAAATGCAAAGAATTTCTACACAATGTTGAATATAGGGACAATGTTATGAATTGCCTTACACATGAAATACATTTTCAGTAGCTTTTTTTAAATGTCAGAAACAAGCAAACACAAAATTCTCTCTTGTTTCTATTTTGGCCTTTGTCTTTTTATCTCATTCTGCATTCCCCTCTACTCTCTTCGCTCCAACTGGCCTTCCAGTTCATCTCTTGTCATGCTTTCTTGTATAAGCTCTTCTTTCTGTTTGGAATGTTTCCTTTCTGTCCCCTCACAAACACTCTCCTAAATGTACACAAGCACATACTAAAGTAATTCCTGTCCATATTTCAAATTTTAACTAATGTATTTCTTCCTCAACACTCTAAAACAGGTGAAGTCCTGTGTAGTGATCGTTCATAGCACTTATCACTGTTTCTGATTATACTTTATTTATGGGGTCGTTTGATTAATGCCTGTCTTTGAGATCAGAGACTATTTTGTTTGCCCATTTTCTTTCTTTTTTTAAATTAGATTTATTTTATGTTGCGTTTACTCCTGGACCATACGTTTTTGCTTCCTCGGTTTCGTCTGGGGTATCTTTTTCTCCTGTGCAGGCTTCTCTTCTGGTTTCGGAGCAATCTGCTCGTTTTCAGTGGGGATCATCGCACTGTGGCAGGGAGAGCTCGTGTCTGATAGGTTATCCGCCCATGAGCTCCGGGTGTTCTACACCATGTCTGTGGAGCCCTGTTCACCTGCACATGCTCAATGACCAGAGAGTTACATCTAAACCCTCAGTTCAGCATTGCTCTCGGCATTTTTCAGCACGTGTAGCAAAAATTCAGCGCTCTTTTTGGGCCACTGACCCTGTATCCAGCCCCACTGTTTCACCTGGGCACTCCTACCAGCTTTACCATTGTAAGGACAGAATGGCACACACTGTTACTGTAGAGGGAAATCCTTCAGATACTTGGTGGCTTTTCTAATATACATACCCTTGATGGTCTGGGCAGTATCATGAGTGTTTTTAAGGTGAACACAAAGATTTGAGCCTCTGGATTTGCATTATTTTGTGGGTTCTTCTGGGTGTAGTGAATAGCAAATCATTTTTATAGGTCACCTCTGGGCGCTTTGGAGAAGAGCTTCCCATAGTGTTTTCAATCTGACTCAGTTCTTGGCACATAGTGGATGTGGGTTTCTTATTGGATGACTAGATGGATGAATGAATGAATGAATGAATGAATGAATCACTGTTTGTTCTTTATACCACTACTAGAGATTTCTTGTTATTATATTAGTGCAATTATGGCACTTTTCCTCTCATGCCTTCTTATGGTTTATACAGCCTGTAGAATTTTTTCTCATGATATATAAGACATTTTATTATCTTTCCCCAACATAGAAATCCAACCAGACTTCCAGTCCACTCTATTTATGACTCTCCCCTCCCCATGTGTGTCCTTCCTTAGAAGGGAGAAGTCATTATAGTCTTGTTTTCCTTAAACTAGACCAAATGATACTCTTCCTGTGCTCTTCTGTTATCCTAGAATGTCCTTCTATTTCCTTTTTTAACTTATCAAAACCAAATTTTTAAAGCTTTAGCTTAGATATAACTTATTTGAAACTTTTCCTTTTCTCCTGCCTATTATATTTAATTTAAAAATATCTTTATTGTTGAAAATATTACATATATGCATGACCCAACCTGTTCAAATTAACCACTTACTCTACTGCATTTTAATATTTGTACTTGTTTTAGCACTTTATTCTCTTCTGCCTCGTCTGTCTACTCCAATAAAACACTGTGATATGTTCAGCAGCATATTCCCATAATTTTCAATACAGTATATAATATGGCGCTTTAGCAGATACAAATTAATATAAACCCTTTAAAATCATTTTCTCATCTGTCATGAAAAAGACTGACTGAGTCATTGCCCGTCTTCTGGTGATGAGAGGTATTGTACTTAGAGCATCTTTCCTGTCCATAATGAACCCCCAACCCCAACTGATCTGTGCTTCAGTCTCATTTCCCACCACAACATTATACTCAGCATCACCTAATGAAACTAATACATACCTTGATATCTCTGTGTCACTTTGCCTCTAGGTCCTGATTACACTTCTTTACTCTTGCACTTTTCTATTTATAAAAGAATATCACTCATATATATTTTAGAATGCTTGTCATTGTATTTCTTACTAGAATTTATAACTTCTATTATAATCTTACAAAAAGTGTTTGCTCCTTTCCTTCAGATGTTTTTTATTCTAGTTTGTAGACTAGTTCATTTTATGCCAAAGCTATATGCTGCTCTAGTGGTAAACAGGTTTGCTTATTTATGCATTACTCAGTGACTATCCTAGCATTTGGGATACAAGTTGCTGAAAGAGTTAATGGGTATCCAGGCTTATAGAGACCTGTGGTTTGGCTTCTTTATTTTATTTTGCTATTTCATTTGATTTATAAAGATTTCTTTTTAATTTTAATTTTGCAGTTAAATTTATAGGGATGACATTGGTTAAAAAGATTATATGGTTTTCTAATGTACAATTCTATGATACATGATCTGCATATTGTACTTTTTACCAGCCATTCAGAGCCAAATCGTTTTCTGTCACCGTATTTTTTACCCTTTTTGCTTGTAACCATCATTTTCACTGCTAACCGTCAACCATACAATTGTTTATGTGTATGAGTTTTGTTTGCTCTTTTATTACTTTTAGTTTTATATCTCACATATAAAATCATATGATTCCTAACTGTTTTTCTGACAGACACTTGGCTTAGCATGATATTCTGAAAGTCTATCCATGTTATTGCAAATGGCAGTATTTCACCTTTTCTCATGTCTGAGTAGTAGTCTATTGTTTATATGTACCACATCTTCCTTATCAAGTCATCTGTTGAAGGACACTTCAGTTGTTTTTATGTCTTGGCCACCTTGAACAATGCTTCAATGCATATAGGAGTGCATATGTTTTTGCAAATAATTTTTTTCAAATTTTTATATACTCAGAAGAGGGGTTCCTGGATCATATGGTAATTTTGTTATTAATTTTTTAAGGAATCTCCATACTGTTTTCCATAGTGGCTTCTTTATACTACATGCACAGACAGGATATATCAAGCCCCTTGAACTGTTAAAATTGAAAAAATAAAACAACCCAACAAAAAATTATGTGTCTCCAATAACTTAGTAAATAACTTCATATTGAATATTTAAATATAAGGTAAATTTGTAAATTTGTAATTTCTGCCTTTTTTAAATAAAATATATAAAATGGGAGTTTGAAATGGTACTACTTTGCCATTCATAGATATACTAGAGGCCCGGTGCACAAATTCACCCACATTGAAAGGAAATGAATTAGCAGAAATATTTTAGAGCCGGAAGAGATACTGAGGGAGGTTGGCTCCAGGGCGTGTCTGGCCCGTCTCACCCAGTCCCTGCCGTTGCCCATCAGGGCTATCTCACCCAGTCCCCATTGGAGCTGAAAAGGGTTGGCCCACCAGGGAGGGACTGCAGGAGGTTGGCCAGCCGGGGAAGGGCCATGGGAGGGTTCCAGGGCATGTTGGTCCTTCTCGCCCAGTCCCTATCAGCCAGACCCCAGCAGCAAGCTAACCTACTGGTCAGAGCATCTGCTCCCTGTTGGTCAGTGTGCATCATAGCAACTGGTCAAGCAGTTAGACACTTAGCATATTAGGCTTTTATATGTATAGATAAGATACTTGGACTTAAAATTTAGTTCTTATCAAATTTTAATTTTTCTAATTATCTAAGTTCTAAATGTTGTTTTTTTCTAAATTGCAAATGGCTCTGAGTTACTAATAAAATTTGTTTCTGTGTGTGTAGAGGGAAAGAAGTCCTGTACGTCTCCATAGGGATTCTCAACACTTGGTAATAGAAAAGTGGAAGAAAATAGAGAGATAAATATAAAACACTTATTACTGTCTATGCCAGGGATTTTACTTGGTGCTTTATATTTATATTACATTTAATCTTCATATCAAAATGGAAAACTGAAGCTTGGGTTGATTAAAATACTAGCTCTCTAGTCCTGGCCAGTAGCTCAGTTGGTTAGAGCATTGTGCTGATACATCAAGAGTGTGAGTTGGATCCCCATTCAGGGCACCTAGAATAATCATCATAATGAATGCATAAATAAGTGAAACAACAAATCAGTGTTTCTCTCTTTCTGACAAACACACTCTCTCTCCCTCTTCCTTTCCTTCCTGTCTCTCTAAAATAAAATAAAAAGACACTAGCTCTCTAAGTTGTATGGACAGTTAATAAACGTAAAGCAGTAATTCCAACCTAATATAGAATCTGAAAATATTTCTACTTAGGTTCTAACTGGATGGACTTCAGTTAGCAGAAATAAATATAATATCTGCTTAAATATAGCTCCCATTACATGATATAAGCACAGAGGACTGACTCAGTGCCAAAACCTTGGTGCCAGAGAAGAGGCAAGGAGGCAGACACGGGAGACTTCCCTGGAAGAGACCCTGGCCTGAGCAAAAGAGGCACGGTGGGAAGGCATCAGCTATCGCATTCTAACATACGGTATGAAACTAATACACTCTGGTAGATTCAAAAGTCTAGTTAGGAGTTTAGTTAAACTTGAATTCTTCTAGAATGAAAGATAGGCCCCAGCATTAAAAAGACTCTTGCAAAGAAATAACTCTTATCTGTACACAACATGAAGCCAACAGTTTTATCTCTTTCCTCCTCTAATCACTTGCCAAAAAAAGGGAGGCCTCTGTTGCATGTATTGAAATTATTCCAACCACAAGCACCACCACATGGTAGCGTTTGGGATTAACATGGCAGATGCTGCCAAGGCTTACTCCTCACAGATCTGACACCATCTCAGCCACAACTGTAGGTCTGAGACAAAAATACCCCTCAGCGCTCACGATTTTACTTCAATTCTAAGCTGATAAGAGTAATTGTGCTTGATAAAACAGTTATATATATTACATATATATAATCACACACACATACACACATAAATTAGACCTTTGGCTATCTTTTCACTGAAGCCACATCCATAGCCCTGTTTACATCATTGCCAGGCTGGCAGAGTTCTGCATAATGAGCTATAGGTCCCTTCCTTGTATTTTCATCATCTTTTTAAAAAGTAAACTTCTCTGTGTTTCATGCTTAAAAACATAAGGTAGATGCAAAGTTCATCTTTCTGATTTAAAGATTAAGTGCTAGCATATGTGATACCTAATGGCAGCACTGTACAATACATTCTGTACATATGATGAATTCCATATCAGACAGCAAATCTAATGTGTTGATCACCAATACATTTAAAATCCAAATAATTCAATAGGGTTCTCAGAAATACTTATAAAATATTCAAATACTATATATACCACTTGTGACTACTCTTCTTATTTTATCCAGTTATACTTGTACATGTAACTCATTCAAATATTAATTGAAAGGTTAGATATTTCAACAAAATTAATAAACATTTCTATAGCTTAATATTAGACTAATATAGATTCTCTATACGTGGAGCATAAAAAAGCTCTGCTACTCACAGAGTTATTCTCATTGTAAACCAGTTAAAATCAAATTCTGCTTTATTTTTTATTTTATGTTTTTTAATCTTTAGAATTGAATATATTACATATATTCCTTTTTTTGCTCCCATTGATCCCTTATAACCCAACCCTGCCCCTCCACCCCAAACCTCCACCACCCTATTGTCTGGGTCCATGGGTTTTGCATATAAGCATACAAGTTTTTTGGTTGATCTCTTCCCACCCACCCACCTACCCTGTCTCTCCTCTGAGATTCCAAGTCTGTCTCATGATTCTATGTCTCTGGATCTATTTTGTTCATCAATTTAATTTGTTCATTAGATTCCACATATGAGTGAGATCATGTGATATATGTCTATATCTGCCTGGCTTATTTCCTTAGCATAATCTTTTCCAGGTCCCTCCATGCTGTCTCAAAGAGATCCTTTTTATAGTTGCATAGTATTCCATGGAGGAAATGTACCAAAGCCTTTTTATCCACTCATCTGAGGGGCACTTGTGCTGTTTCTAGGTCTTAGTCACTGAAAATTATGCTGTTATGCATTTAGGGGTGCATACATTCTTTCTGATTGGTGTTCCAGGTTTATTAGTATGTATTTCTATAAGTGGGATCACTGGGTCAAATGGCAGTTTCATATTTAATTTTTTGAGGAAACTCCATGCTATTTGGCTATACCAGTCTGCATTCTACCAGCAGTGTACTAGTGTTCTCTTTTTTCTACATCCTTGCCAGCACTTGTCATTTGTTGATTTGTTGATGGTAGCCTTCTCACAGGTGTGAAGTAATACTTCATTGTCATTTTAATTCACATAACTCTGATGATAAGTGTCTTTGAGCATTTTTTCTCATGTCTCTTAGCTATCTGTATGTCCACTTTGGAGAAGTGTCTATTTAGGTTATTTTCACCTTTTTTTAAAAAAAAATTTGATTGTGTTTCTTTTGTTAAGTTGTGTGAATTTCTTATATATTTTGGATATTAACTCTTTATCAAAGGAATCATTGCCAATATGTTCTCCCATAAGTGGGCTTCCTTTTCATTTTATTGATGGTTTCTTTTGCTGTGCAGAAACTTTGTATTTTGATGTAATCCCGTTTGTTTATTTTCTACTTTGTTTCCCTATCCTGAAGAGATGTACCAGCAAACATATTGTTATGTGAGATGTCTGAGATTTTACTGCCTATAGTTTCTTCTAGGATTTTTATGGTTTCACATTTTACATTTAGTGTTTTATCCGTTTTGAGTTTATTTTGTGTATATTGTAAGTTGGTTGTCTAGTCTCATTTTTTTGCATGTTTCTGCCCCATTTCCCAACACTATTTATTGAAGAGATTGTCTTGAATCCATTATATGCTCTTGTATCCTTTGCCAATTATTAATTGAGTGTAATGGCATAGGTCAATTTCTGGAGTCTCTGTTCTGTCCTATTGATCTATATGTCTGTTCTTGTGCCAGTACCAGGCTGTTTTGAGAACAATGGTTTTGTAGTATAACTTGATATCTCCTATTGTGATTCCTCCAACTTGGTTCTTCTTTCTCAAGATTGTGGCAGCTATTTAGGGTCTTTTTGATTCCATATAAATTTTTGGAGTATTTGTTCTAGATCTGTGAAATATGCCATTGGTAACTTAATAAGGATTGTATTGAATATATAAATTGTTTTGGATAGTATGAACATTTCAATGATGTTAGTTCTACAAATCCATGAACACAATATATTCTTACAGTTGTTTATATCATCTTCTAAATCTTTTCCAACATCCTGTTGTTTTCTGAGTACAAGTCTTTTACCTCCTTGGTTAAATTTGTTCTGAGGTGTGTGTGTATATATATATATATATATATATATATATATATATATATATATTGTTACTGTGGTAAATGAGATTCATTTCTTGTTTCTCTTTCTGATGATTCATTATTGGTGTATAAAAATGCCATTGATTTCTGTGTGTTAATTTTATATCCTGCTACATTGACAAATTCCTTTTTTTAAATATAGTAGTTTTTCAGTGGAATCTTTAGGGATTGCTATGTGCAATATCATTTCATCTGTGAATAATGAGACTTTTTTCCCCTCCTTTCCTATTTGGATGATTTTTATTTCTTCTTGTTGTCTTATTGCTGTGGCCAGAACTTCCAATTATTTATTACATTAGAGTGGTGAAAGCAGCACCCCTGTCTTGTTCCTATGCTTAGGGGAGATGGTTTTAGTTTTTGCCCATTGAGCATGGTGTTGGGTGTAGGTATGTCATACAAGGCTTTTAATATGTTGAGATATGACCCCTCTATTCTTACTTTGCTGACAGTTTTTGTCAGAAATAGGTGATGAATTTTGTCAAATGCTTTTTCTGCCTCTATCGATATGATTGTGTGATTGTTGTCTTTCAGTTTATCTGTGTGATGTATAAAGTTTATTGATTTACAAACCTCATCCTTAGGTATAACTCCCACTTGATCATGGTGTACATTCTTTGTTGTTGCTGTTCTTTTCAATGTACTGCTGGATCTGATTTGCTAATATTTTGTTGAGCAATCTATGTTCATCAGGGATATTGGCCTGTAATTTTCTTTCATTTAAAAAAATTAATAAATCTTTATTGTTCAGATTATTACAGTTGTTTTTCTTTTTTTCCCCATAGCTCCCCTCCACCCTGTTCCCATCCCACCCTCTGTCCTTACCTACCCTCGACTGTCCTCATCCATAAGTGTACAATTTTTGTCCAGTCTCTTCCTGGACCCCCCCACACCCTTTTCGCCGTGAGAATTATCAGTCCACTCCCTTTCCATGCCCCTGATTCTGTTATATTCACCAGTTTATCCTGTTACATTTTTTATTCACTTGATATTTAGATTCATTCATGTATTTGTTGATCATAATTTTTATCTTTACTTTTTTCTTCTTCTTCCTCTTTTTAAAGAATACCTTTCAGAATTTCATATAATACTGGTTTGGTGGTGATGAACTCCTTTAGCTTTTTCTTTTTCTTATCTGTGAAGCTCTTCATCTGACCTTCAATTCTGAACAATAGTTTTGCTAGGTAGAGTAATCTTGGTTGTAGGTTCTTGCTATTCATCACTTTGAATATTTCTTACCATTTCCATCTGGCTTGCATAGTTTCTCTTGAGAAATCAGCTGACAATCATATGGGTGCTCTCTTGTTGATAATTAACTGTTTTTCTCTTGCTGCTTGTAATATTCTGTCTTTATCTTTTGCTCTTGGCATCTTAAATATGTTGTATCTTGGTGTGGTCCTCTTTGGATTCCTTTTGTTTGGGATTTTGTGCACTTCCTGGACTTGTAAGTCTATTTCTTTCACCATGTGGGGGAAGTTTTTGGTCACTATTTCTTCAAATAGGTTTTTAGTATCTTGCTCTCTCTCTTCTTTTGACATCCGATAATTCGGATGTTGGTATGCTTGAGGTTGTCCCAGAGACTCACTACACTATCTTTAAAATTTGGATTCTTTTTACTTTTCTGGTTGAGTGTTTTTTTGCTTCTTTCTATTTCAAATCTTTGACTTGATCCTTGTGGTCCTCTAGTCTGCTGTTATGTCTCTGTATATTTTTTATTTCAGTCAGTGTATGTTTAATTTCTAGTTGGTCCCTTTTCATATCCTCGAGGGTCTTACTAAATTTATTGGCCTTTTCTAGGAAATTCTTAAAAAACCTTATAACTCTGGTTTTGAACTCTATATCCAGTCATTTGCTTTCCTCCATTTCTTTCATTTGTGATCTGTTTCTTTGTCTCCTCATTTTAGCTGCTTCCCTGAGTTGGTAGAGTAGTTTTGTGTGGTAAGTGTCTGATAGGGACCAGTGGCTCAGCCTCCCCAGTTATCTGAGGTGGAAACTCTTGGTGCGTCCCATCGTGGACTGCGTGCACAACCTTGTTGTAGTTAAGTATTGATTGTTGTTGGTATCACTGGGAGGGGTTGACCTCCAGGCCATTTGGCTCTGAGGATCAGCTGTATCTATGCTGAGAGAACTTCTGTGCTGGAGACACCCTTATGAGATAAGACTTGCAAAGTTGCAAAAGCCTCTGTACTCAGATTGGATGGGATGGAGTCTCAGGTCTGAGCAGACAGCTTTGGATTCCCATCAGCCTTGCCCTATGATGCCCCTGGATCTCAGTGTCCCTTGGTAATCGCTGCAAGCACATCTGAGAGAAAGCCATCCTCGAGTTTTACCTGCTGCCAGACAGTCCAGTTTCCTCCCAAATGAGTCTAGATTTCCAGAAACTCACACAGAACTGGATTTCAGCACAGTCAGGAGCTATTGTCTCCCTCCTGTTTTAGAAAGCCAGCCATGCACTCAGCCACCCTTGTACTCAGCCACCTGTCCTCTCCTCACACAAATCTCTGTACCTCAGCCTTTTGCTGCTTCTCTGTGTCTCAATATGCTTTCCTCTTTCCTTCTAGTTGTAGAATTTCCACTCAGCCAGCTTTCCTGTGTTTGTGGATGGTGTCCATTTTGTCTTTCAGTTGTAGTTTTGATATTGTTGTGCAAGGAAGCAGTTTAGGTGTTTACCTATGCCGCCATCTTGGTTTACCTATGCCGCCATCTGTAATTTTACTTCTTTGTAGTGTGATGATCTGGTTGTGAATTTGAATAATGCTTGCCTCGTAAAAAGAACTTGGAAGTGTCCATTTCTCTTGGATTTTTTGGAAAAGATTGAGAATTATAGATGTTATTAAATGATGACTAGGTTACCAATGAGATCAAGAAAGAAATCAAAAACTTCCTGGAAACAAATGAAAATGAATCCATAACATCCCCAAATCTCTGGGACACAGCAAAAGCAGTCCTGAAAGTTCATACCATTACAAGCCCATCTCAAGAAACAAGAAAAATTAATAATTAACTGTTTAACCCTACAACTCAAAGAATTAGAAATAGAACAAAAAAAGCCATGAATAAGTAGAAGGAAGAAAATGATAAAGATTAGAGCCAAAATAAATGGCAGAGACTAAAAAAATACAAAAGATAAATGAAACCAAGAGCTGGTTCTTTGAAAAAGATAAATAAAATTGATAAACCTTTAGCCAGACTCATCAAGAAACAAAGAGAGGAGCCAAATAATTAAATCAGAAAGGAAGAATGTGAAGTAACAACTGAAATCACAGAAATACAAAGGATTTTATGAAAATACTATGAGCAATTATTTGCCACCAAGCTGGACAATGTAGATGAAAATGCAGTTTTCCAAAACTGAATCAGAAAGAATAGGAAACCTGAATAGGCCACTAACAGTTGAGTAAATTGAAGCAGTAATGAAAAAAATCTCAGCAATCAAAAGAGTCCAGACAGCTTCACAGAGGAGTTTTACCAAACACTCAAAGAAGAACTAACACCTATTCTGATTTAAATAAAGCATAGCTTATACTTTCAACCCAATTGAAAATCAATAAAATAGTAGATGATCATAACAGTATATAAGATGTAGTGGTTGCTGTTTAGGGAGTTTTTACCAAAGGATTTCCTTTAAACCCCTATGAACCTCACTGCTCAAAAAATTTTACAATTAAAATTTTAGGTAGTTTTCCAATCTGTGCAGTTATTCAGCAACAACATTCTCTTGGCTATTTTTACCCAATTTTCCCAAAAATGTCATTGCTAGAGCCTCCACATCTATCAAGCTCATATACTCTGGTATTTCTCCCAAACCAATATCTTTTGGTTTGTTCTAGTCCTCTGTTTCCCACGATTTTATTTTTTGAATTGTTTTCTAGGCATTGGTGAAGTGACAGGTTTCTACTCAAGAGAGAATTATGACAAGCTTGAAAATACAGCTGTTGGAAACAGCAGAGATACAGGAAATGAGTCATTCTTGGTACTAACCCAACAAAACGGTCTGAACGCTGTTTGTCTTTACATATCTAGTCAGGACTTTCAGACCACATAAAACACACATGCTTCTATCCCCCTTCCATTTATTTATTCACGGATCTATTCATAATGTACTAACACAGCACTAGAAGTCAATATTGAAGTCATACGTGTCACAACATATATTTATTTTTAAAACAATAAAACAGTGTTTTTTTAAAAAAACAAAACAAAACAAAACATTGAAACAGTATATTTTAAGGTCACCCAAAATTCTCCACTACCAAAATGTACACAAATATTTTTATTATTTGTGCATTTATATTCATACATTTTGCAGTTTAAAGGTCACATTTTTCAGTTTTACAGTTGTATTAAATTATATTTCAATTATATTCTTACATTTCACATTCTTTAATCTGTAAGTTTTAATTCTAATGCTTTGAATAGTTTATAACAATTTCAGGTGTAGGGATGAAGTTTTAAGTCAGTTTTTATTTGAAAACATTCAAAGCTACATAAAAATAGAAGAATGAAAACTTTATATAGAAATATCATGCTCTGACCCTTTGTAAGGCTGTATTGTAGTCAGTAAATACAAAGACTGGATCTTGTGATAGGGTGCAGAGCGTGGCCACAAAAGAAATTCAGTGAGGTAGTGGTTCTTTAGCATTACCCCAAGGAATTGGAAGAAAGATACCGTGATACTTTAAAAGTAAGACATTTTAGAATATTTAAAAGTAATTTAGAGGTAAACATGACTACTTAAAGTAGAATATTTTCTCATTAATATTTAAAAATATCATTTTAGTTATTGGAACACTATTGGGAAGAAGAGATTGAGCAGAGAAAGAGATCTTAAGTTGCCATTGCAAAATCAGTTTAGAAGCATCTGTTCTAAAGGAACTTAAATATTTCCAATTAAATCCTATAACTTTTAAATAAGAAAATGAAGGCCCAGAAAATTTAAAAGAGATGGTTCAAGCACATATCTTCATTGTGATTAAAAATATACAAAGAAAATGTGAATAAAAACTTCTTAATAACTTAGTAGTAGAAACTAGATCATAACTAGCTGTGTTCCAGGATTGAGTAAATTAGTTATTTTTATTTGTTTTTCTTCATATGCCAGATTCTTGCTCAGCATTTAACATTTCTTATTCTTAATAATAAAGAGCTATAATTTTTTATTTAGTTATTATTCTCAGTACTTCAAGACAAATACATTTTAAAAGATTATAACTGTACTTTATTATATTATTTGGAGAGAGATATGTCATGACACCCCTCCTAGTAGGAAAAAACCCACTAATCATACAGAAATAATGTCATAAAAATATTTTTAGGGTGAAAACAATAAATATGCTAAAGGCGCATGAAAGCTCCATCTATCTAACTGAATTAATGTAAAAAATAATCTTTTTCTTTTTCTTTTTTTTTAATCCTCACCTGAAGATATTTTTCCCATTGATTTTCAAGGAGTGAGATGGAGGGAGGTGGAAAAGAGAGAGAAAAAGAAAGGAGAGAGAGAGAGAGAGAGAGAGAGAGAGAGAGAGAGAGAGAGAGAGAGAGAGAGAGATGGATGTGAGGTAGATACATTTACTGGTTGCCTCCTGCACATGCACCTACTACAGTGTGGGGAAAGAAAAGAGGGGGGCAGGGAGCAAACCTGCAACCAAGGTAAGTGTCCTTGACCGGAAGCCTGACCCGTAGCCCTGCTGTCTAGGGGCAGGCACTCTAACCACTGAGTAAACTGGCCTGGGCTAACTGTCATTTTCTTAAAGACACTGGCCAAAAGAACTTCTAAAAATATTCTGGGCTTCATCAGGAAGACTTCTAGAGAGAAACAGGTATCCTGAGTCCCAAATCCACAGTATATTTATAGCTAGGGATTTATGAGGTATTGAAGTTGGCAGATCTCAAGAAGGAAATATATTAAAATATTGTTAAATGAAAAGCATCTAAATAACTAAAGTTATTAAGATATTGGAGATATTTTTATAAGGAAGGAGAATGAGCAAGAATATGTTAACATAATCCATTATGATAAGACATATGGATATATTACTTGGGGATTTCACCAAATTCCCCAATACCCCAATCCTTTGGGGTCTCTTTGGTTTCTTTCAGGACCAAATAAATGTATTTGTTAATTTTTAGCAGATATAAAGTTTATTCAGGATTATGGCCTAATTTGAGAATAAGTTGAGCCTGGCTGGTGTGGGTCAGTGGTTGGGCATAGACCTAGGAACCGGGGGGTCATGGTTTGATTCCTGGTCAGAGCACATGCCCAGGTAACGATCTCCAGTAGATGTGCAAGAGGCAGCCGATCAATGATTCTCCTTTAACATTGATATTTCTGTCTTTCTCTCCCTTTCTCTTCCTCTCTGAAATTAATAAAATTTATTTTTAGAAAAGATAAGTTGAAAAGGAATTTAAATACATTTATAAGTGATAGATTAGTAATTAATCATTATGGTCACATAGAAAAATTGACATTATTGAGAACCAAAGGACTAGATCTGGCATCTGTCATGTTCTTATACTTTTCTGAATCAGATGAGACTGAGCTCAAGTCACTGGTAGCAGCAATCTGTCCCAAAGGTGAGGTTTGAAGTTGGCATGACTAGGCCATTGTGCTCTGTCTTGTAAGTTCTTTCTGTAGCGTACTCTTTGCTTTCCAACCCGATTCAGTGGAATACTAGTAGGTGTGGCCAAGAGGCGTAAAATGTGAATAGCTGTGATACCATGGATACATCTATCTGACTTTTTTATTGATTTTCGTACTTTCTCTTTGTAAATGAACTTACACATCACTACTTCCAATGTGCTATGTTGGTACTTGATTATTTTTCTTCCTATCACTATTTACATAATTATGGCATATATTTTAAAAAGTTGTGTGTTTCAGTAGCATGTCATTTGTGAATTAATATATCTGTACCTTCAAGTTAGTATTTAGGAATTTTCCTATAGGGGAGTTGTTTTCCTTCATTTTATTAACAGGCAAACCAAGACCCTAAGACAGTATTTAATAATATTTGCTGTTTTCTATGATATGATAACCAATTAAAAATGTGTCATATCTAATAAGGTTTCATGTTTCCTAGGTAAAACAAAATGAGAAAGTAGACAGCAATTTAATTTTTTTCCTTTGTAACCCAGGACTTCTTGCTTCCCTGGACAACTTTCCAGGAGTGAACCCTCCCTCCCATCGAGTCCTGGACATTATTGCAAACAGTCCTATATAATAAAAGGCTACTATGCAAATTGGCCCTTCGAGAGCGTGAGTGGGAGTTCCACTGCTATGATGTGTGCTGACCACCAGGTCGTGGTGTGGCACCAAGGATGGCCCCAGCTGGCAGCTGGCAGCCAGGGAAAGGAAGGCCCCAATTGGCTCTGATGGCCAGCCTGGCCTAGGGACCCTACCCAGGCATGAATTTCATGCACTGGGCCCCTAGTATTTAATCATTATAAAGGCAGTCAATTGTAAATGTATAATTAAAGTACATTTAATTTTCAAAATTGAGCTATCAACTATTAAAGCATATACACATTTTGGGGATATCTTATAGGTAGGCTATATAGGATTATATACTATCAGGTCTGGCAAGGTTACAAATATAGATTGAACTTTTTAGAGCTTTTGAAAAATTATATAAAAATACAGCTAAATTGTTTTCTGTGGTTTCTAAAATAAGTTTAAAATTGCAAACTGATAATTTTAAAATATGTGTAGAGAAAAAGGGGAGGTTGTGGGAAGCTTATCTATAAAACTAAAAACAAATGGTGGTGATTATAACTCTATGTCTGTACAGTGACTAAGGTAATTCATATCAACATATCCTCAGAATTGAAAAGAAAAATCGATTTTGAATATAAGGTTATTTCTGACAAAACATTGAAACTCAACCATGAGACATGAAATGCATTCATGGAAGTGTTTGTTCTCATTATTAGATCTGCTTAAGTTAATTTTCAACCACAATCACTATTCAGAGCTAAAGAACCCTGAAAGTTAAGTGCTTTATCAATATCCTGCTATTTTCGTGGAGATTGACTAATGTCTACAATAATTCTTGCAGTTAATTCTTGCTGTTAATTCTTTGAAGCAATTTCTCATTGATGGATCTATAAACCTTGAAATAAAAAAAGACCATCATAATAAAAATGTTTCCAAATACTATCAAAGAGTATATGCATACACACAGATATGGATATATGCTTATATGCATTGTGTGTGTGTGTGTGTGTGTGTGTGTGTGTGTGTGTGTGTAATATGTACTACAAACATTTTTAAAATAAATATATATGCATAGGAGGATATGTAGTAAATATATGAAAGACAAAGGGCATGGTAATTAAGAATTCAGCTTTTGCAGATCAGAATGCCTGGATTTGATTATTTGCTTTATCACTTAAATTGTGGGATGTCCCTACATTACCTAACCATCCATCCCAATGTTTTCATCTATAAATTAGGAAATATACATACACTTAACCTCCTCCAGGACTATTGTGAGGGTTAAATGAGGTAACAGATGAATACCTAGAATATTGACAGGAATACAGTAAAAACTCAATAGATATGAGTAGGACGAAGAAGAAGAGGAAAAAAGGGGAAGGAAAAAATAGTCACTGTTGGCAATAGTTCATTACTCTGAGATAGAAAATAATAAAAATTACCAAAATAAATGCTTTCTTTGGCTACCAACCTTTTCCAGCTTTCTTGAACTCAAGTTTAAGGAAAACATCTAACTAGGTGTTAAAATGTCCAAGATTCTCTCAAATATAAATTTATTATTTACTGCTCACTTAAGTACAATTAAGAAAAGGGAGTTACTCCTATGCAGATACTCCAGAAAGAAGCAGTTTGGTTCTAATCTGAACATGCATAACCAAGAACACATGAGAGAATTTAGTAATATTCAGAATGATCAGAGAGTACAGTTGAAAAATAAACATGATGCCATTAGTCAGAGAGTCCAATGTGAACAAGTGACAAGCTATTAAGCAACTCATTAGTGAATTACTGTGATGATTTATAGTAAGAAAATGTGTAATTCTTTATTTTTTTACTTTAAGAAAACTTTAAATTTGTTTCTGGCTAAGTCCTAAGAAAATAACTTAAAAAAAATCTTATATGTTCTTCTACCTAAAATTTTGTAAGTAATTCACTGTTACAGTTATCTCAGTGTGTAGAAAATAGAATTTCACATTTCTTTTAATTTCTCTATCCATATTTCCAAAAGTATGCTTCATGTTCAGGTGTGACTACTAGATATGACTCCTTCATTGGAAAAGAAAAAGCATAGATTTCAGCTGCAAAAACATCAGAAATGTTTTCTGAAAGATTGTGATAAGCAGCTCTGCTGGAGTACACTATCGATTTCTGATCACAAGGTTCCTTTTTAAATACTGTTTGCAATAATATCGAGGACGCATAGATCTTTAAAAATAACTTGCTTTTACAAAATTTAATTACAAAGACAAGCTAAGAAATGTGCTCTAAAGTGGGACAGATTAAAATGGCCCATGTTACCCCAGCTGGGTGGCCCGGGTGGTTGGAGCATTGTCCTGAACACCAGATTGCTGATTCAATTCTGGTCAGTTCACATGTCTAGGTTGGGGGTTCGATCCCCAGTTGGGGTGTGTAGGGAGGCAACTAATCAATGTTTCTCTTTCACGTCAAGTTTTTCTCTCTCTGCCCCTTCCTCTCTCTCTCTAAAAATCAATACTCATATCTTCAGTGAGGATTAAAAAAGTAAAAAAAAACATAAGTAGCTTCCTCTATAGGAGTGGGATAGTAGGTTTGCCACTCAAAAGAGCAACTCGTCACATCCTAAAGAATCAGAAGGGAGAAGAGATGTGAACAACTGTGCCCTTCATCACTCTCTCTGTGGCCTCCCTGCAATTGGAATTCTGCTTCTCTGCTTTTGTTAGAGCCACAAGCAAGCCCTCTCCCAGAAATTGCCCCAAGTATCCGGTTCCCTGGTTCAGGTCAACTCAGACTATGACTATTCTTTGCAGTTCGTCTCAGATAATTTTGTATAAATGGCATATTTAGAAGTTGTAAGAGCGAGGCTTGTGCTGTAGCCCTGTGAGCTCCTTATCTGAGATGTTTTCTGCTATTACGGATACTTCATCACAAAGGGGATGCAGACCCGCTCCGGAAGAGGGATCACTCTGGCTTAGGTTACGATTTCACCTCGGTCTCAGTTGATTGGGCTCCTTTTTCTGTTTCATGTAGCATCCCTTGGCAGAACTACAGGCAGTACTCTAGAAATTAAATCTCATTAGTACTCAGAATACCAAGAGGATCAAGATAGAAGGATTTTCTTGTCTCTCCTACTTGTTGTGTTACTATTTATGAATTGTGATATCATGCATACTTGAACTAGTGATTGAGGAGAAAATAATTCTAATAGGAATTGGCAGTTAGCCCAGAAGTCTAATAGCATGAGCCGAACAATGTTAGCATGTGAATCCTCTCCATGTTATGGAGGCAATGAAAAATAGACAAGAATTTCTTTTTTCAAAATTAAAATGATATAACCCTTGTTTTTTGTTTTTTTAATGTAAAGGTGGCAGAGTGCTCATCTGCCAAATTTTGACTTTCTGCTGAAAGTAATTGGAAATTATAGGAAACTAGAGGCCTGGTGCACAAAACTTGTGAACTTTGTGGTGTGGGAGGGTGTCCCTCAGCCTGCATCCTCTAACAGTCCAGGAGCCCTCAGGGGATGTCTGACTGCAGGTGTAGGCCCAATCCCTGGAAGTCAGACATCTTTAGCACTGCTGTGGAGGCAAGAGATGCCCTGCCACTGCCGCTGTGCTCTCCAGTCCTGAGCTTGGCTTCTGGCTGAGAGATCCTCCCCCTGTAGGAGTGCACTGACCATCAGGGGGCAGCTCCTGCATTGAGCATCTGTCCCCTAGTGGTCCGTGCACATTACAGTGATTTGTTGTGCCACCATTCAGTCGATTAGCATATTAGCCTTTTATTAAATAGGATGTGTAATTGATCATTCTTTCCACAAAATTTTTTATCCATCTGATTCCTCCTGACTTGGCATTAAGAATGCATGTTATTTTATATGTTTTGGGAACTCCTATATAATAAAAGGCTAATATGCAAATTGTCCCCTTGACTGGAAATTCAACCTAGAGTTTGACCAGAGGGCAGGGGTGGCTGATTAACAGCCCACAGCCCCCTCCAGCCAGCCCCACCTCTGATCACATGCCCCTACCCCAATTGGGCCAGGAACTGCCTGCCAACCTCCAACATCTCTTCTCCATCACAGCCCAGCCCAACTGACCCCACCCATGTACAAATTTGTCCACGGGGCCTCTAGTATAAGCATAATAAGGATATAGTATGTCTTGATCATGCTGAAATAAAATATACTGACATTCTCAAAAGTTTGCTCCTCTCTCCCTTGTTTCTTTCCTTTGGAGAATTATACTGCCTTTTTCTTCTCCATGACACCTATTCTTATCTTACTACATGGGGTAAGCACATACAAATATAAATATATTGTTCTGTATTTAGACAGCATTAGCACACGTGATCAATTTGCCAATTAAGTAAAAACAACAATCTATGAAAGGATATGTTAAAAAGTAAAAAGAGAAAACAGTCAAGCCAACTTGTTAATAAATTCTATCTAATAAAAAAGTAATATTCAAACTGACCACAACTCTGCTACAAGCCATGCCCACCAGCCATGCCCACAGCCAATCAGGAGCAAATATGCAAATAAATCCAACCAAGATGGCTACCAGCCATAGAGAGCAGGAGGGAGACTTGGGTTTCCCCAGTGATGGAGGAAGCCAAGCTTTCTACCTGTCCTTGCTGGCCTAGGCCTCCACTCCATGCTAGAAAGTTGCAATTATAGAAGATAATGACAACAGCCACAGGGTTGGAGAGAGCAGGAGGCTTGAATTGCACCCAGAGATGGAGGAAGCCAAGCTTTCCACCTGCCTTGGCTGACCCAGGCCTCCACTTAAGGCTACAAAGTTTGAATTATAGAAGAGAAATAAATCCAACAGAAATGGCTGCCTCCACGGAGGGAGCAGAAGGCTTGGTTCTGCTCCAGGCTACAGTTTCAATTGTAAAAGATAAATAAATCCCAGATACCAGGGCCTCTGCTTGGGTCACCAAGGGGTGTGGCCAGCCTGCAAACCACTACAGGTCCCTTACTCAGGCCACCCCACACCCAAGGGAACCCCCACCCTCATCTGGGACACCCTTCAGAGCAAACCAGCTGGCCTCCACCTATGCACCAGGCCTCTATCCTATCTAATAAAAGAGTAATATGCTGATTGACAATCACTCAAACACACAAGATGTCTGCCCCCATGTGGACACAAGATGGCCACTATAAGATGGCCAACTAAGGAGGGCAGTTGGGCAGGACCAGGCCTGCAAGGGAAAGCAGTTAGGGGTGACCAGGCTGGCAGAGGAGGGAAGTTGGGGGTGAATGGACCTGCAGGGAAGGACAGTTGGGGGGGTCCAGGCCTGCAGGGGAGTAATTAGGCATTAATAAGGCTGGCAGGGTAATAGGGGGTGATCAGGCTGGCAGGAAGAAGTGGTTAGGGGCAATCAGGAAGGCAGGCAGGCAAGCAATTGGGAGCCAGCAGTCTTGCATTGTGTAAGGGATGTCTGACTGCCGGGATCAGGCCTAAACCATCAGTCATACATACCTTAAGGGGTCCCATATTGGAGAGAGTGCAGGTTGAGCTGAGGGACACTCTTGCCCCCAACCCCATACATGAATTTCATGCACCAGGCCTCTAGTAGGTAACAATAGGCAAACCAATGTAGACATATCTTTAATGTTGCCTCTCTTAGATAATATTTGTAAAATTTATGATAGAAGAGAATTATAAAATTTCTAGGCTGAAATTTCTTGTCAAAATGTTTCCTTTCAACTTTTCCCCTTCCCCTGACTTTGTAAAATGTGCTCTATAATATAAATTTCAGCTGGTAGATTCCTGAGATCACAGAAATCTAAGAATAGAAGTTGCATCCCATGCAATTAGGCAAAAACTTTGTAGACATTATAACTTTTTCCCCCAGGTATTTTTTTTAATTTGTTTTATCCTCACTGGAGCATATTTTCTTAGAGAGAGAAGGGGTTGGGAGTGGGGGTGGAGAAAGAGAGAGAGAGAGAGATTAGAGAGAAACATGAATCAGTTGCCTCTTATATGTGTCCCGACCTGGGATGGAACCCAGAATCTAGGTATGTGCCCTGATGGGAAATCAAACTCACAATCTTTTGGTGCCCAGGATAATGCTGCAACCAATTGAACCACCCAGCCAGGGCTACAACACCATTTTAAAAATCATTCATATTTATATATCCTTCTCCCACAATAAAGTATATAAGCTATTTGGCTTAAAAGGGCTTTCTGAAGAGTGCTTAGCATGGGTTGAACACAGAGTAGTTGTTCAATAAATACTTTCTAAATGAATGGACAAATGTATAATTAAGGTTATAATAAATGGAGAATTTTAATGTAATTAAATTAGATATGCATTTTAAAAAATACTAACACAGTCCTGGAACATCCTCCAAATTAAACTGAATTTACTGGTCCACTTCTTCTAGTACTATATCATGAAAGCCTTTTAAATCCATAATCAATTAAACTTTAAATGTAATTTACAAGTTAAAGATATTAATCACATTTGAATAAGACAACTATCTTAATATTCTATGAAGTCCATGTTACTTATAATGTTTTATAACTCTTGGGTAACAATTTTATTACAGGAGAAAATATCCTATTACCAAATCTATCTTTAGAGTAATTTTGATAAAGCTTTACCAGGGTACTTATTTAGATCTTTTCAACTGCAATGACATCTTTTAACAATAGACTAGAATCTTCTGCAAATCTCATTGTGTTCAATTGACATCACCAAAAATCAAGAGGATTTGTGTATGCGTTTACTTTTACTTTTGAGAACGTGGGCCATATCTTCCAAGCTCAATTTCCACTCTAAAATAGGAGGCTAAAAAGCACTATTTGGATATTCTAGTGCATTAATAATAATGCTATTATTAATTTTGAAATAAAATTCAGTGTTCAACTAACCACTAGGTTTTCCAGGAATGAATCAAAATCTTCCTAATGTGAGTAAACTCTCATGCATTAACAATTACACAAGGATAAACTCACTTTTAAAACATTTATTTCAAAGTAATTATAATGACTTTGAATAATGACATTTTCAGAAATAAAATTATAATTTAATGTGAAATCTATAATAATAAAAGTGTAATATGCTAATTAGACTGGACATCCTTCCAGATGAAGCCAGGGCTGTGAGGGAAACCTGGGTCCCTGGTGCCAGAGGGAAGGCAATGCCAGAAGCTGGGGGAAGGAAGGCCGACTCTTGCATGAATTTCATGTATCAGGGCTCTAGTTTATATATAATCCCTTTATCTTTTAATGATATTTTTGCTTAAAAAATATTCCAAATTGCATCTGACAAACTATTATGTTATTATTAACCGGCAGCCATTAATAAATAATAATGTTTTGTATCTTCAGAAAGTGTCTTTTAGAAAATCCAAATTGTATTAAAAGAAAAATATTAATCAAAATCATATGCAGCCTATCTCAGAAGGAAGTTAACTATAGAGAATGGATTTATTTTGAATTATTATTTAATCATACAGAAGTTTCCATTTGCTGTATATTGGGTATTGGTTCAAATATTACTAAAGTTAATGTATAATGGTTTCTGAATTTAAATAAATAGCTATCTTTTTCAAAGAGAAATGAGTAGTTTTTACTTGGAAAAATCTCTTAAAATACATGAATTTATGTATAATTGAAAATTATGTAACATTATTCATGTAACTAATACTAAATTTCAAAATATTATAGATAAATTTACTTTGGTCCAAATTCTCAATTTAAAAATTTTTAAGTGCAAGCATTAGTTTTTTGTAATATACTCTATAACCAAGTTTCAATTTGTTTGTTTAAAAGATCAACGTCAGATATTTTTAAAATATATTTTATTTATAAAAGCACATGTGAATTCCTAAATATGGTTTTAAATAACCCATATAAATCAAACTCTCAACTTGAATAATTGCAAACACAAAATTTAATATTGCTACATTTTGGAGAACTTCAGGGATAGACTTTGTAATAATAATAACATTTAGTACCAATAGAATTCTAGAAAAGTAATGTTTTATTATTTTATTGGTCTTAAATATATCTCAGAATAAAAGCACTTATCAGAATACATTTCAAAAATAGTTTTCAAAATTAATGTGTTGGAGCCATCCTAGCTAATAAAAGAGTGATATGCAAATTAACAATCACTCAGCTACACTCACAAGCTACACCCACTAGCCAATCAAGAGTGAGTATGCAAATTAATCCCAAACAAGATGTCTGCAGCATAGAGAGAGCAGGAGGAAAGCTTGGGTTTTCCTAGTGATGGAGGAAGCCAAGATTTCTGAACAGCCTGGCTGGCCCAATTTCCGCCTAAGGCTACAAAGTTTCAATTAAAATGGTGGCAGCCCTGGAACTGGAGCGAGCAGGAGGCTGGGGTTGCCCCTGGGGATCGAGGAAGCCAAGCTTTCCACTTGTCCTGGCTGACCCAGGTCTCCACTTAAGGCTACAAAATTTCAATTATAGAAGAGAAATAATCCCCAATAAAAATGGCTGCCACCACAAAGGGAGCAGAAGGCTTAGCTCTGTTCCAGGCTACAAAGCTTCAATTGTAGAACATAAATAAATCCCAGATACCAGGGCCTCTGCTTGGGTCATGGGGGGCGTGGCCAGCCTGCAAACCACTACAGGCCCCTCGCCCAGGCCACCCCACGCCCAAGGGAACCCCCACCCTGGTCCGGGACACCCTTCAGGGCAAATCAGCTGGCCCCCACCCATGCACCAGGCCTCTATCCTATCTAATAAAAGAGTAATATGCAGATAGACGATCACTCCAACACACAAGATGGCTGCCCCTTGTGGTCAAAGATCCTGCCCCCATGTGGACGTAAGATGGCCACCATAAGATGGCCAGCAGGGTAGGGTAGTTGGGAGGGACAAAGCCTGCAGGGGGGGATAATTAGGGGTGACCAGGCCAGCCTAGGAGGGAAGTTGGGAGCAAACAGGCTGGCTGGGGAGCAGTTAGATATCAATCAAGCTGGCAGGGTAGTAGTTAGGGGGTGATCAGGCAGACAGGCAGAAGCGGTTAGTGACAATCAGGAAGGCAGGCAGGTGAGCAGTTGGGAGCCAGCAGTCCTGGATTGTGAGAAGGATGTCCGACTCACCTTTTAGGCCTGGTAGGATCGGGCCTGAACGGGCAGTCAGACATCCCTCAATGGGTCCCAGATTGGATAGGGTTCAGGCTGGACTGAGGGCCACCTCGTTACCCTCCCCCCCCATGCACAAATTTCTTGCACTGGGCCTCTAGTGTAAATATATTTATGAATATTTAAACAAACATAATATGAATACTTAGTGAAGTTTTTCAAGGATAAATGTTTAAGTCTGTGAACTTTGACACCACAGAGGATTAAGTTTAAATTCTGGACAATATTACACATGCTGTGTAATATTGATGAAAATTATAATAATCTTAACAGTAACAAAAATAAATAGGGAGTAGAAGAAGAAGAAGATGTAATACTTATTGAACACTTTCTAAGTTCTGGGTACTTTTCCAAGCACGTTTTGTACACTGGTTTATGTAATCTTCACCTTTGAAATGAATACTGTTATTATTCCTAATTCACAGAAATGTGCAAGTGTAGAAAATTAAATGAATTGCCCAAGGTCAGACACCTGATAAAAGATGGAACTGCAAAACAAATCCTGATTGTGTAACTTCAGAGCCTATAATTTTACCCATTAAACTCCCCCAATCTCAGTTATTCCATCTGCAAAATGGAGCCAATACTACTATCTATACTAATAAAAGAGTAATATGCTAATTAGAGTGGATGTCTTCTGGATGTCCTTCTGGACAAAGCAGCAGCCGCTGCCTGAGGCTCAGGCAAGTCTCAGATGGTGGCTGCCGTGTGAGGGCCCGAGGCTCAGGCAACTGCAATGGTTGGCAGTGGCAGCAGCAGAGGCATGCTGGGGGCATCACCTTCCCCTGATCTTCCCAGTTGCCTCCAGCACAGGAAGGCCAGAGCAGCAGGCGCAAGGGGGTGATAGGGATGGTGCCTTCCCCTGATCAGCCAGTTGCTCCAGGGGAACAGGCCTAAGCCATCAGTAGGATATCCCCTGTGGACTCCTGGACTGTGAGAGGGGGCAGGCAAGGCTGATGTACCAACCCACATAGTGCACTAATTTTTGTGCACTGGGCCTCTAGTAACAATAATAATTTCTTCTGCTAGTACTACTACTACTTATGAGATTGTAATGCAGAGCAAATCATCAAAACGTTTTTTGAACCATGAAAATGCAATTTAATAGCTATAGAAAGTGTCAATTGAGGAAAGTAAGGGAGTCTCAGTTGAAGCAAGCAGCTTTTACCTTCTGTTGGTCCATTCTAATCAGTAAAAAATAATACTCGGAGAATGGCTCTGAATGTGTTTAAATTTGAGTGTTTAAAACTCAGATTTTTTTGGAGAGACCACAAAATTAGGACTAAGTATACACCTGACCCAGATTTTTACTTTCAACTTTAGTCAGAGCACTAATCTTTGAGTTCAGTTTGCTGTCTTTAATAAACTATTTATTAGGGAGTCAATGGTCATGGCTATGTTAAAGGTTCAAAAACAAGCAAACAAATAGAAACCTTCATCTCAATTTATTAATTTAATTATAAATTAATTTAAAATATATACTTGTTTGAAACAAGCAATCAAACAAAAATCTTGACCTTAGCCTATTAATTTAGTTATACATTAAACTAAGGTTAAGCTCTATCTGTGGCCTAACTTTCAATGAAATTAAGAGGATGCATTTCAGTACCTAAGGATTACTTAAATTACTTAGCATTTAAATTATATGTGTTCACTGAACCTCTTTAACCACCAATTTATTACTTATGAAATTATATTGTTAAACAGCTTCTAGAAGGTCTAATATATTTCCTGTTAATGATCTCAGAAACCTGAAGTCTTAAGAAAATAATGCTGAGAAATATGAACACTCTGGGAGGATTTATAGGGAAAAGAAAGAATGAAAGCCACTGTGTAAGATTTTATTAGGTTTTTCCACCTGCAAAAACAGATGGTGTATCAGTTTTAAATCATTTTGTCAGTGATACTTTAGACACTTTGTAAATGATAATCAATCTTGCTTTTAGAAGTTGAAAACTTTTAAAGTTTAATCTATCTGTGCTATACACAGCTATAGTAACATTGCAGTTTTTAAAGTGTTTCTTCTTGTTCTGGCCAGTGTGGCCCAGTGGGTTGAGCATCATCCCATGCTCCGAGAGGTCGCCGGTTCAGTTCCCAGTCAGGACAGGTACCTGGGTTGTGGACTCAATCTTCAACAGGGGCCATGCAGGAGGCAGCGGATCCATTTTTCTCTCTGTAGTTGATATTCTCTTTGCCTCCCCCTTCCTCTCTCTACAATCAATTTAAAAATAAATACATGAAGAAAGAAGAAAGAAAGGGAGAGAGGGAGGGGGAAAAAGAAGAAACAGAAAGAAAGCCCTGGCTGGTTTGGTTCAGTGGTTAGAGTATAAATCTGCAGGCCAAAGGGTGGGTCCGGAGTTTGATTTGAGTCAAGGGCATGTCCCTTGGTTGCAGGCTTCTCCCAGGCTTCTGCAGGAGGCATCCAATCGATGTGTTTTTCTCACATCATGTTTCTCTCTGTCTTTACTTCTCTCTTCCACTCTCCCTACAAATCAGTGGGAAACTATCACTGGGTGGGGATTAACAGAGAAAGAGAGAGAGACAGGAAGACAAAGAAAGAAAAGAAAGTTTCTTTTCCTTTACATTAAGATTAAACTTTTGATGTAAAGATATCAATTACTTCTCATCTTACTTTTTTTTTCCAAAGTAGCTGAGGGATGAGCACCTTCACACTGATTTATGAAATTTGTTTTACAGAAACCAGACCATAATCCTGGCTCTTAATTTAAAATCAATTATAAATAAAACAGTAAGTATTGGCCTGGTTGGGCAGCTCAGTGGTTAGTGCTTTGTCCCAATATACCAAGGTTTGGGGCTCCATCTCTGTCCAGTGCACACACTAGAAGCAATCATTCAGTGCATGAATAAGTGAAACAACCAATCTCTCTCCCTAAAAATTTATGAAAAACAAGCAGTAAGTATTGGGCTACAGCTTAGACATAGTCTGTTCATAAGTCAGAGGTAGTGTGAAACCTGTCTTATTTATTTATAATTTGACTAATTATTTCTGTTCTGTAGTTTTATGGTCCCTATTCCTTACTCAGTCTTTCCGACTCTTCTTGCGTGACTTCCTCCCCTCCCCTTTTCGGAGTCAGAGCCTCTGGGTTGGGTCGGAAGTGAGAGTAGTGGGAAGCAGAAAGGTACCTACGGATTGTTACTTTCCAACCTGCTTCCAGCCTGAAAGCAGACAGTTAATAAAACCAGTTCTAACTGGGGGTTCAAGGTGGAAAATGGATTTACCAAAGGAAACTGAGAAGTTGTATGCAAACATAATGTGACCTTTAGAAACGCATCTGTGCCTCTCCACGCTGTGCATGCTTTCTGCGTCACGTAGCGCCTTGCAGGCAGTTCAGCCTTTCCCCCGTGCTTTTCCTTTTGTCAGGCAATGGAGGCTAGAAAGGCTGACTTTTCTGACAGGACGCTACCACGAGAAGAAAAATTTCAGTACAAGCAAAGGTCTTTTGTTGAGATTCGTAGAGACTCATTCTGCAATTCTATTATTGATTTTGCCCTTTATTTTTTTACAAGTTTTTTTTCCTTTATTGATTAAGGTATTACATATGTGTCCTTATTCCCCCATTGCCCCCCATCCCCACTCATGCCCTCACCCCCATGGTGTCTGTGTCCATTGGTTAGGCGTATATGCATGCACACAAGTCCTTTGGTTGATCTCTCCCCTTACCCCCACCCTCCCCTGCCTTCCCTCTGAGGTTTGATGGTCTGATCGATGCTTCTCTGGCTCTGGATCTGGTTTTGATGAACAAAAACAGTCATTCTTTCTATGGTGGCAGAAGTGGAGTTTTTAGATTAACATGATCCTGAAATACCAGACAATTACTTTAAGGGAATTGGGACAAATTTTTATTATTAAATGTTTTAAATGTCAACAAATATGCATTTTTATAAATCAACTTAAGAGTTTGATAACTAACTCAAGTTTAAATGGCATTTTGCCCAAAAGAATATAAATCAGCATTCCATTAAAAAAATCAAAGAATTATATACTTACAGTGTTCATAACATAATTTAAAAAGAAATTGCCTTGAAATTACCCCTGAGTTGCAATTCAGTAGCACCACAATTTCAGATACTTCAAGTTCAGACTATGATACTATTGAAGCCACATATATATATATATATATTGCCAGTACCCAAGAAAACAGGTACTTCAGATAAGATTTTTTCTCACCACTAGTAATTACTAGAATGAAAATGATAATAAAAATCCATCTTTTACACAAGATCAGCTGTTGCAAAATACTACAGAAGATAGCTTTGCTCCTTAGTCAGAAAAACTTATATGAAATAAATAATATTGTAAATTCAGGTATATTTTTAAAAGTGAAAAATCTAATATTCACTGTTTAGAAAGCCCATACCACTGAAACAATCTAGAGGTAAAATTGGACAGTATGTTTCTATATTTCTATAAAATAATGTCTGGAATAATGTTTAGCTTGTCACAAAGGCCCTATCCTTTTTTGTGGGTTATTTTTTTGTTTACTTGTTTAGTTTTTATTGTTTATATTTAAAATATATATTTTTATTTGTTTCAGAGAGGAAGGGAGATGGAGAGACAGAAACATCAAGTATGAGAGAGAATCATCCATTGGCTGCCTTTTGCATGCCCCACACTGGGGATTTAGCCTGCAACCTAGATATGTGCCCTGACCAGGAATCATAGGTTGACACTCAACCACTGAGCAACATTGGCTGGGCTGTTTACATTTTTTAAACCTTCACTCACATTCTAATAATGACAGGTGCAGTCGTGTTCACCATTCTCATGGAGGACGTTGTGAAGGTAGCAATTACAGGCACAATCAGTGCTGTCCCATCATATCTACTACTCAGAGGGCATGAAAGTTTTCATTTCTTACTTTACCCCTTACCACATACACAAACAAGCCTGGAGCTATTATGAATACTTGATCAAAGTTAAAACTTGCACCAGAATGTACTGCTGGTCTCCAGGACAGTAAGAGAGTCCCAGGGCTCACATATACCCTGCAGCCCTTAAATCCCAGGATCTTCCAAGATATGCTTCATTGTAAGGTCCTATGGAAATACAAAATGCAATATTTTCATTAAAATGCTGTTTCCATTATTAATTCGTATTTTAATAGAATTCCAAGTATTCTGATGACTGCTATAATTGTATTTTTCTCAGCCAACAAAATTCCCTTTATATTAGTGCAAACTTTCAACAACTTTGATAACATTTTTATTTTCAGCAGAGTGATCGTTTTTACTTAACTGAGCAATACTTTATTTAGGGCCTGAATCGAAGTGTTGTGTTTTCTACTAGAGAGGATAAACATTCCTTCCTTTTAGATAAAAGTAAGATTTTAGCCAAAATATACATATATGTTTTTCATATAATTAGAAATCTTGAAGCAGGTTTAGAAACTCTCTTTATATGGAACAAATGTTATATGCTATGTTGGCAGAACACTTCCTTTAGCCTAATTGTATGTAAATAGGTTTGAACATAAAAAATGGTAATCTCATTTTCCAAACGAAATAAGCATTCATTGTTTTGCCTTTTAAAATATATGTACTTACAGTTATCTCCCTAAAGAATGACTATGCCCGTATTAACAGCTGTTATTTTTAATTAATATATTCTTATAGTCACAAGAGGCAAAATATTAACTTTTGTTTGTCATTAAAAATGTAAGTGTGTTCCCTGGTCAGGTGGCTCAGTTTGTTGGAGCATCATTCTGTAACCAAAATGACACCCAGTGAGGGCACATACCTAGGTGTCAGTCAGGTTTGATCCCTAGTAGGGAGGCAACTGATCCAAGTTTCTGACTTCAATCTCTCTCTCTCTCTCACTCTTCTCTCTCCCTCCCTCTTTATCTAAAATCAATTAAAAATATATATGTATATTTACACATAACTGCATTAACATAATACTAATCTTTATTCTGCTGTGGGGGAGAACAAATTGTATATGCTTTAATTGATGTTTTCCAATTTTAAAAAATTACACAAAAATTCCAAATTTAATTAAGTTAGATTTTTAAGGATGAAATTCGCAGTATAGAAATATAATGTGTCAGTACAATGCATTTCTATCTCATTAACAGAGGGTGATGTATTTGAAGGTAAGAGCAGCAAGATGACGGAGTGAAAAAATAGTTAATATTTGGAAACGTTTTTTAGAAACTGATTAACAAGGTATAGTGGTCAGAAATTACTACTTAGAAGTACAAAATTGAATTTTGTGTATGAGAATATATATATTTTATCATTGAAATAGTTCCTACCTCCAACTTCAGCAAATGCATAGACTGTTCATTTGAGGACCTGAAGTTCCTAAAGCTAGAAGAAATAGATTTTTGAGTGGTCCTATTTCCACTCCCTGGCTTCTCACACTGTTATTTATATATTAAATTGCTAGTTCACTGTTCAGGTGTGTATGTAATATTAATCAACCTAAGTTTTAAATTTACTAAAGAATTCCAAATATTTTTTAAACTCTTAATATCTACTAATATATGATCTAGATTAGAAGCCTCATTAAATATGTCATTTGATTTACTAATTATTCTCAAATTTACACTTATTCATGAATGTACTATGAGGGACAGAAAGTTTTGTAAAATCTATACTAATAAAAGGGTAATATGCTAATTAGACTGGGAGGCCTTTGGGATAAAGATATGGTGGCAGGGCTAATGCAGAGGCTGTTAGGGGCAACCAGGCTGGCAAGAGAGGGCAGTTGGGGGCAAGCAGGCTAGCAAGGGGGATAGTTGGGGGTGATCAGGCCAGTGGGGGGGGAGGGCAGTTCGAGGTGATCAGACTGGGAGGGGGAGGGCAGTTGGGGGCAATCAGGCCAGCAGACAAGTGGTTAGGAGCCAGGGTCCTGGATTGCTAGAGGGATGTCCAACTGCTGGTTTAGGCCTGATCCCCATGGACCTAAACCAGCAGTTGGACATCCGCCAAGGGGTCGCAGATTGGAGAGGGTGCAGGTCGGGCTGAGGAACACCCCCCAACCCCTGTGGATGAATTTTGTGCACCGGGCTACTAATATTGTAATAATATTGACTGCAAGAAGCATATAATCTAGGAGAATTTGATGGATTAAAGAAAGTAACTGGTTACCTATACTATGAGTTAAAAGGTAAGAGGAAAACTTCAGAATGTTTAGAAAAAAATACCTGTTGACAACAATTGTAATCTAGACTAGTTACACAGCAGCAGAATATTACCAGTAGTGGAGAAGCAGAATTTAAATATTGCTAATTTATTTGTGTGCTCAATAAGAACTTTCATATTTTCTATTGTGCTAGCCCAATATTCTAAGACTAGAGACAGTTCTTTAAAAACAATTTTTAGAAAGTTTACTTATATTCAAGAACATATATAATGGTGGCTTTTAGAAGTTGCAGTTAGATAGCTACAGTGATGAAGAAGAATCAACAGCATGTGTTTTTAAAGGCTGTTATTCTCAAAAATAATAGCATAATTATATAGTGTTCTAATAACATTTATGTTCATTGTCTAATATTGTCTTCAGAAAGATACTTTGAAATAAGATGGGAAAATATTATTATTTCCACATGTAGATGATGAAATTGAAATTTTAAAAGTTTAGCCTATATAATACAGGCCCACAGAGATTGAATATGCATAGACATGACCTTTGTCTTGACCTTTACCTTGGTGTCTCCAAGTTCTGTGCTTTAGTCCCTAAAACACTTGCTATTACCAAAGCAAGACCTGTTGAAATGTTTTTGCTTTCTAGAATTATTATAAATAATATTATAAAAATTATTATCTCAACATAACCCATTGTTTAATTATTATAGGGTTTTTCTTTCTCAAATTTGGTTTCACTTAGCTTTGCTTTTAATAGTGGGTAACAAAAGGGCTACAAATATAGCTTATGGTTAGAAATTTTTAAATATTTATCAGCTGTAGAGAAAAGGAGACCCTCATGCACTCTTGGTAGGGATGCAGATTGTAGCAGCCATTATGGAAAGCAGTATACGTTTCCTCAAAATATTAGAAAGTGATTCAACTTTTGGATATATATCCAAAAACAAAACAAAAAACAAACAAAAAAACTAACTCTAAAGATTATATGCACCCCAGTTTCATCATAGTGTTATTTACAATAACCAAGCTATGGAATCAATTCTAGTACCCATGGATAGATAAGTGGATAAAAAAGAGTGGTACATATATACAATGGAATATTACTTGGCCATAAAAAAGAATGAAATCTTACCTTTTGTGACAGTATGGGTGCACTTAGAGAACATTATGCTAAGTGAAATATGTCAGACAGAGAAAGCCAAATACGATATGATTACACTT
This sequence comes from Antrozous pallidus, assembly GCA_027563665.1. Taxonomy (NCBI): domain Eukaryota; kingdom Metazoa; phylum Chordata; class Mammalia; order Chiroptera; family Vespertilionidae; genus Antrozous; species Antrozous pallidus. Next base: position 7,896,399 of record CM050521.1, read on the forward strand.
ACATGTGGATTCTAAAGAGCAAAATAAATGAATAAACAAAATAGGCTGTTTACCTGGAATGAATACAAATAATATTGAATGAAAACCGTAAGTGAAAAATAAATTTTCAAAATAAAATTCAATGCAACTATTAGAAAGTAAAATAGCCATCAGTAAATGCACAGATATCATTTATTGTATTTCGGTTATAACCTTATGAACTTAACAGTAGTTTGTGCTTAATCCACTTTTAAAAAATTGCACTTGGCCCTGACTGGAGTGGCTCACTTGGTTGGATGTTATCCTATGCATCAAAAGGTTGTCAGTTCAATTCCTGGTCATAGAACATGCCCAGGTTTTGGGTTTGATACCTCAATGGGTGTGTGTGTGTGTGTGTGTGTGTGTGTGTGTGTGTGTGTGTACGAAGAAGGTCTTGGATATTCTGCTCCCACATCGATGTTTTTCTCTCTCTCTACCTTCTTCTCTATCTCTAAAACTTCTTTAAAATACTAAAAAAAAAAAAACAAACCAAAAAAAATATTTGTACTTTTTCTACCTCAATAAATATTTATTGGCTACTAATTCTAGGAACTAGAGTTACAAATATGCAGTCTTTACTTATGAAGCTAGCAATACAATAAGTGAAATATATAGGAAAATAATAATAATATTTTCTGGTTCAGTGCAACACAAGTAGTAGAAAATTATCTAACGATATCCTCCTATCTAATAAAAGAGTAATATGCAAATTGACCACCACTTCAACACACAAGATGGCTGCCCCAATGTGGTCAAAGAAGGCTGCCCCCATGTAGACACAAGATGGCCATGACAAGATGACCAGCTTGGGAGGGCAGTTGGGAGGGCCCAGGCCTGCAAAGGAGGCAGCTGGGGGCGGGGGGGGGGGGATCAAGCCTGCAAGAGAGGGCAGTGGGGAGGGACAAGGCCTGTAGAGAAGGGAACTTGGGGATGACTGGGTAGGCAAGGAAGGGCAGTTGGGGGAGACCCAGGCCTGCAGGGAAGAGCAGTTGTGCGAGACCAGACCAGCATAGGTGGGTAGATAGGGGTAACCAAGACAGCAGGGTATGGTAGTTAGGGGAAAACCAGCTGGCAGGGGAGCAGTTAAGCATCAATCAGGTTGGCAGAGGAGTAGTTAGGGGGTTATGAGGCTGACAGGAAGAAGTGGTTAGGGACAATAGGGAGATAAAATCGAGAATTTGTGAACCAGCAGTTCTGGATTCTGAGAGGGATGTCTGACTGCCCATTTAGGCCCGATCCTACAAGGAGAGAGCCTAAATGGGCAGTTGGAAATCCCTTGAGGTGTCCTCAGATTGGAGAGAGTGCAGGCTGGGCTGAGGGACATCCTGACCCCGTTGTACAAATTTTGTGCACTGGGCCTCTAGTATTATCTAATAAAAGAGTAATATGCAAATTGACCATACCTCCAATCAAGCCACACCCACAGCCATGCCCATCAGCCAATCAAGAGAAAATTATGCAAATAAACCCTAACCAAGATGGCTGAGGTAACTGAGAACAAGAGGGAGGCTTGGGTTTCCCCGGCAATGCAGGAAGCCAAGCTTTCCACCTGCCCTTGCCAGCCTAGGCCTCCACTCAATGATACAAAGTCTCAATTATAGAAGATATATCCCAACAGAAATGGCAGCAGCAAGGGAGAGATCAGAGGCTAAGGTTTCCCAGGCAATGGAAGAAGCCAAACTTCTGCAGTCCTAGCACCTAGGCCACCACTCTATGCTACCAAGTTTCAATAATAGAATTTAAATAAACCCAAACAGAAATGGCGGTCACCATGGAGCGAGCAGAAGGCTTAGCTCTGCTCCAGGCTACAAAGTTTCAATTGTAGAACATAAATTAATCCCAGATCCCAGGGCCTGTGCCTGAGTCGCTGCGGGGCATGGCTGGCCTGCAAACCTCCACAGGCCCCATGCCCATGCTGCCTCATGCCCTAAGGGAACCCCTACCCTGACCTGGGACACTCTTCAGGGCAAACCAGCTGGCCCCCAACCATGCACCAAGCCTCTATCCTATCTAATAAAGAGTAATATGCAGATTGACCATCACTCCAACACACAAGTAGGCTGCCTCCAGGTGTTCAAAGATCCTGCCCCCATGTGGACACAAGATGGCCAGTAGGAGAGGGCAATTGGGAGGTTCCAAGCCTGCAAGGGAGGCCAATTGTGGGCAATCAGGCCAGCAGGGGAGGCAGTGTGAAGGGACCAGACCTGGAAGGGAGAGCAGGTGGGGGTTATCCACCCTGCAGGGGATGGCATTTAGGAGTGACCAGGCTGGCAGAGCAGGGAAGGTGGGAGCAAACAGGCTTGCAGGGGAGCAGTTAGACATTAATTAGGTTGGCAGGATAGTAGTTAGGTGGTGATCAGGGGCAATGAGGGAGGCAGGCAGGTAAGCAATTTGGAGCCAGTAGTCCTGAATTATGAGAACGCTGTCTGCCCGTTTAAGCCCAATCTAACTAGGATTGGGCCTAAACGGGCAGTCAGACATCCCTCAAGGGGTCCCAGATTAGAGAGGGTGCAGGCTGGGCTGAGGGACATCCTCCAACCCCCGTACATGAATTTCGGGCACTGGGCCTCCAATATCTAATAAAAGAGTAATATGCAAATTAACCACCATTCTGCTACTCTCACAAGCCACGCCTGCAAGCCATGCCCACTAGCCAGTCAGGAGTAAGTATGCAAATTAACCTCAATCAAGATAGCTGCAGCAACAGAGAGAGTGGGAGGAAGGTTTGGGTTTACCTGGTGATGGAGGAAGCCAGGCTTTCCAAACATCCTGGCGGGCCCAGGCCTCTGATTAGGCTACAAAGTTTCAAATATAGAAGATAAATAAATCCCAACAGAAATTGGCTGCTGCCACAGAGGGAGCTGAAGTCTTGGCTCAGCCCCAGGCTACAAAGTTTCAATTGTAGAAGAAAAATAAATCCCAGATACCAGGGCCTCCACTTGGGTCGTCAGGTAGTGTGGCAGCCTTCAACCACCCCAGGCCCTTCGCCCAGGCCACCCCACATCCCAAGGGAACCCCCACCCTGATCTGGGACACCCTTCAGCTGGACCCCACTTATGCACCAGGCCTCTATCCTATCTAATAAAAGAGTAATATGCAGATTGACCATCACTCCAACACACAAAAGGGCTCTCCCCATGTAGTCAAAGATCCTGCCTCCATATGGACAAATAATGGCCATCACAATATGGCCAGCAGGGGAGGGCAGTTGTGAGGGACCAGGGTTGCAAGGCAGGGCAGTTGGAAATGATCAAGCCTTCAGGGGAGGGCAGTTAGGGGTGACCAGGCTGGCAGAGGAGGGAATTTGGGGTCAAACAAGCTGGCACAGGAGTAGTTATACACAATCAGACTGGCAGGGGAGTGGTTAGGGCACTATCAGGCTGGCAGGCAGAAGCAGTTAGGGACAATCAGGAAGGCAAGCAGGTGAGCAGTTGGGAGCCAGCAGTCTTATCATGATAGGGCCTAAATGGGCAGTCGTACATTCCTCAAGGCATCCCAGATTGGAGAGGGTGCAGGTTGGTCTGAGGGACACCCTTTCTCCCCCCCATGCATGAATTTTGTGCACCAGGCCTCTAGACCTATCTCATAAAAGAGAAACAGGCAAATTGACCATACCTTCTCTATGTTGCCAGCCAATAGGAGTGAGTATGCAAATTAACCACCAACCAACATGGCAGGGCTCCCTCCTCCCCTGCTCAAAGCCTGGCCAGAGCGGCGCTGGGGCGATGGGGTCCCGATTGCAGCCCCAGACTCAGCAGGGTATCTGCCCCCCGCTGTCTGAAGCCTGGCCATGGAAAACCAGGGGCTGGGTGTGGAGGGGTGTAGAATGAAGACAAAAACCTTCAGGCCTGGCACCCAGAAGCTCCAAGGCCTCAGGGCGGAGGATGCTTGTGTTGAGAGGGGTGTGGGTTGGGGCAGCAGAGACAGAAACCCACAAGTAAAACCTGTGGAAAGGGAGATAAACTATAACTTTATCTCCCTTTCCATGAGATGAGAAAACTGCCCCTGGATTACGTAGTGCTGTGGCCAACACCTTTCTACAAACACAGGGTGATGTTATGATCACTCCCAGGAAGTTCTGGTCAGAATACCGTCTCCAGGGAATAAGCTACTGTGGCAAATCATCTAAGAGAAGAAACAAGCTTTTCTTGGGCTTATTCTGAAGGTCAGAGAACAAGCCACCCCAACATATGTTGTGTTGTTATATTGATGATCTTGAGCTCTAGATGCTTGAAAAACAGCAAGTGCACGCAGAGGATTTCAATGAAGTCTCCTCATCTCCCTAAAATCAGACCCCCCTAAAGGAGCTTAAATGTCATAGGTCTCCTTGATGGGAGAAGTGTCATCAGGCAGAGAAGACTGACTCCTGTCACAGGACAGGAGAGTAGAAGTTGACATCACACCCAAACTGTTACGAACTATTTCCCCCCACCCCATTCATCTTTCCTAAATATCATTTACTCTCCTCTAAGAGGCCTGTATCTCCTGCCCCCTTTCCCTAGGAAGAAGGTATTTAAATCTCCATTCTCAGCCACCTTGGGGAGTTACTCATTTTTCCTGGGATCTCCCACAGATACACAAGATACACATGTTAATAAGCTTTTGTTTTTCTCTTGGTGATCTATCTTTCATTACAAAGGCCTCCACTAAGAACTCAGAAAGGTAGAGGAAAGCTATTTTTCTCTTCCATAATTCTATATTAGGAAATCAAGTCCCCAGCTGAACAATGAGGTTGGCTCAAGTACCAATAGTCCCAGCTGATAGAAGAGAAGCTTCTAGGGAGAAATCAATGATATTGGCATCAAAGTGGGATGGAGGGCACATGCATGGTTGCTGGTGGGAGTTTAAAGTGGTTCAACATTTTTGGAAGATGATTTGGCAAATTCGATAGAAATGTTCAAGGTACATCCAAGAGTCTTCTTCTAGGAATCACATCTGCTGAGATAAAGCACAAGTGCATAAGCCCTGGTCAGAACCCAGGATGCTACTGCAGGTTCCCCTTCCAGGATAGGAAAACCTGGGAACAACCTGCATTTTTAGGACAAGGTGGCATCTATACTAATAAAAGGGTAATATGCTAATTAGACTGAACATCTTCTGGACAACCTTCCAGATCTCCTTCTGGTTGTCCTTCCCGACAAAGCCATGTTGGCTGGGCCCAGGCAGAGGAGGTTAGAGGCAATCAGGCAGTGAGGGGAGAGCAGTAGGGGGACGAGGCCAGCAGGGGAGAACAGTTAGGGCAAATAGGCTGTCAGGGGAGAGTAGTTAGGGGGATCCGGCTATAAGGCAGGTGAGTGGTTAGGAGCCAGAGGTCCCAGATTAGAGAGAGTTCAGGCCAAGCTGAGGTGACCCCCCTCCTATGCACGAATTTCATGCACCAGGCCTCTAGTATATGTATAATAGCCTAAGCGACCATTGGATAGTTGGACTATTCACCTGGTAGGTATGATACGCAATAACCTCCAGGGGGCAGATGCTCCAACCAGTAGAGGAGAGCGCCTGATTCCTAGTGAAATCAGCTGTGAGTTAGGTTGCGGCTTTGACACTGTCAACCCCAAATATGCTTTATCTGCACCCCAGACCCAGAAATGGATTTCGGCCTCATCCCTAAGGTCCAGGCCACCCTACTAGTGCACAAATCTGTGCACTGGGCCTCTAGTTAACTATAAGGGGCCATACAGGGTCATATTAAAGACTATCATTTAAAGCAACATTTAGTAACTTGGAGCACGATATTAACAGCCTATTTATATGAGATGGCATCGTATTAATTTTCATAAGTCAGAGTGATATTGGTAGATATAGATCTAACATCAGAAAAAAGTATGCTTATTTAAATACTGCATACATTGTAACTGGTTAGAAATTATAAGCTATTCATCATCATCTCATTTAATTTCATAGGTATATTGCAAATAATTTCTCTTGGAGTGTATGCCAGGATAATCTTTTGTTGGATGGGTGGTTTATTTTATTTTCACAGTCCTCATTAGACATCTATTTTTTCCTCAGGAGGATGTTGGCTCATACACTCAGATTTTTGTTAAAGTCTATGAATCTTCACTTAACTGATTACCTAGGCCCTAGAAGAATCATAATTAAGGTGTGAGTTCTAGATCAGCTGCAACAGCATCATCTGGGAACTTTTAAGAAATGCAAATTCTCAGATCCATTCCTAGACTATTTAATCAGAAACTCTGGAGAGGTGAAGTTCTGCAATTAATTACCTGCAGATGATTCTATGCATGTCTAAGTTTGAGAACCCCAGCCTAGAAGAAATGTACTACTAGTACTGATAAAGAGTTATAAGATCTATCATACTGTGTTTCAATATCTATCAAAAGCTTATCTGAATGTAATTGTGGACTGTTGAAAGCAGGATATACACACTTCATTCATTCCCTTAAATCCTCTAAAATCTAACCCCAATTGAGCAAATTAGAGGATAGACTCAAAGCTATACTAGTATCATATGGCTCCATATAAAATGGCTTTACATCAGTATCCTATACTTAGGGATATTATAATATTTTTAAAAAACCTATTTAATGTTTTTTGCTACTTAATTTAATCTTAAAATGTAGTGTTTGCTACAAAGATCATCCTCTACTGTTTGCTATCAAGATCCCCTGGGGAAAATATAATTCAAATTTTACTGTTAGAAATAATTCTGTTTAAGATCAACTTATTTTATTTAATCTTATACAATGAACCTTGTAATTTGATTATGATTCTCCATGAGCTTTAGAAATCTTAGCATTAAATCTGTGGCTAACCTCTAGCAAATATATAGCAGATAAATGACTGTTTCTTTTTATATTTCAAAATATTTTTCTTGTGTTTTTTTACACTTTTCACTTATCTTTTTTATTTTGTGTAATGTAATAGCTATATTAAGTACCTTTTAAAAAAACAATAAAAATTGTTTAAATAGTTAACAAATAATGTTAAAAATATTTACTTATAAAAATGGTAAACTATACAAGATTTTTCCCAAAACTAGAAGTATTCAAAATGGATCAACACAGTTTTTAATGAATACAGTGGATTCAAGAATGTAAAGTCATTAGTGATATTCTGGTCAAAAGAAGAAAGTTAAAGTGGTTCAGGGATTTGCTAATGGTTAATGAAATTAGTTAGTGGTAGAACCAAGGGAAGAATTCAGCTCACTTATCTTTAGATGTCTAAGCACTCTTTTGTTGGTGTTATGATGCCTGAAATCTTTACCACTATCTACAATTACATGTTTACTCTAAAAATACTATAAATATTATATATGTATATGTACAAATACACACACACATATACAGGGGTGAGAAAAAGTAGGCTTACATAATACAAATAAATGGAACAATAATTAATAAATAAGTAATAATATTACTTTTTGACCCAGTGATCCCACTTCTAGGAATATATCCTAAGAATCCTGAAACACCAATCAGAAAGAATATATGTACCCTTATGTTCATAGAAGCACTATTTACAACAGCTAAGATCTGGAAATAGCCCAAGTGTCCATCAGTAGATGAATGGATAAAGATGTGGTACATTTTCATGATAGAATACTATCTAGCTGTTTAAAAAAGGAGGCTCTTTTACCCTTTGAGACAGAGGGACCTAGAGTGTATTATGCTAAGTGAAATAAGCCAGTCAGAGAAAGACAAGTATCATATGATCTCACTTATATGTGGAATCTAATGAACAAAAATAAAATGATAAACAAAATAGATCCAAAGACTTAGAAGCATGGGATCTTAGAGGGAAAGCAGGGGTGGGAGTGGGGAGAGATTAACCAAAGAATTTATATGCATATAGGCATAACCCATGGACATAGGCAATAGTTTGGTGAGGGCCTGGGAGGGCAGGGGAGAGCAGGGGCAGGATGGAGAGTGTCAATGGTGGGGGGAGAAAGGGAGACATCTCTATTATTTTCAAAAATAAAGATAAATTTTGAAAAAGAAAATAACTCTACCTAGATTATCATGCCTAAGTTTGCTCACCTCTGAACACATCTAATATATCTATTTGTGAATACACACACACACACACACACACACACACACATATATACACACACACACACACATACACACACACACACACACACACACACACACACACACATATTAGAACCTTAGAGGTACAGAACTTTGAG
>CM050521.1:7907071-8042071 GCA_027563665.1 Antrozous pallidus
ACCATTGTTCTTTTGTTGTTTTACTCTATTCTTCCTGTGAAGTTTATTGGATCAGTTTCTACTCAAAGCAAAATATATCCTGAGTTGGTCTGTTAATTTTATGCATTTTTCAATTGGTATTTTTTCACAGTTCAAGAGACAGCAAATGTGACCTGACAAATAGTACCTTCATTTAATTTTCTGAAATAACTTAGGAACATCTATAAAAACTTAAAGACTTTCGTATATTTTACTGTATTGTTCTCAGAAAATTGTGGAAATCAGATATTTAGAGTAGACTAGCGCTATCTAAGGATGGCAATAGAGAAACAACACTAATATAAAAAGTCACAATTAATGATACGGTTTTAGTACATAATCTTTTTCTATATATGGCTAGTTAGAAAAATATTAAAAATAGCCTATTTTTATATCATGCTTATCAACACCAAGAATATTTTATGATATCTAATTTTACATTTAGTGTGAATGTCAATATAATTAATCTTTAAAAGTTTGCCTTTTAAGTTAAATTACTTTAAATTAATGCAACTTTTATAATTAATGAACACTGTTTACTTCAGTATAAACTTTCTCATTATTGTATTCTTCTGGTTGAACTTCATTAATAAATAAATTTGCTCTTTACTGTCCCTGTATTTTTTCTTAATAAAATATTGTTTCTACTCTGTCTAATAGGCAAATAATTTTTATGGGTTTGGTGGTATGAATAATAGTGCCCTTTAAAAAAAAGCCATATGTCTATTCCTAACCAAGGATAAAGACAAATTTAGACTCAATACAATTTATAGGGCTTCAGTTCCCAAATGTTAGTACATGAAAATAAAATAATGGAAAAGCATTTTGAAAATGAATAATTATTCACAGAGTAGGTTAATTAAAAAACAACAACAGAGTTCACTTTTTACTGTAATCTGTATTCATTTTCCATTTTACTTTTCTTAATCTAGTAATCTATACTCTACATTAGTTAGTACATTGATTATTTTGAAGCAGTTATTTAGAATCTTTAAATACTTATTTTTCTTCTTTTGTCCTATTAACCTTGACAATATTGTCAGCTTTTCCCATTTAAATTTCTCAAAAGAATGTTTAATCACGATGATAAGATCTTGCCTTATTGCCTACCCTAGTATATTTGCGCAAATGATATTCTCAGCAACTTTTGTAAAGTAAAAGGCTGATATACCACAATTAACCAATAACATGGGTTATTTCTGTCCTTTATGTCAGTACTACAAATATTTCCACTATATTTTACTCATTTTTAAAGCAAAATCCACTGTAGTCATGTAAAATGTTGGTAGTACATTTTAACTTTTATACTATGTCAACATGACAAGCATCTGGGTGAAACCAAATAAATTATGCAAATGGACAGATGTTTTTCATACATACAATATATGGATACATTTTTCAGATTTCATCCAGATGTTTGGAATTATGTTGACATCATTATAACCTCTTTGTGACCCCTTTGTTTCTCTATCAGGTACACAGAGATTAAATGACTTGCTTTAAGCATTTGGTATTGGATTAAAAAAAATGTTTAGGACCTCACTTTGCTTTGACATCAAATTTATTTTTTCTCCTAGAACAATCTGAACTCCATCTCAAGAGTTGACAATTAGTTTGACTGTAATTAATTAGAAATTAAGTGATTTATTTTAACTGTTAGTTAATTTCTTCTCAATTAAAATCATTAGGCTTTTATATACACATGTCCTCAAAAACTGTTCTTTCTCCATCTTCCTTTGTTGTCTCTCTTTTTTGGAGGGATAAAAGTCTCATTAATTTATATAATAAATCTCAGAATAATTAAACAAATTCTCATAGATCAAGATTATGGGGGAAGAATTTAAGGAATCAAACTGTTTTCAAACACTTGAATTCATGTAGGAGCACTTTTCCATGTAAATAATGTGGTAATTACAAATTTTCTTTTTGTTAATTAAGGCAGGTCAGCAGGACTTCTACTTGGCAACACTTAGCTTAAGTATTCCAGTTGCTATATGTACTTCAAATTAATGAAACTGAATTACCTTTAAAATGTTAGTCTTTTCATTATTTTCTGTTATTCTTTGTACTCATTCTTTTCAATTATTATAATGCAGAGAGGTTTAATTTATATACATAGTTATGAACTTTTAAAAATATTTTAGTAGTATTAGAAGATTAAAGTGTATATGAAGTTAGGGAATCGACTACACACACACACACACACACACACACACACACACACACATTTCCCTGCTGTCCAATTGATTTCAGAACAAGATGAAAAATCTTACAACTTATTTTGTGGGTTTTCTATTACTACCAGTTTTTCTATAGCATTATATGACAAATAGCTAACTTACATGCTTCTATAAATTGTCTCTGTTCAGAAGGATTCTAGGTTTTATATAGTTCATGGATAAAAAAATGCTACTAAGAATAAGTTTTGTCTTTACGGATAATGGTGGAGGTTGGAAGAATACTAATAAGCCTGTCATATTTTTCATGCCATTCCTAAACTCCATTTTGCATTATTTTCCCTAAATATGCTGTTTCCTAGTCATGTTTTTATATATGCTATTTGTCATATGTAGTTCTTTGAAATACCTTAAAATCAACATTTTCCCAAATTTTACAAACTAGCAAAGAGCTCATACTAATCATATTAGCACCTACAACAGTACGTAGCACTTAATAGATGCTCAGTAAATATTCGCTTAGTGAATGAATTGATATATTGACAAGAAAATCAATATGGTGTTTTGCTTATTCATTCTAAGAAGACATGAACAATGAGGTTGAGTAACTTACCAGATAACCAAGATTGGTTACCTGCGTATAGCTGTATGAACTTGGGCAAACTTAAACTATCTTGTCTTTAGTTTTCTGTCTTTGCTTTTATGTTAGAATAATTCTTGGGCCTCCAAAATTACTTCATATTTTTAATAAAATTGAGGCCTTAAAGAATCATGGTACTATCATATTAATTATATAGATGCATAATTATTTAAACTAAGACAAAACTTTGCAGAAAAATGGGAAAGAAATCATGCATTAGTAATACCCAAATCTTAATTCTGAAAAATGTATTCATAAATTACCAAATTTTATCAGTCACTTATATGTCACCTCTTTGAACAGTTATTTCAGATTATTTTTACTTGAGATATACTAATCCTCAAAGTATGTTTCCTCACTTTTTTATTGTTATACTTACTTAGAGACAGATTTCTTGAAAATGTTTAAATGTCAATATTAAAGCTAATACAAAATATTACTATCACTGCAACCTAATTTAGATGTTTATAATATTATTTCAAATAGGGTATAGATTCAAAGTTATTAGGGCTCCAGGACTCAGATTAGCACTCATTAGGAGTTCATCAATGAATGGACCAACAAATACATTAGAAACTTTGAGAAGGTATGTAGTCTCTAGGTTAAATTCATTGTGAGCTGCTATGTGTGTGCTCATTGTATGAGTACCTTGCTGTGTAGGGTATCTTTTATATGTTTTTTATTAGGCCTTTAAACTGTGAAAAGCATTGCTATTTAATGATATATTATATTTTATGATATTATGCTTTACCATCTCTAATGACTACTGTTGAAATACATACTCAAAATAAATACTGTTGAAGATGTTTAGAACCCAAAGCAACACTATAAGTTGGTTTCTTGGAAAGTATAGAATCTTGTGACATGATATCCTTATTGCTCCTCACTCTCCAAAATAGAAACTAAAAACAAACTTTTCATCAGTAACTAAAGAGCCAATTTATTTAATCAGGCAAACTAGAAAATATGTTAAAACTGCACACTGTTTCCAGAAGTCTAAAATTCTAGTAATGTATCCTTAAAACTATTTTTGCAGGGAAAAGTGGACTACTCTGAATAATATTTCAATGATGATGATACATGTATTAATAACTGTAATGTTTTCCAGGATGCATCTTTACCATTTTGTACATAGAGTGTTAGTACCGTTTTGATCAAAAGTTAAAGTTGAACTGGATATCAGAACCATAAATATATTTTCCACCTCAAAGATAATGCTCTACTCTTCATTTTCTAAATTTATCAGTTAAGGATTGTGTCTAGATACAAATAGAGAGGTGTTAAAAACTGAGATATAAACAAGTGATGAAATTAACCTTTTACATAAAACAGAGAAGCCTGAAAGATATCATTTGTTGGCACTGATTTGTAGTCTGAAAGATGTCACAGTTGGAGTTTTGATAATATGCTTGACCTGTTCCTTATAATTACAAGTTATCAAGGACCTTAAGTCTCAATACATGTAGGAGGAAGGGAAAGATCAACAGGCAAAAGAATGCCTATATAAGGAGAGAAAATATTTTATTGAAATCTCCTACAGACTTTTGCTAATAACTCATCTATCAGAACTATGTCCCATAGCTACCCCCAACTTTACAAGAGACAGAGAAATATAATTTTAACCAGGATACATTAACTTCTCTAATAAAATTCATGTTTCTGTTAGTAAGGAATAAGGGAGCAATGCATATTGCACATGTAACTAGAAGGCTCTACCACAGAAATGGTTATAACAATTCATTTCACCTGAGTGCAAAGGTTAACATTTGAGGTTGAATTTGGTATTAATTTAACAAAACAGTGATACTTGCCAGAAACTTTTATAAATAACTAGAAGTTGCATGATATTCATGCAAGAATAGGCCTTCTTTCCCCTGGCTTCGCTCTGTAAGTGCTCACTCCTGGCCAGAGCACTGCTTCTGTAGCTCCCTCCACCGCTGCCCCTGCCCCTCATAGCAGGGGTGTCTCGCCCCTCCTGATTGCTCTGTGCCTGTATATTCAAATTAACCTTCCATCTTTGTTGGGTTAATTTGCATGCTCATTCCTGATAGGCTGTGGGCGTAGTGGAGGTACAATCAATTTACATGTTTGTCTGTTTTCAGGTAATATTGTTAGAAATTAAAAAAATAGGACATATTCCTCATCCTCAAGTTTACATACATATTTTATTTTAAATAAAGGACATACTTTAAGGAACTATTTAACATTGCAACTGGGACTCAGAACAGTTGGTCATTGAAACTGAGACTCAAACATTTTTTGTTCTTATACATTTATTTCCAGTATGCATATGCAAGATCTCTTTAAAGAAAAGAAACAGGGGTAAAGTTTGATATAGAGGCAAAGAAGCATTGAACAGACTGTCAAACTACAGGGGGGGAAGGCAGGGGAGGGTAGGCGCTGTAAGAGATCAACAGAAGGACTTGTATACATGCATATAAGCATAACCAGTGGATACAAGACACTGGGGCAGGGGGGCAGGTGAGGACATGTGCTGGAGGGTAGAGGAGGCTGAGGGGAGGTCAATGGGAGGAAAAAAAGAAAACATATGTACTACTATTTGTAATACTTTAAAGAATAAAAAAATTAATTAAGAAATAAAGGACATAATTTATTAAATAATTAAAGTATTTTAAAAAATATGTTGGGCAATGGATGGGCTACAGAATAACAAAGCATAACTTCTTTTTGCTTGAAAAGGTCAGGAAACTGTAGAGAAAGTGAAATTCAAGCTTAATCATGAAAGATAAGTAGGGGGTTAAAAAATATTCAAAAGGAGGGAAGGGTAAGAAGGAAAAAAATAAAACAACAAAACCTTTCCTAGCAAAGGGATTATCTAGTCTACAGGTATAGTCAGTCATTTGTTTAGCATATTTGTCAGCATATAGATGGAATAAAAATTATGAGTCTGAGTAAGAGTCCTAATGAATGAAAGAAGAGAGTTGGGGTTAAAGAGGAAGTGGGGGAAAAGACATAAAAAACACTTGAGTTTTGGAGGAGGTAGAAGCCTTGCAATGAAAGCTGGGAAGTGGCAGCCAGTGTATAGAGTGGTAAGCAAAAGGAAACTGGGTGAGAACTTGGAAACATTGACATTTAAAATATGAGCTGAAGACGAGAAGCTCACTGCGCATGTTTGTCCATACCACCTTCCTGTTGCTGCATCCTATCTTAAACGTGCACGTTTAAAGGGGATGAGACTTGCTAACTGAGATAAACCGAGATGGTCAGCTCAATGCAAATAAACTGCCCCAGTTATTGATAGATACAAAGGGTTTTCATTTCTATCATTGATATGTTATTCCATTTTTATTATAACTAAATCCATCCAATTAATCTCTGAATGGCTATACCAACTATTCAATGTTTAAGACTTGGTCAAGAAAGCAGGGAAGTGGATGGCAAATGAAAATAGCATAATAGAAAGATAGGAAAGAAGGTGCATTTCAGACTTAACCTTTGCTTATTTGAAAGGGCTCATTTTGCATATTCACAAATAACAAAGTTGTTTTTATAATTTAAAACTTTTCTTCAAGTTACGATTTTCCATAGACAAATGTGTAGTCTTTTGTACCAAATACATATAAAAATAGAATAAAAGGCACTTTAAAAAAGACACCCTGACATTTTCCAGGTCTCCTTATACAAACTGGTTGTATGCTTGGGCAATGAAAAAAAGTGTCATATCAAAGAAAGAATTCCATAGAAGGAGGCCTTTGCATCACTGAATATGGGGTGGTAGTTGGTGTATGAATAAATTTAGTGGAGAACCAAAGGCAACCCAAATCTTTAGAGGAGAATTTATCAGACCGTTTTCCTTAGAACATATATTGGAAGGCAAGTTAAACTTCAGGGGCTGATGGCAAGACAGTTACTACAAAATAAAATTTTGTTTTTACTAGTGGTACATTCAATTCATAATTCATTAGTAAGAAGAATATTTCACTGTGGTGTTTTCAGTTAATCCTTGCTTATATTATATTTCTCAGAAAGCCAACATATACTTTTTGATAAATCTGAGTTATGTTTAATTGCTAAAATATCATTGTGCATAATCATTTGCTTTTGTATATGTTGTATGTTTTACTAATTATTCTTGTGATTAATTTTCAGTAATATGACATAAACTACCACATTCTCTCCTACAAACAAGCCTTTAAAAACAACAAAATGAAAATGGTAAACTGGTAGAATAAAGTACAGTTTAAGTGCTCAACTGTATTATATGCTTTTTATTACTTTATCAATTGAAAATTGTAACTTAAATTTTGATTTTGTTTGTGTATAATTTGGGTTTTCTTTGATTTTCCAATTAGCTTTATTCTTGTTAAAAACCATGTTCTTGATGCCTATTTACAGGCTTCCCAATTTATGTTATTCAAAGACCTTTTCTGTGAGTAGAAAGGCACAGATCTTGGTGTGAGATAAGTGTGTTTATGAAAGCTTTCACTGACTACCAGGATTGTAAGCTCTCCCACACTTACCAGTAGGTTTTATTTCATATAAACATTTCTGAGCCCAGTGTTTAGAAACAAGAATTCCTGTTCCCATAGAAACAATGTTGTGTATGATCCCACACCAACTTTCAAAGGCTTATTTAACCATACTGTGACTAAATTAATACTAATGGAGTCTCTTGATTTTTTAAATAAAATTTATTCTTATTGATTTCAGAGAGGAAGAGAGAGGGACAAAAATAGAAACATCAATGATGAGAGAGAATCATTGATTGGCTGCCTCCTGCATACCCCACACTGGGTATCGAGCCTGAAACCCAGACATATGTCTTGGGAATTGAACCATGACCTCCTGGTTTATAGGTTGATGCTCAACTACAGAGCCAAGCTGGCTGGGCAGTCTCTGGATTCTTTTGTGTGAGTCCAGATCTCTGAGGCCCTAGTCTAGATCTGTCAGTAAGGGGAGTGAGATGAGAGTGTCTTCATAAAATAAGTCCCATGGAAACATACAGAGAAGTTTCTTGAAGCATGAATGAAGAGAACAGGTGGTTTCTAATAGAGTTCGCTAGGGAAGGTAGAGTGGATAAGGAAGGGATATCATCTGTTGAGAACTAAATAGGTAATAAAATAATGAAAATTATCTTAAAATCTTAATTTTATTTATTACTAGAGGCCTATTGCATGAAGATTCATGCAAGAATAGGCCTTTCTTCCTCTGGCATCCCTCCTGGCTGCCTGGGACCCTGCAAGTCCTTGCTCCTAGCGGAGTGCCACTTCTGTAGCTCCCTCTGCCAGCTGCCCTCTACCTCATAGCAGGTGTTCTGCCTTGCCAGGCAGCTCTGCACCTGTATATGCAAATTAACTCACCATCTTTGTTGGATTAATTTTCATACTCACTCCTGATTGCCTGATGGGTGTCACAGCTGTATGGTCAATTTACACATTTCTCTTTCATTAGTGTAGATTTTATATTGTTTTGTTAATCCTCACTTGAGGGTATTTTTCCATTGTTTTTTCAAATAGAGAGAGAGAGAGAGAGAGAGAGAGAGAGAGAGAGAGAGAGAGAGAGAGAGAGAGAGAGAAACATAAAAATGAGAGAGCCATATCAACTGGCTGTTTCTCATATGTGCCCCAACTGGGGGTGGGCAGTGAACCTGAAATCCAGGAATGTGTTCTTGATTTGATTCTAACCCATGAGCCTTAGGTGTATAGACCAACACTTACCAATAGCTAACCTTTTAGCAACACCTGCCTGGGCTTAATTTTATTTATCTATCTAGCTATTTATTTATTTATCCTTACCAGAAGATTTTTTTTATTGATTTGCAGAGAGTGGAAGGGAAGGGAAGAGACACAGAGAGAAAAATATCAATCTGAGAGAGACACATGGACTGGTTGCCTTTGACACATACCTGAGCAAGGGCCAGAGATCGAGCTCAAAACCAAGGTGCATGCCCTTGACTGGAATCAAACCTGAGACCCTTCAGTCTTGGTCTGACACTCTATTCACTAAGCTAAACCAACTAGGGCTTAGTTTTATTTTTATGTGCACACCTTTATAATTGGTGGTATAGTGAGAAACATTATAAGATAATATAAAAGAAAAAATTGGAAATCTCAAAGTCAAATTAATACTATTAACAAACTTTGTGACTTGGTAAATTACTTAACATTTCTAGGTCTACTTCCACAGTACAATTTGGATGAATTTAGTGAAATATTTTAAATCTTTTTTTCAGCTTTAAAATGTTTGATTGTGTCATAGTGGTATAAATAATGAGTCAACCATGCTGGAATTGGAACCAATGAATGGTCCGGTGACATCTTCCCACTTATCATACATTGTGTAATGCTTTATATCATCATAATGAATAATAATAGCAGCAATAGTAATAAACATGACTACAATTACTAGTATCAAAATTTTACCCAGTAGAACAATAGTTCTCAGGCTTGGCTAATCATCAAAATCACTTGGGGGGCTTTAAAAACATGGCACTCTTACATCTCACCTCAGACCTAACTAAATCAGAATCTTTGGGAGTGGAGCAAAAGGATTCATCTTTATAAAAGAGCCTCTTGTGTGAGACTGATGACCATCTGGGTAGGAAGTCATTTTAGCAGATGTCTTGAATTAATGGATATATTTGCCATTTTCTTAACAAAGTTTCTGGATAGACGAATTCTCAAAATTGGTTTTCACTACTTTTCACATTCTTCCTATGGTCCTATCTACACTAATAAAAGAGAAAGATGCAAATTGACCATACCTTTGCAATGTCCACCAACCAATCTGGAGTGAGTATGCAAATTAACCCAACAAAGATGGCAGGTTAATTTGTATACACAGGCGCCAAATGGCCAGGGGCGGGATGCTTGCATCATCGCCATGGTGATAACAAAGGCATTCTGCACCTTCCCAGCCACTTCAGGCCTCTGGGCAGAGTGGGAAGGTGGAAAGGCAGCTCCAGGTCAGAGCAAAGGCAGAAAGGTGGCTCCAGATGAAGCAAAGGTGGTGCTGACAGCCAGGGGAAGGAAGGCCCATTCTTGCACAAATCTTCATGCATTGGGCCTCTAGTTTATACATAAACCTATAAAGTAAGTAGTTTCTACTTAAAGGCAATTTGCAGCTAACAAGTTTTAATTTTTGAATCGAACATAATTGAGGGTTTTTTTGAATATTTAGTGGGAATATTAAGTGTTAAATTATCCTTTCTTATAGATTGTGAGCAAAGGTTATATAGCAAATGATAAACAATTATCTATTTTAAAGCAAAATTGAAGACTAAAATTACCAGGATTTATTTCCAGTATGGAAAAATATTTGTGTCATATAGTCACACATGAATATAAAATTTATCATTTTAACTTGATTTTAAAAAAACATCTTCAGGTAACCCAGGGAAAGAACATCTATTATATTTGTATATCTATAAATGTTGATTTTCTCTTTTTCACAAGTCTATATAGAATTACAAAATAAATTTAAATATGTATTTTGAAATATAATCATTTCAATCTCTAATACTTCACATAATATTTGTAAATTAACAAGATAGCCATCAATATTCAAATAGATTTATAATTTAAGTATATTCTTATTTTCCTTGCATATGACATACTTTTCATATTTTTCATTCATACCGGAATTGATTAACTTAGCAGAAATAGCACTTGACAGTGAAATATACAGATACCACAATGTAATAAAGGTAGTTTTCCAAGAGCTTCACAGGTCAGTGACAGCATTTTTGACCTCAACAGTCTATTAAGTTGTAAGCGATTGGAGTTGGTCATTTCATTAATTCTTGATATCATTCTTTGCTCTTTGTCACTATTTTCAATCACCATCACCCTTCCTACTATGCGTTATGCTCCTGTTCGACCCCTGCTTCTTCCCTGGTGCCTTTCATTTAACTCATCTTCGAAAGATCTTATTTCACAAAAGGTGACTGCCCTGTGGACAGGCGTGCTCAAAGTGTTCCTTATGTTATCCCTTCTGTTAAATATGACACAGTGGAGACCTTTAAAAAGAGTTATTTGAAAGAGGAGCACAGGGAGGGAGCACTGCCATGGAGATTCAAATTGTGAGGATCTAATTGGGTGTGGGTGGGTGAGATGTTGAAAAGATTCCCCCTTTTTACAGTTATTTCCATGGCTATGGAATTACAAGAAGGTCCTGAGTGTGTATTTTGGATCTGTCCTCCAATTTCAGAATGACTCATTTGTGTATACCAGTGCCCCAGCTGTTGTCAACTTTGTAATGAATTAGTATTGGACTCCAAAATTGAGTTTCTGCCAGAGGATTCTGGCAGGGAACATTCTCCTATAACAACATATGAGCGATAGCAGGAGAAATGCCAGGGGACTTCACAATGGCATGTCTTAGGATTCAGGGTAATGGCTTAACTGCAACATAGAGATGATCAGAGCAGCACAGTTTATTGTTCCACACTGGTGCGTGGTCTGCTAGATGCCCATATGTAAATGAAGATAATTACGAGAGTGCCAAAAGGTATCCTCCATGAGAAGGTTTACGGTTCTTAAATAGATCATTCTGCAATCATAAGAAGCCTTTGTGAGGGCCAACAAAATCTGCCTTCTATGAGAGGTTTAATATCTTCTGAGACATTGGGAGAGGAGTGCCATTTTGAGCAAAGGCCAAGTGGGATTTCTCTAAGAATGCAGAGCGTCTTCCCAGCATGACCCTCAGAAATAAAGTTTTAATTTCCAGTTTAACTATTCATCTTTATATACGTATTTCCTCATGTGCTTCCTATTTGATAACAAGCCAAAATGATTAATTTAAAGAGGAGAAACATTAAATTGAAAAGCACTTTTCTTGAAAATGCGTGGTTAAACAGCTTACTCCTCTGGGCAGAAGCTTTATGTATTAAAAAAAAAAAAAAAGGAAGCCACTTTTCAAAGAAACTTTAGCACACTATCTGTGACAGGATAAAATTATCTGGGTAATTTGCCTTTCATAATTTGTTTTATCTCAAACCTTACAGAAAAATATTGCTTCTGGAATGCAGTGACATTACTTTTTCATAATTAAAATATAACCCTTCTTATTAATTACCAGCCACATAGAGTTCACACAATGTGGAACTTTTATATTTTTTGATGAATTCCTTACATTATTTTTATGTACCATATTGTGGATGATTCATTTCAAAGGCAGAACATGACCAATGAAATTTGGTGATCTGTGTCTTATGGTGTCTGATATAATAATAATAATAATAATAATAATAATAATAATCCCTTAAAGCAACACCTGTGAGAGATTAAATTGCAAACTCTGAGAGGACAAGAACGTTTCCTATCATGTCCACATTTCATGTGCAGAATCTAACAGAGTAAAGACAATAAATACTGGTTGAATGAGTAAAGGAATGAAGTATCTGCTGCAATGGTCCATCAAATTCTAAGTGGGATTATAAAAATATCCACATGGATAGATTTTTTTAAAAATCACTTGTTAATAAGGCAAGAAAAAATAAAATGAGATATTTTTGCCTGTTAGCTTTAATGAGACTGAAAAAGAGCGATGACACACAGTGTTGATGGAATGGGTGATCTTATACAGTACAGTCACCTGCAAATGGGTACTGCCCTTTCTGGGGGAGCCCTGTAATAAGGAATCAAAATTTAAAATCTGAATAGGATTTGCTCTCAAAATTAAACTTTTGGGGAGGTAATTGCAAGGTTGAAATAGAGGAGATTATTGAAATGTTACTTTAAAATTGAAAAAAAATTGGCAAAATGTAAATATCAGTCGAGATTACATTAAATGAAAATGAGCTTTCTAGAATTGGAAGTAATCGTGTGCTTTGAGGAATTTGAATTTTTTTTTTATTCAACTGTTTTTTCTTTGCTTAAATAGGTTATTTTTTAAATCCTCACCCTGAACTGGGGACCCACCCACAACCTAGATATGTGCCCTGACCAGGAATGAAAGCCCAAACCATTCAGTGCCCAGGACGACACCCCAGTCAGCTGAGCCATATCAGCCGCACTAAATCAGTTGTTCTTTCGCACACACCGCTACTTCAGGTGTACGTGGACATTAGTGAATAGAAAAAAGGTTTTAGTATAATTCTGATTTTGTAGGTAACTGGATCTGGAAAAACATGAAAATTACTTTTTATATAAGCAAATTCCCCCCCCCCCCCGCCTCCAACTTCCTTCTGCGATTCATTACTTTGTTGCATGCTTCCATGTCTCTGGATCTATTTGTTTGTCAGTTTATTTTGTTTATTAGATTTCACATGTGAGTGAGATCAGGTGATACCTGTCTTTCTCTGACTGGCTTATTTTGCTTAGCATAATATTCTCCAGCTCCCTCCATACTGTCTCAGAAGATAAAAGATCCCTTTTTCACTGCTGGTGGACATGTACCAAGGCTTTTTTATTGATTCACGAGAGGCCTGATGAGAGAAATTTGTGAAAGGGCCTTGGCCCTTGCAGACTCAGCCCTCCCAGCCCCAGATTCATCCAGAAGATGGTCAGACAGTTGTTCTACTGGTCAACCGTCTGGTCTAATTAGCATATTACAATTTTATTATTATAGATCTACTGATGGGCACTTGGGTTACTTCCAGATCTTCGCTATTGTAAATAGCACTGCTATGAACATAAGGGTGTACACATTCTTTCTGAATGGTGTTTCAGATTCCTCAGATATATTTCTAGAAGTGGGATAACTGGGTCAAATGGCACTTTCGTTATTAACTAGAGGCCAAGTGCACAAAATTCATGCACAGGGAGTAGGGGGTATCCTTCACCCCAGCCTGCACCCTCTCCAATCTGAGACCCCACGAGGGAAGTCCAACTGCCCATTTAGGCCTGATCCTGGTAGGACATCCTTCTCACAATTCAGTACTTTGGCTCCAAACTGCTCACCTGCCTGCCTCCCTGATTGCCCCTAACTACTTCTGCCTGCCAGCCTGATCACCCCCTAACCACTACCCTGCCAGCCTAATTGATGTCTAACTGCACCCCTGCCAGCCTGTTTGCCCCGAACTTCCCTCATCTGCTGGCCTGATCACCCCAAACTGCATTCACCTGCAGGCTTGATCATCTCCAATTGCCCTCCCTTCCAAGCCTACTCTCTCCCAATTGCCCTACCCTGCTGGTGTGACTGCCCACAACTGCCCTCCCTTGCAGGGCTGGAACCTCCCAATGGCCCTTCCCTGCTGGCCATCTTGTGGTGGCCATCTTGTGTCCACCCAGGGGCAGGATCTTTGACCACATGGAGGCAGCCCTCTTGTGTGTTGGAGTGATGGTCAATCTGTGTATTACTCTTTTATTAGATAGGATAGAGGCCTGGTGCATGGGTGGAGACCAGCTGGTTTGTCCTAAAGAGTGTCCTGATCAAGGTGGGGGTTCCCCTGGGTCATGGGGCGGCCTGGGCAAGGGGTCTTGTGTAGATTTGTAGGCTATCCACACCCCCTAGAGATCCTAGTGGAGGCCCTGGGGTCTGGGATTAGTTTATGTTCTACAACTGAAACTTTGTAGCCTGGAGCAGAGCCAAGCCTTCTCCTTGCTCTGTGGCAACAACCATTTCTCTTAAAATTCTATAATTGAAACTTTGTAGCCTAGAGTGGAGGCCTAGGTGCTAGGGCTACAGAAGCTTGGCTTTCTCCTTTGCCTGAGCAACACTAGCCTCTGCTCTCTGCAGCTCCATGGCTGCCACCATTTTTGTTGGAATATATCTTCTATAATTGAAACTTTGTAGCATTGAGTGGGAGCCTAGGCAGCAACGGCAGGATGAAAGCTTGGCTTCCTCCGTTGCCAGAGAAACCCAAGCCTCCCTCCTGCTCTCAGTGGCCACAGCCATCTTAGTTGGGGTTTATTTGCTCCTGATTGGCTGGTGGGCATGGCTGGTGGTTGTGGCTTGATCAGAAGTATGGTCAATTTGCATATTACCCTTTTATTAGGTAGGATTGTTTGAGAAAGTACATACTGTCTTCCACAGTGGCTGCACCAATTTGTATTCCTACTAGCTGTGTACTGGGGTTCCCTTTTCTCCACATCTTCACCAGCACTTGTCATTTGTTTATTTGTTGATGGCAGACATTCTGGTCAGTCTGAGGTGATATCTCAATGTCATTTTAATTTGCAGCTCTCTGATGTTTAGTGACTTTGAGCATTTTTCCTCATGTCTTTTGGCCATCTATATATCCAAAGTGTCTATCTAGGTTCTTTGCCCATTTTCTAACCAGATTATTTGCATTCCTTTTGTTAAGTTTTATATACATTTAGAAATTAACCCCTTATCAGATGTATCATTGGTAAATATATTCTTCCATACAATGGGATCCCTTTGCATTTTGTTGATGGTTTCATTAGCTGTAAAAAGCTTTTTTATTTTGATATATTACTATTTTTCCTTTGTTTCTCTTTCCCTAGGATATGTACTAGCAAACATATTGCTATGAGAAGTATCTGAGATTTTTGCTGCCTATGGTTGCTTCTAGGATTTTTATGGGTACACAACTTAACACTTAAGTCTTTGATCTGTTTTGATATTATTTTTGTGTATGGTATAAATTGGTGAATTAGTTTTATTTTATTTTTTTAATGTGTCTGTCCAATTTTCCCAACACCATTTTTTGAAGAGACTGTTTTGACTCCATTGTATGCTCTTGCCTCCTTTGTCAAATATTAACTGAGTGTAATGGCTTGGGTTGGTTTCTGGGTTCTCTGTTCTCTTCCATTGATTTATGGATGCCTGTTCTTGTTCCAATACCTATTATGGTTACAATGGTTTTGTAATATAATTTAATATCTGTTATTTGTGATTCCTCTTACTTTTTTTCTTCTTTCTCAAGATTGCTGTGGCTCTTTAAGGTCTTCTTTGGTTCCATATAAATTTTTGGAGTATTGGCTCTAGATTTGTGAAATATGCCATTGGTAATTTAATAGGGATTAATAGACTTCAAACACAGTATTTCTTCCATGTATTTGTATCTTATCTGTTTCTTTTTTCAATGTCCTATAGTTTTCCAAGTTCAGATCTTTTAACTCCTTTGTTCATTATTAGTATACTAGAGGCAGGGTGCACAAATTCATGCACCAGTATGGTCCCTCAGCCTGGCCTGCAGGATAGAGCCGAAACCAACTCTCCAACATCCCCTGAGGGGTCCTCAACTGTGAGAGGGTGCAAGCCAGGCCAATGGACCCTACTGGTGTAGGATTGGGGCTGGGGAGGGACATGGATGGTTGGGGAGGGACCACAAGAGGGCTCCAGGGCATGTTCGGCCCTTCTCACTCAGACCCAATTGGCTGGACCCCAGAAGCAAGCTAACCTACTGGTCAGAGCTTCTGCCCCTTAGTGGTCAGTGCACATCATAGCGAGTGATGGAGCAGCCTTAGCATATCATTAGCATATTACACTTTGATTGGTTGAATGGCCAACCACATGACCAGATACTTAGCATATTAAGCTTTTATTATATGGGATAAAAATGCCATCAATTTATGGATATTAATTTAGGATCCTGCTGCTTTGACAAATTCATTTATTAAATCTAGCAGTTTTTTATGGAGTCTTTAGTGTTTTCTTTGTACAGTATCATGTCACCTGTGAATAAGGACATTTTCACTTCCTCCTTTCCAATTAGTATGGCTCTTATTTCTTCTTCTTGTCTGATTGCTATGGCTAAAATTTCCAGTACTATTTTAATAAGAGGGGTGAAGGCAGACATCCTGTCTTGTTCCTGTACTTAGAGGAAACACTTTTAGTTTTTGCCAATTAAGTATGTTATTGGCCATAGCTTTGCGATATTTTACCTCTATCATGTTGAAATATGAATAATCACCTTAAATGAAACACTAGACCAAATGGACATAATTGACAATTACAGAACATTTTATCCTAGAACATCAGATTATACATTCTTCTCCAGCACACATGGACCATTCTCAAGGATAGAACACAGTGTTGGGTCATAGAACTAGCATCAGCAAATTCAGAAAAATTGAAGTTGTACCAAGCATATTTTCTGATCATAAAGCCTTGAAATTAAAAAACAACTGCAAAAAGAAAGCAAAGAAACCCACAAATTCGTGGAGATTAAAAAAACTTACTATTAAAAAATGACTTGGTAAATGAAGAAATAAAAGATGAGATAAAAAGATATATGAATTATGTTGGTTTAGGTGACATATAGAAACAAATGAGAATGACAACACAACATATCAAAACCTCTGGCACAGCGAAAGCAGTAGCAAGAGGGAAGTGTATATCATTGCAGACCTATCTCAATAAACAAGAGAATCCTAAGTAAATGACTTAATATCAGATCCTAATGTACTAGAAAAAGAAAAACAAAAGCAACCCAAAATCAGCCGAAGAAAGGAAATAATAACAATTAGAGCAGAATTTAATGAAATAGAGAACAAAACGACTCTACAAAAAATCAATAAAACAAATAGCTTTTCTTTGAAAAAATTAATAAAAATTGACAAACCTCTGATGAGACATACCAAGGAACAAAGGAAAAAGACTCATATAAATAAAATAAGAAATGAAAGAGAAGTCACCACAGACATCACAGATATACAGAGGATCATACTAGAATATTATAAAAGATTATATTGCACTGAATTCAATAACCTCGAAGAAATAGATAAGTTCCCGGAAATACATAACCTTCCTAGACTAAATCATGAAGAACTGGAAAATCTAAATAGTCTAGTCAGTACTAAGGACATTGAAACAACATCAAAAATCTCCCAAAAAACAAGTCTAGGTTTTACCAGTGAGTTCTAGCAAGCATTCAAAGGAGACTTAAAACCTATCCTTCTCAAACTCTTCCAAAAATGAAGAGGCAATACTTCCTAACACATTCTATGAGGGCATTGATTTCTAAAAGCATGAACCTGGGAAAGCCTAGGCAACGCAGCCTCAACCCCAATTAAGGCAGATCCCCGAGTCAGTGTTCCCTCCTCCCCTCCTCCTCCTCCCCCCCCTCCTCCCCCTCCTCCTCCTTCCTCCTCTTCCTCCCTCCTCCTCCCCCTCCTCCTCCCCCTCCTCCTCCCCCTCCTCCTCCCCCTCCTCCTCTACCCCTCCTTCTCCCCCCCTCCTCCCCCCTTCCTCCTCCTCCTCCTCCCCCCTTCCTCCTCCTTTTCCTCCTCTTACTCCTCCTCCTCTTCCTCCTCTTCCTCCTTCTCCTCCCCCTCCTCCTCCTCCTCCCCCTCCCCCCTCCCCCTCCCTCCAATCTTCCCTCCCTGGTTCTCTTCCTTTCTATGGCCTCACTTTCTGGCCCTAGGTGTGCCTTTAGCTTTCTAGGACTAGTGAGTAATAAACCTTGTCTTTTCAAAGTTTCCTGATGGCTGTTGCTGTGGTGTGTCTTATAAGAACCAAGAACCAGTTCAGCCACAACTCTGGCTCTGACGGGAGAAATGCCTGGGTTTTCACACCAGTAGTACAGGCTCAGGGAGTGCCCTAGGCATTTCCAGCTCATAGCATCACTGACTATAGCCTGAGACCAACACAGAAACAGTGTGACTATAAAGGGGGTCTTTGTGGTGATGGAACACTTCTGCCTCTTGATTGACATGAATTTAAATATGCGATAAAGAGTATACACCTATACTGTACCAATAATAATTTCCTAGTTTTGATATTGCACTATAGTTGTGTAAATGCATGTAAAATGTTTGTAACTTCCTGTTAAAATGTTAAAAGCATGCAATTATATTGGATGCAAACTATATTGCAATAGAGTACATTTTTATAAAAAGTGGGAAAAAAAAGAATAAAAGAGAGGGAAACTTTTCCAGCCCTTAAGGAGCTTATCATGCTAGATTTTAAGAGTAATTAAGTGTATTCACCTAACAAGTAAGATTATCCGATGATTTAGATTTTTTTTTTACTGCTTGTGCTAAACCAGGATGCAGAAACTTGGATTTGATTATATATATATTTATTCAGCATGTGGGCCACTGACACTGAGAAATATTTCTTTTCTCCCAGTCTTCCTAGTCCTAAGTCTCATTTTGGTAGTGGGGGAAAAAAGAATGAAGACATAGTCACCATTAGGAATGTTATTTCTAATCAAGTCATTTCCTAAAAGCAGGAATCCTTTCTGGGACTTTCTATCCCCTATTTCTGGAGCTGTGATATCATCCATATCCTATATAATAAAAGAATAATATGCAAATTGACCATCAGTCCAACACACAAGATGGCTGCCCCCATGTAGTCAAAGATGGCTGCCCCCATGTGGACACAAGATAGCCACCACAAGATGGCCAGCAGGGGAGGGCTGTTGAAGGTGATCAGACCTGCAGGGAAGGACAGTTGGTGGTGTCCAGGCCTGCAAGGGAGGGCAGTTGTGGGTGATCAGGCCTGCAGGGGAGGACAGTTGGGGGTGACCAGGCCAGCAGGTGAGGGCATTTAGGCATCTATCAGGCTGGCAGTGGAGTGGTTAGGGGGTGACCAGGCTGGCAGGCAGAAGCAGTTAAGGGCAATCAGGCAGGCAGAAAGGCAAGCAGTTGGGAACCAGCAGTTCTGGATTGTGAGGATCCCATATTGTAGAGGGTGCAGGCTGGACTGAGGGACTCCCCCCAACACACCCTGTGAACGAATTTTGTTCACTGGGCATCTAGTCTTATAATAACTACAATTTACCACTTGATATGCTGAAAATAATCTAACCTAAGCTCCATAATAGCTGAAACATAAACTGGAAAAACCTTGGGTTCCTCCCTAAAGTGAATTTGCCCAATATTTCTACAATCTATCTTTGCTAATTAGTTTTAAAATGTATTGCACATGCTTACATGTGCCTTATTATTTACTTTCTGAATACCTCATCCTAATATAATCCATTTTAATGTAATTAAAGCATTCTTACCTCCATTCATTTAATCAATATTTTTTGAATAATTGTAGTGCATCATTAGCAGATTGGTTGTCAGGGATTAGTATCTCCCCCTCCCCCCAATGAGTTTTATGTTTCACTCTTTAGTAAATTTTCATCAGGGAAGAAGGAATTTATTTAGAGTTCATCACTGACAGAGATGCGGTCTTTGGGAAATTTGGAATGGTGCTGGGATTAGAATTTGGAGGACTTGTATGCATGCATATAAACCTAACCAATGGACACAGACATCAGGGAGGGGGGAGTGAGGTCATGAATGGAGGTGGGGGACAATGGGAGACTAAGGACATGTATGTAATATCTTAATCAATAAGGAAAAAACAAAAACAAAAAAACCAGAACTTGGAATTCCTGAAGCCTCTGGAGACTGTCATTGTGTTTATAGGAACACTCTAAACTTAGCTTTAGGGGCTTTTCCTCGGAGGTTCTGCACCCACTGTGTCTGCCCCTAAACTAATCACGCACTGTCTCTTCTCAGATGGCTGGGCTAGTTGATTAGCTTCTGGGTTACCTAACCAGAGGTGCTCTGCCTCAAGGCTCTTTCCTTTAGATTTGTTGCAGTATTTCCTCCCCTTGGTGCCAGGTAGGGTCATCGCCTTTGCCTCCGGATTCCTGGCTGTAGATTCTCATCCTTGCTGAGGGAGCAGATGGGGCAACAGAGAAACAAAGTTTTGCATTTTTCTCATCTGTGTCTCAATTGCAGGAAGCTAGAGCATTCCAGATCCCCAGTAGGGGATGTGCAGGTGGCAACCAATCAATGATGTTTCTCTCTCATCAGTGTTTCTATCTATCCCTCTCCCTTCCACTCTCTCTATTAAAAAATTAACATCTTTAATATTTTTTCTTCTCTATACCAACATCCTGAATCCAGTGCTTAATAACTTCAAATACACTATTTTTTAACAATAGTAAATTCCCTTTAGTATGTAAGCTTCTATGTCTAATTCTCCTCCTGAAATGTTATTAAGG
Organism: Antrozous pallidus; assembly: GCA_027563665.1. NCBI lineage: Eukaryota > Metazoa > Chordata > Mammalia > Chiroptera > Vespertilionidae > Antrozous > Antrozous pallidus. Next base: position 7,927,728 of record CM050521.1, read on the forward strand.
TATTGGAATTCTTCATGTTGCTTTAGCTGACATAATTAGTAATGTCATTTGAATGACTCGGACTATATTTTGTTTTCTTTATGCATTGATAAGTTTTTTTTTTTACTTAAGCCTTTTACTGTATAAAAGTTTCTTCCATGACATGCCCTTTTCGACTGCTCCTTATGGAAAGGGTATGAGCTTCAAAATCAGGCAGAGGGTCATTCAGCTCTCTGTGCCATTTCGAGGATACCTGTAGCAGCTTGGCCATATAACCCAAACACACTGAGCTTCAGTGTAGGCATCTCTGATAGAAGGAGGGTGCTCTGGGAGTGAAATGAAATAGCATGTCCAGTATTTAGAATTATACTGGCATACAATGAGCACTTAATGCACATTAATTCTCTTTTTCTTCCTTTTCATTTTTATTGAAACACCATAGCTACTTTTTGTACTTATTTTTAATGGAATACATTACTTTTTGGCAGTGCACTGTGGTGATCCTAAATATGTTTTTTATTTCTTATTATACTAACAGACCCGTGAGGCAGATGATACTGTAGCATAGGGTATGTAGTGTATGTGCATATTCATGCAGATGGGGTGATGGTGGCCTGGGGAGGAGAGGGGTGTAGTGACCAGTACATTCATATAGTTATCAACCCTTCCATTCAATCTCAAAGGAGACTAAAATACAACTTTGTAAAATATGATAGAACATAAAGCTATTCAGGTATGCTTCCAAGCTAATGGGACATTTTTCTACTTGAACAGATTATGAAAATCGAAATAAGTATTGAGGTAAATTTTTAGCAATTACAGTATGCCAGCCCCATTAGTTAAAATGCATATACATATTTATAAAAGTCACTATAAAGCTTAAAATCAAGAGTCAGTCTCAATTGACCTGTACTTACACATGCAAGAACATACGCACTGGAGAGATTATATGTAGTGATTTCAAGTTTTCACTTGAAATAATACTACTTTATACTTTAGCTTTTAAAATATTTTGAAATATATTATCTTCTCAGATTCAGCAATTGCCTATATGCTAAGGTAAATATTGCTAACTGCATTTAAGAGACAAGAAAATTAAGGCTTATTGTGATTAAATAAGTTCTATAGTCCAAGTTCCTCAACTAAAAAGGCAGAAGGATGTCTTCTGAAATCTGAGTAATACCATTATATCATAGTAGAGGCCCGGTGCACGAAATTCGTGCATGGAGGGGAGAGGTGTTTCTCAGCCCAGGCTGCACTCTCTCCAATCTGGGACCCCTCAAGGAATATCCCCTTAAAATCCAGGACTGCTGGCTCCAAACTTGCTCACCTGCAAGCCTGCCTGATTGCCCCTAACTGCTTCTGCCTGCCTCTAACCACTGCCCTGCCAGCCTAATTGATATCTAACTGCTCCCCAGCCAGGCTGTTTGCCCCAACTTTCCTCCTCTGCCGGCCTGGTCACCCCTAATTGCCTTCCCCTGCAGGCTTGATTGCCCACAACTGCTCTCCCTTGCAGGTCTGGAACCTCCCAATGACTTTCCCCTGCTGGCCATCTTGTGGTGGCCATCTTGTGTCCACATGGGAGCAGGATCTTTGACCACATGGGAGCAGCCATCTTGTGTGTTGTAGTGATGGTCAATCTGTAAATTACTCTTTTATTAGATAGCATAGAAGCCTGGTACATGGATGGGGGCCAGCTGGTTTGCCCTGAAGGGTGTCCCGGATCAGGGTTAGGGTTCCCTTGGGGCATAGGGCGGCCTGGGGGAGGGGCCTGTGGAGGTTTGCAGGCCTGCCACACCCCCCAGCGATGTAAGAGAGGCCCTGGGATGGCATTAATTTATTTTATGTTCTACAATTGAAACTTTGTAGCCTGGAGCAGAGCCAAGCCTTCTGCTGGCTCTATGGAGACAGCCATTTCTGTTTGGGTTCATTTAAATTCTATAATTGAAACTTTGTAGCCTAAAGTGGAGGCCTCAGTGCTAGGGCTGCAGAAACTTGGCTTCCTCCATTGTCAGGGAAACCCAAGCCTCCCTCCTGCTCTCTGTGGCCACAGCCATCTTGGTTGGGATTTTTTTTGCTCCTGATTGGCTGGTGGCCATGGCTTGTGGGCATGGCTTGATCAGAGGTACAGTCAATTTGCATATTACTCTTTTATTAGATAGGATTTTCTCTCCTAGTTGCACTATAAAGTATATACATGTATTTTATTATGAAGTCTTAAAAAACCGAAGATAACAGTTTGTTGTTGCTGTTGTGTTTTCCAGAATGCACAATAGCACACCACATATTCCTGTGACTGGCGGTGCCAGGCTTTTTGGCCGGGTTAAAGGTTTAGAGAGACCCTGACTGCACAGTGGTGACTGCCACTGCAGCAGCGGAGAAGCAGGCAGCTGTTTATTTGGTTCAGCGGCAGCATTGCAGAAGACACGCATATATTTATGTCTCCAGTGTCTGTAGAAGCGTATGTCACACTCCAACAACATTTTAAATATCAGTGTTGACTCCACCAGCTCTATTTCTCAGGAAAGGTATAGAAAAGTGAGGAATCAGCGTGTTTCTCCAGTGATTTCAGCCTCCTCTGGATAACCACCCTTCCTTAGCGCCCTGAGTGGAGACCATCATTGCAAACTCTCTCGTCTTCCTACCAGGGCCTGGCAACGTTACCTCTCCTCCCCTCAACCTCACCTGTCACAGTGGCTGATGTTTCTCCTCCCACAAAGCTTTCATTTACTCCAGATGCTCCAGTTAGGCCCTTTCCATCCCCTTTAGTAACTTCCTCAAGTCGACATTACAACATTACAACTTTAGTTTCTCCTGATCTATTAGCTCATCATCAGGTTTTCTTTATTTGAAACAACAAACAAACCAAAGTCCTCAAATCAGAGTCTCTTTTATTTTGGTCTCCACAGAATTTATAAAAGAACTAGAGGCCTGGTGCATAAAATCTGTACATGGTGGGGGGGTCCCTCAGCCTGATCTGCACCCTCTCCAATCTGGTCCAATCTGGAAGTCCTCGGGGGCTATCCAATTGAGAGCTGGACATCCCTCTCACAATCTGGGAGCTCTGGCTACTAACCACTCACTGCCTGCTTGCTCTAACCACTCTGCCTGCCTGCCTGATCCCCCTAAATGACCCTCCCTGTTCCATTTGTTCCATCATCCTTCTTCCCATCTTTCTCCTACCTTCCCTCCCTCCCTACTTTACTTCTTTCCTTTATCTTTACCCTTGCCCTCCCTCCCCTTTTCCTTCTTTCCCACCTTTATTTTTTTCTTCACTTCCTCCCTTGGACCTGCTTTGCTTCCTCCCCCATTTCTTCCTTCTTCCCATTTTCCTTTTAAGCTCTACTGGCGGCTCCTCTTTAAAACTTTTCTTCTCTCCCTCTTTCTCTCTCATCCTACCTTCCCCATACATTCTTCTCTACTTCCACTGTTTTAATATCTACTTATCTACCTGCATATTTATTCACTACCATTTATCTGTTTTCTTTTCTGACTCTCATTTTCAAATCTGTCCCCAAAACACAACTATGCTTGATTTTCATTATATCTCCTACAGTTCACTCATACATCCTCCTTCCTTCTTTATCTCTGCTCTCTACTGACTCCTTTATAAAGCTCTTCCCTCCTTCTCTCCCTTCTTAAAGCTCCCAATGGGGTGGGGGGGCGGCGGCGTTAACCCCAGCCCAGGACTCAGCCCTGGCCAGGTGCTTGCTGCACCGCTTCCCCAGCCTCCCTGCTGCTGCCCTGCGCCCAGTCCCTGCCCGGATGCCGGCTCAGCGAGGATGGCGAGGCCTGGGTGGCCTCGGCACTGCTGCTGCCGCAAAGCAGGAGTGCCACCACCCAGAAGGCCTCGGACTGTCCCCCACCGTGTCCTGGGCCCACGGGTGCCTCCCTGCCAATAGCCCGTGCCAAGGGCCCCCGCCCTCCTCCCGCATGTGGTGGGGCTCCTGCCCTGCACCTTGCCGGGTGCACTTGCTCCCCCCCTCCCCGATCATCACCCTCTGCCACATGCAGCCCCATGTTTCTTTCCCTTTTCCATTCCCGTGTCTTCTTTTGTTCCCTTTTTGTATTTCTGTTTCTCCTCTTGGCCTATCTGCATGCAGGCCTGTCTTCCTCTCGCTCTCCTTTCTCATCCCCTCCTATCTTACCCTGTCCTACCCAGGCCTTGCAGAGGGCTGGGACAGAGCCTGCTGATCTGGTCACAACATGACGATGTAATGGATAATCTACATATTTCTCAATTATTAGTATAGATTGTTTGTATCATGGCAAAGGTTTTCGTCCACTTATTCCTCATTAATTGTGTGCAATCTAACTTCTAATTCAATACTCTGTGGGAACCAATATCTTATGAAAATGATCAGGTCATTTAAAAACTTTCATTAACCTCTTTGGGTTTTTGGTGTTTGAGAAGACCATCCATCTTCTTTGTACAAATTTTTTTTCAAATATTTTCTTATTTGTTTTCTTTGTTTTCAAGCTTTATTGAGATACAGTTGACATCACAATTCTTTCATTTAAATATTTACCAGCTTTAATGAAGCATAATTTACATACCATACAACTTATCCCTTTAAACTATACAACTTAGTGGTTTTTAGTATATTCACACTCCCCATTCTCCTTGGCAACAACTAATTTATTTTTTGTCTCTATGGATTTACCTATTAAGGGCCTTTCATATAAATGAATTATACAATGTGTAGTCTTTATGACTGACTTCTTTCACTCAGCATAATTCATACATGCTGTAGAATGTATCAGTTCATACATGCTGTAGAATGTATCGGTTCATACATGCTGTAGAATATATCAGTTCATACATGCTGTAGAATGTATCAGTTCATACATGCTATAGAATATATCAGTTCATACATGCTGTAGAATGTATCAGTTCATACATGCTGTAGAATATATCAGTTCATACATGGTGTAGAATGTATCAGTTCATACATGCTGTAGAATGTATCAGTTCATACATGCTGTAGAATATATCAGTTCATACATGCTGTAGAATGTATCAGTTCATACATCTGTAGAATGTATCAGTTCATACATGCTGTAGAATATATCAGTTCATACATGCTGTAGAATGTATCAGTTCATACATGCTGTAGAATGTATCAGTTGTTCAGTCTCTTGTATGGCTGAATAATATTTCAGTGGAAAGACTACATTTTGTTTATTCATTTATTTATCAGTTGATAGATGTTTTGGTTGTTTGTCAGGAGTAAAGGTGTTATGTACAACTGTTTGTGTGGACAAGTGTTTTTATTCTTCTTGGGTAAGTATCTAGGAATGGAATTGCTGGCTCATATAATACTCCTATATCCAACATTTTTCCAGAGTTCTTTTTTACTCCAGCGACTAAGCCCTTCTCTCCATCCATTGTCTTTCATGTCCCCTTGTCTCCTCATGTCCTCTCAACAAAATGTAGATGTTTCTCAGTTTGGGGCCTTGAGTCGCCTCTCTTCATGCTCTTCATCAGAAATCGAATGCTATCCCTCTGTCTTATTAGCTAACCTCTTACTTTCAGGAATCCTTTGTCAGCCTGATTAACCTCAATCTAGAGCCCTGCATTATTAATATCTATTAAAGAAAAGTCTTGGTTATTCTGCCAGCAGGCAAACAACAGCATCGTCTCTCCAAAATCATGGTTTTGTAATCTTGATTTTCCCCTTTTCAAAAGTGGCACAACTGTTTCCCAGTTAACCTTGATTTAAAATTCTGAAGTCATTATTTATTCCTTCCTAGACTTTACTCCATACCCAGTTACTAAATCCTGCCAGTTATACTTTTACATTCCTTTTGTGATTCTTATATTCAACTAAAGAGATTCTTATTATCCTTATTATCTTACTTGGACAGTTGCACATACCTGTTCATTGGTTTTTCTATCTCATATATTTTCTTCCTCTTTTCATCACTTCTCATTTATCCTTCACAACATGACTTCAATATTGTCCTGGCCTATGTTTATTCCCAGATTCAGCCCCATTTGTCTCTTACCTGTTCAATAATATCCAGACCCTTTACCAATTATTGTTTAGTTAATTCATAATTAGCTCTAATCAACCAACCTGTCTTGGATGTTTCTCCAGCCATAAACTGATAGATAACATGCTCTATCCAATATAAATTATTTTCATTGTTTATGACCCTGCATTTTCTTTGCTTCAACCTAAGATGGCCAAGTTCTGCTATCTCCACAAGATGATCCATTTCTCATATAAGTTCAGCCCAAATGTTATTTCCCTATAAAAAATTTATCAGAACTCCTCAATTGAAAAAAAATTATTTTACTTATAGACTCCTGAAATGCTTTAAAAATATTTGTATGGCTTTTGGACATCCTACTAGATGAGTCTTAATGGATGGTAAGCTCGCCCACCTATGCAATGCTTAGTTCTTTGCTTGGTACTGGAACATACTTACAAAAAATAAATTTTACTTTCAGGTAATTTTTGGTATGTTTTATTTTTACAGATAATTTTCCAATGCCACCTCCTTTGCAATCTTACTTTTCTTTTTAAAAATATTTTATTGATTTTTTTACAGAGCGGAAGGGAGAGGGATAGAAAGTCAGAAACATCGATGAGAGAGAAACATCTTTCAGCTGCCTCTTGCACGCCCCCTACTGGGGATGTGCCTGCAGCCAAGGTACATGCCCTTGATGGGAATCGAACCCGGGACCCTTCAGTCCACAGTCTGACGCTCTATCCACTGAGCCAAACCAGTCTTGGCTGCAATCTTACTTTTCAATTGCAGGGGAAATCCAGAATATAATATTTAAATAATAGTTTACTTGTAGATATAATTTCTTAGCATGTATTTTCAATTATATCTAATATGTCAATTTAAATTATGACAGTAATGAATCTTTAATCCTTACTGAAACAAAAGATGAGTATTGGTCTTATAATGAGAAAAAAAATCAAAATGTGTGAGAAACAAAAATAAATCTAAAGTAATTTAAGAAGAACAACAAAATATTTTATAGCAGAAAGGGACATAATGGAGAAAATTCACATAAACTATGTCATTTATGGAACATGTACCATAAAAAATAGATGTTTTAAGACTTAATTTTAATAAAATTCATTCCAATTTTAATAAAATGTTTTACCTTTTACACTGGGAATTTTAAAGTTGGGTAGAATTCCTTAATATGTGAACAATAATTATATTTAGTATTGCTATAGATTATATTAATTTTCTTTATAAGTATTCTATTAGAAATTTATTATCATTAGCAGAAAATGATGAAAATAAAGATATGAATACCAGGCTACTTAGTATTATTTTTCTGCAGCCTGTAGAATGTCAGGTCTGAGAAAGAGAATGTGTTTATCCCATTGAACTGAGTGTATGACTTTTGACCTGAAAAAACAAAACCTGTCTTAGACATTATTTAGTTAACTCACAGGCTTATTTTGTGGGAGAGTTTCTGAGCTCATCTGGAAGTCTGCTGATATACTGGGACACACTGAGTACTGGGTTTGGATTTGAACCTTAAGAACTTTGTTATAAATTCTGAGCCAATATCTTGATGGTCTCTATTTTGGATTTACCTCATGAATGCTAAGCCAAAATAGCCTGCCATTTGAATGGTAAATAGGATGCTTTAAAATGAATTTCTCACTCTTATTATAGTACCATATAGTAAATGACCTTGGCTTCTCAGTTTGGCCTCCAGAGTGGTTCTCAATATAAATACCATATAGCTACACATTTATTCTTTAACTTTATGTAAAATACACTGTAAAACAAAAGTAATTATTTTAAAAAATATTTTCTAGTAATTAGCTTCCTTCCCAAACAAATTTAGTCTAATTATGCATCAGGCATGATGAAATGAAAGGTCAGTAACTACAGATACATCATCTCACTCTGATAGATTGCTGTTTGAAAATAGGTTATGACAATTAGATGATTAATTTTCTTCTATTAAATAGCATTATGAGACTTATGATTACATTTATCAGTAAATTCTTTTTAGTGGGAACATAATATGAGGAGAGACCAAACAGAATAGGAATTAATATCCTTTGTGAAGGATCTGAAAATATTTTTTAACAGCCACAATTGTGAAAATACTTAGAAAATGAAATTCTGTTGAAAAACTCATGTTTTGTTCATCATTTAAAGTAACATGTTAAAGATGTCATATGTAAATATGAAGAGCAAAATTCTGGATGTCCTGCTGGCAATTTTTTGTTTTTGTTGTCCTGGTTATCTGCGAAGTATATACCCCTGTCAGTATAACTAGGGAGTGCCTATGTAAACATTCTTGTTTCGCCTGTTCCACATAATCATTTCTTGTATCACATTTCTTCTAACCTCGCTATCTGAAACCAATTACAGGAGACCCATTTGGGCTGCATCTGTTTTCATAAAAAGGCTAGGCAGCAGTGTTTTTCTCAGAGATGAATATCAACATCAAATATGCTTCTGAGTGCTTTGTTATTTATGTTTCAGAGAGATTTTGTGGCCTTCAGCTCTCAAGAATGTGTCATGCTGTGCTGTTTATACATTGAAGATATTAATGGGTGTAGATGTCATTTTTCATTTTAATGTCTCAAATGCAACAGGCTGATAGGTTAAGCATTCCTATTTTTATGGGGAGAGATATGAGTGATGTCTGTTTTTCCCCAAAATATACATATATTTACTTTTTAAAAAAAGAAGTTATTTATAAACCTTAGAATACTTAACGTTTTTGGTTTAACTGGGCTTTTCTAAGCTATTCACAAACAATTTTATTTCTGTGTTTTTCAAGATGAAAAAAAGTAGTGTTTTCAGTGTTCAAGAAGAAAAGAGTATTGATCTGACAGGTCACAAAGGTTTTTCACTCTTATTTCTCACAATAAGCTACTTATTAGAATTATTATTTTTCTATGATGTTCATAATGAGCATAAAGTTATTACTACTGTAGAAGGGCAATATGCTTAAACTTTACTTTTCTTAAACATTTGCGTTTTATTTGAAATTACACAGTAACTATTTAGAATGATGTTTTAATAAATATTTCAGAGCAAAATGCGCTAAATTCTGGAAAATGTGCATTTCCACACCCTTGCAGCCTAACAACAACAATCTATTTGTTTAATCTATTATACAGCTTTTTATTTTTTCAAAATATTTAGTTTAATCAGATCCCAAGTGTAAAACTGTCCTATCTTAGTTTTCTTTAGCTTTACTATAATTAAATAACTTCATTAAGGAGAGTGTATTCTTAATTTAAAATAAATTTGTTTTTGGAAACTTGATAGGTTTGGCTGCCTTGTTCATTTAAATCAGGCTCAGACGGCATTAAAGAAAGATTTGTAAACAAACATCTTTTGCCCTTTGCTCTAAATTAACTTTCTGGTTTTGTGGAGGGTGATCATATAAATACTTAAATAGCTCATAGAACTTTATGAATGATCCTAATATACAAAATTTATATTTACCAATTTAAGTGGACAAATGATTTGCAAATTAATATTCTATGTAATTTGACATCTAACACCTTATATTGATGGAAATGTTAGCTCATAATTTTTCATCTTTTGAGTAGCTACAATAATAAATTGCAAAGATGAACTAAAAGTGTCTGAGCAATTGTTTACTGAAATTAAGTCCTACAGTGTTATCCAGAATACTGGAAATAAAAAATGTCATATAATGCCTGCAGTTGAATTGCAAACTGCAAAAAGATCTATGCTTAACAGTTTCTAATTATTCCTGATCCCTAAGAATTATTTTTTGTCCTCCACCTCTCAGTTTTACTATGGCAAATCTCTACTGCTGCAAAAAGAATGTTGAAATAGGCAAGAAGCTTTTGTATTGAAAGATTATCCTTGACTGTTTCAAAGATTAATGTAAATGCATATGCAAACCACAAAAAAATTACAAAAATAAAAATAAAAGTAGAAGCCTAATTTAACTGAATAGCTAGTAGTATTCTATTAGTAGTACTCTTTTAACAGCAGTGCACATGTATCTATTTGCCGAGCAATATTTCCATGAGCTGCAATTCTGAAGTGTCTAATTTTCTAGTGTCTTTCCATAGCCATTGGGCATTGCATATCTTCATTCCATTGGGTTACTTGTTTGGGTTGACTGACTGTAGTGCAGGAATGGATAGGGTTTTGGACTTGACAGATGAGAGTCGGAGCTTCTGTCCAGACTCACTTACTGCTTCGTGACTTTAATCAAGTTATTACAGAATTGGTTCTTCAACTACTTGTCTACAAAATGTGAAAACTAAAATAACCGATTTCTAAGGTGTGTTTTTTTCCAGCCAGCTTTGGGATTTTTTAGTTTATGACTAATAACTGGTTAAATGATTGGAGTGAGATAGGCCTGTGGCACCCCATCATGTATTCGTATACTATGTGATGAAGTCCAACACAAGGATGGTGGGAACACTTAGCCATAAAAATGACATATATTCTGTAATCGTTTTTCTATTCAAACATTTACAAGTTGGAAACATAAAATATTATATTGTAGTTACCTCTTTAAGTTTCTGATAAATGGGTATGCCCTCTTGTCATACATTCTTCTTTGCTAGAGTTTTATTCGTTGCCATCGAACAGTTCCTTCAACAGACAGACAGTAACCTCACGGGTTTGTACTCTGGCATGGAAGCCTGGACACCATGGACAAAGCACAGGCCTGTTTTCCCCACTTGCTAAAATAAGGGGGTCTGTTTCGTTGATTTCAACTTCAAGATTCTGAACTACCCTTATTAGAATCCTTGAAAAATAGTAAACAACTACAGAATTAAATATAACCTAAATAAGGCTGATTATATGCAAAATAAACTAAGGACCTCAGGTGGGAAATAATTATAAGAAAAATATTAGGCAAATTTTGTGTGGATTTGAAACCAAAAGGAAAAGCAATTGAGTACTTTTCAAGATTTTCACATTGACACAGCCTAAATCAGTGGTAATTTCCATTTGAAAAAATATCATTGGTAGTTAGTTTTTAAGTTGTGATTTAAACAGAAAGTAATATTATTGGACTATCAAGTGAAATTTTTCAAACTGAGTTTTGTGATAAGTGTTTATGGAATTAATTTTATTTGGTCTTTTATTCACACTGAACTTTATTATAAAATTGCCTAAGTTCAATGGAATGTTTCATCCTTAGAAGCATTTAGGTTGACTTGTAATTACTTGAAAAATTTAAAATAAGAAAAAAGGAAGATTTTTTGAGTGAGTGTGTTTCCAAAAAGTGTGCTTTACAGACCACGCCGGATCCTGCTACGGGAAGATAAATCAGTGTTGTCCGGAGACGGTGCGAGTGCATTCAGTTTGTTTATTTGGTTTCTGTGTCTGCCTGCCTTCTCACAAAACTTGCTTGGAGCCAGACTGTAGCAGCCCTCCTTTCTGTCTTTTCATAATTGATCAGGGGACGACTGCCTTCCCTGAGGGTTAAGACATGGCAACTTTTCTGTTTGCTCAGCATCTCAATGCAGTAGTTCAAACATTGTTCACACCAGCTGGCAGTGTAATGCCATATGCACATCTTGTCAAAGCAACTGTTGTCATGGATACTAGAAACTCTCTTAAAAACCATATAATTGATTCCAATGGAAATTGTACTTTTTTTCTGCTTAGAATCTTAATTATTATAGAAGAAAATTAATCTAAAATATTTCCCCTTCTTGAAAACTTTATCACATATTTTAAAACAGCGAATAACAAAGAAAGAAGTGATTTATTTTAGTTCCTTGTGTTGGAAAATTTTATCATTAATGTTCATTGAACTAGTTGTTGAGAGAAAAATAAGTTTGTAGAGTAGAATTTCTTATAGTTTTTTTAAATTAGTTTATACTCTTAGTTTAACCTTTCAAACATTTCAATATGTAGATTTATGTTGTTGTTATGGCAGTAGTTTTTATATTAATTTATATGGTATAATGGCCAAACTGCCTCTCTTTCAGCAAATGAAAGAAATGCTTACATTAATTTCTTACATTAAGTTTTATTTTCTTGAGTTGGAAAGAAACCATAAAAATAAATGAAAACATCTATTTTGATTGGTGTTCTATCACACATAGAAATAAACCTGATTGGTTAAGTGGTAATTTCTTTGTTCTCTGATTTTGCTAAGAATGTAAATGAAAACCACTCAAATTTACTTGGCAATGAAATTGCACTTTATTTTGTCAAAGGAGAGGTTTATTCTTGAATTGCAATTACAAAAAAAGTATTTTAAATCTTTAGTGAAAATCCTTATTAATTCACTTTCAAGATAATCTGATGTCGATTTGTCAAATTTAATTACAGCTTCCGGTAACACTTGAAGTCTACTGCTTTTGCTTTAAAAATTGTAATATAAAAATACAAATTGGATGATAATTTAAAAGGGAGTAAGCATTATAGTTGAACATTCAAAGACAAGTTCCTTGTGGAAATGAGATTATTGATGCAGTTTGTGATGTTTTTTCTTTTTGAGCACTTTAAACAAATTAACTTTATTTCCTGCAGGATAAAAGCCATCTCTGTGGTTTTAAGTAAATTTGTATATATGTGTTATCTAAATTTTTCCACATTGGAAAAAAAGAATATTGAATGATTTTCTCTAGCAATAAGAGTTGGATGGGGCTCTGATACATTGCAGTTTATCAGTATTAACCGGGGAATAGCTGGTCCTCAGTTCACCTTTAACAAAATGTTCAGATGTCGCTTCATTTTGACTTTTAGGCTCTCCAGGCAGCAAGACAACTTCTCTTACAGCAGCAAACAAGTGGATTAAAATCTCCTAAGAGCAGCGATAAACAGAGACCACTGCAGGTAGGTAGCGTATTCCTGTCCTTGGGGGTATTATTTTAAAACATACTTATTATGAGAACAGAAATGCAGACTCAGTTGTATACATACAGAAAATTTTCATGTTTGCCTATGTAGATAATTTCCATTCCAAAAGAGAATTCACTTTATCTTCTTGAAAGAGAAAGAAATAATTTTCTATTAGCGTATATTTAAAAAGTTTATAAGGTCACTTATTGCAAAAATGATGTAGAAACCACAGTTGGTATATGTAGGCATAAAAGTTTTGCATTAAACTTCTTTTTTGGGATTTTAATGGAATTTAATTCACCAACAGGTAAAAATATAGAATTTCTTTTTTAAAAGCAAATCGTAGTAAAATGGTATGGAGTAAAACAAAGCAGGCTTAGGCAACCCTTCTGTAGACGTATTCAAGTGACAAATGCAGAAAACCTCCCATTTTTGTCAGAAAAACTGAATTCGCCATGGAGTTATTGCTGTTGCTACAGTTATAAAAATACATTCCGGAGTTTGTTTTCCTTACTCACTATGGTTGTCCTGTGGACTGATAGTATGTATGTCGTTTAAAGTAACTTTCTCTTATGTAATATAACTATTGTTTTATTTAGTCTGAACAGGAATATTTAGGGCATTTTCTCTAAGAAATAACATTTTCAGAGTGCATTTTAAAAATATTTGGAAGGTATAGGGAGATGCACAAAACATCTTTCAAAATGTTTATCAGCTTTGTTAGAGGATAAGCAATGCTTTTTAAAATCCAAATTGCATATGTGTCTAATAGGGCAAGCTTAGTTTTTTTTTTCTCAAAAAAGTCAACATCTTCCTTGTTGCTTTCACAAAACTATCCTGAAAATTTTTATGGCCTCGCTCTGTTTTCCTTTGTAGGTGTACTCCCAGATGTTAGTAACTAAGTCTTACACGATGGCCTTCTGACAGAGAATTATAGGCTACTGATGAACACAATCCAGAAACTACTTATTACCCAAAAACTGGATTAATTTATGGTCCCTAGACAGATTTGAGATGAGAATATATTTTCTTGGGAACAAACCCATTTTGGGGGAGTGGGTGGGAAGAAGGGGGACTTGGGGTTGAGGCATGCCTTTTAACAGAGTAAAGTACAGATGTCTGCCATGATTGTAAGTGTGTTATAATGAAAAAGTCTGAGTTTAATATCCATCTTAGTTTTTTCTCCTTTAAAATAAATTTCACATTCTTTTGTTTTAACTAATCAGTAACTCTGCAGTGAGGCATTTTACTTATCATCATATACTTCCCTAAGTAATAATAGTGATTTGAGCATTTCCATTGAGTTGTCTGATTCCATGAGAGCCTCTCCATACGTTTATGTGACAGAGAAATTTCCATAGAAGTCACAGAAGATAGCAAATGAAACGTTTATCCTCACTGTGGCTTCAAACTGGGAATTTTGCTTTCTTGTTGGTATAACAAAGGAGGTTTAGATCCTGGCAGCATAAGCCAATGGTAGGAAAGAGTTTACTGTTTTTAATATCTTAAAGAGACTATACATATTGTCCTAATTCTATCTTATGTGTCTCTCGACGAATTAGACCAAGTAGTTGAACCTTTCTCTCCAAAGCTAAGTCAAGTAGGAGTTTCTTTATTGATGGTTACCAGGGTATTTCTGGAAATAATGGCTGGGCTTAAAATTTTCTAGTTTCTCTTTTTGTTGTATTGGAAGGCAAAATGTGGCTATACTTTGTTTAACTAAAATATACATAATTTTCTTGGCAAAACACACACATACACACACACTAATATGGGAAGAGTTATGACTCTAAAGTGAGAAATTATTTCTCATGTACCAAATGTTGTATAAATAAAATTTTGAGCCTAAGTCCTCAATCTTATATTTATTATAAAAGGATGATTAAAAATTTACAAATACCTTTTAACAATTTCAGTTGTAACCATTACTGTAGTTTATTATGTCACTTATCATTAGTGTTTTGTGATTCATATTAACACAAATATATCTGGATTATACTGATATAAAACTCTAGAATTTTATTATTCTTTTGAAATTTTAATAATATCTCAAGCCAAAATGTTATAGAAATGAAAAGTTGGTTTTTAAGAATGAGAATTTAGAATAATGACTGAAGACTTATTTGTTCACCAAAATATGCACTGCAGTTAATATCATGTGATTCAACATTTTTAGTATTTTGTAGTACCTGATAAGCTTTGCAACTGGAAATATGCTGGGATTGCATAAAAAATCTAATAAAAACCAAATAGCGTTTTATACTAACTTACACATGTTGTTAATGGGGGATATTAAATAATACTTATTTTTGCGTCTGCAAATATAATTTAGCATGAGTTGCACTATGTGTTTGCTACATGTGTTAAAGAAAAGGATAGAATATTTTGGTAATTATAAATATTTAAAATGAAATTAGCATTTTAAAACTTTTATGATCCTATCACAGTTTAGTTATTTTTTAAAAAATATATTTTTATTGATTTCAGAGAAGAAGGAAGAGGGAGAAATACAAACGTCAATGATGAGAGAGAATCATTGATTGGCTGCCTTCTGCATGCCCCATACTGAGGTCAAGGGCATGTGCCCTTACCTGGAATTGAGCCTTGACCTCCTGGTTCCTTGCTCAATGCTCAGCCAGGCTTTTCTTCTTCTTAACCCTTTAATCAGTCTTTCATAATAGAGTTGATGTAAGTGAAACTGTTTCAAAATTTGCGCTTGTAAGGCAAGTTATTTGGTGCTAATAATAGATCATGCTGGTTAGAGGACCAAAAGAGATATGTGATTTTCATTTTAGTATATGATTTTTATGGATAACTATTTGTGAAGTTTGAAAGAAAAATACAGATTTTAGAAAAATATTCCTATGACTCAAGTCACAAGAACAATATTTGTTGCTTGTTATACTCAACTGAATTTCTTTTAAACGTTGAAAAGTGGTAGCCAGATTTGAAGTGTGACATGGCAGAGAGTCTATTTTTAGCAGACAAGTATTTATCTACCACCCTGCTTCCCTGAAAGTAAGACATTTCCCGAAAATAAGACCTACTCGCTATAATTTAAGGCATCCCCCCGAAAATAAGATCTAGTACATCTTTGGGAGCAAAAATTAATATAAGACGCTGTCTTATTTTCGGGGAAACAGGGTATTACTTTTTCATTTACATTTTTCTTGTTTTTCTGCTACAGATGGCATAGATATTAGCATATCTAATGTAAAATTGAAAGAAAAATCACATCTAATGAGCCTACCAATTGTAGTAGTGATTTCACTTTCATGTATAGATATCTGAATATATATATATATTTTAAACATGTTTACATATTAATTCATTGCATGAAACACCACTTAAATAGGGCCAATCAGTTAATGTATTGATTAATGTCATATTAGATGACTAATGTAAAATAATTATGATGTAGATTGGAGTTGATATTACATTAAGCATTCCCAGATTTTTCTTTTTTTACATTTTTACTATGTATCTCAGAAAATCAAACCCTAAAACGAATATGGCCTCTTATCTGGATTTACTGTACTTATCTATATTTACTCCTAGTACGTCCTAGACATTCTATTCCCATAGTGGTCCATAATGAGGAAAGTCAGCCAAAGAACATATGTAATTCTTTCAATTTCATGAAATGAATTTTCTGATTGAAAGAGTAAATTCACATTGTTTTACGCATACATGCATACTTCCATAATCTATAATTTAAAACAAATTGTAAAATACATTATCCATTTCTAGCCTATGACAGATCTACTTAATTTAGTTTAGGTATGAAATCGGTCGCATTACTGTTCTTGTTACATTTACAGCCATGAGACAGACTTGTGGTTCTTCAACAGCTGTGCAGAGCAGAGACGTAAATTTAAGGTAAATGCCATTGCTTTGCTGTCTTAGATGAATATTAATATATAACATTGTAATCACTTCCATTGTTGTAGATTAATATCTAATATAAGGTTCTCTTTTTCAATAGGCAATTTAAATTAATTTTTAAAATAATTTTGTGATAGTTTACGAATGGAGTACTTAAAGACAAAAGTGAATTAAACTTAGGAGTCTTATTCTGAGTCTGACACAAACTAGTAATATAGGTTTGAGGAAGTCACTCAACATCTTTAAGATATAGACATTGGGCTAAAATGGAATATTCTGTGATTAAAGATTTATTTCATTTTTTAATCCACACCCAAGGATATGTATTTTATTGATTTTAGAGAGAGAGGAAAGGAGAAAAAGAGAGAGAGAAACATGGACATGAGAAAGATGAAAAACATCGATTAGTTGCCTCCTGTAAATGCCCAACTAGGGATCAAACCCATAACCTGGTATGTGCCCTGACCAGAATCCAACTAGAGACCCTTTGGTTCCTGGGATTATGATCCAACCAACCGAGCCACATCAGCCAGAGTTTATTTCATTTTTTAAACTAAGTGATAGGTATTTTAATTCCGCAAGAATAGCTGTATTTTGTTGGATATTAGCTTATGGGTTAAGGGTTATGTTTATGTACTTGTTTGTTTTTACTTACAAAGGACTTTAAATCAGATCATAGCAAAAAAAAATAATGCTTTGATACCAAAGTATTAAATCTTAGGTGTATGGAAACCATTGTGCAAGTATTAATTTATATAACATCTAAGAAAGTTTTCTTTCATTTAGTGTTTTGAAATAATTTTATAAATTGTTTTGAAGAAAAATCTAAGTTACACAAAGAATTATTTTACCTATGTATTTACTTTAATAATCTACATTAAAATACATTGTCATAAAATACAGTTTAACAAATTTCTACCTTCCTCTAATTCTTCAGTGCAAAATGTTAAAATTATCAGTAGCAGACAATCAATAAGTTCTGCGTCAAACTAATCAGCGTTTCTAAAACTTTCGTTCTAGGGGAATAAAACCCAATAAAGTGCAAAATCTATAAATAATGAAGTAGAATGTATAAATAATAAAAATAAATATATTTTGGGATATAGAATTGGGCATCGGTAAATATGTTTTAGGAAATTGTTAAAATGCATTTATACAGTGGTAATGAATAAATTTAAATATTTCCTTTTCTACATTAAGTTCTGGTTTCTACTATAGAAGAATTAGAGAGAAGCAAAAACACATTCTGTTTCAAATACTGAAAGCAACATAATCAAGAAATTTGTGATATGTATTTGACTAGCTGCATAATACTAAGAATAAAATTTTAAGATGTCTTTTGTTTTCTATATTTTCTCTATCAAAAATAAGCAGTTAATCTAACACACTGTCTTATATCATAAATTTTGAAAGAGTTTAATTTTAAAACTATTAACACAGATAGACTATGCCTTGTGTGGTCCTGATTTTCCCATTCCAGTAGAAGAACACGCCCCCTCTTATTTTTGCTTTGAGAGAGAGAGAGAGACCGATTGTCCCAATTATATTATGTATCCATTGGTTACTAAAGAATTGTTCTTAAAGGGATGCATATGATAGACAATTTTACAAGAATGTGATAGAATAAAATATTTCTTAAAAATATTATGATGTTTCCACCTGTGGCCGGCTGCTCAAGGCTAACAACACCTTATGGAGGGCAGTCTAGGTTATCCAGTCTATCACTGCTAGGTGTGGTTGGGTGGAAAACTTGTATATGATCTAGGCAAAAAGAACATATGTTTTTGATCTGAAGTCTATCTTTGCCCTTAATTAATAGGACTTTGGATAGAGTAACTTGATCTCTTAAGGCCTGCTTTCCCATCTCTAAAATGGGAATGAGGATACTCACTTTGCAAGATGGTTGTGAAGATTAAAAAGAATATAATATGAAGTAAGCAGCATAAATCCTTATGGTTATGAAGTATTTTCCCTTATGAACATCCTCAGAAGTTTATATTAAATCCAAAGTTATGATAAACATTCTACCATATAGTTCCCTTTATTTGCCCATAATTTTTATTATTTATTACTCACAATTTATAAGAAAGCAACAGTGAGTATTTTAGGTACTATTATAGTATCTTCCCCTCATAGACACTCACAATATGTATACTTTACACTAGCCTATCATAAACTTATATTTTAATGTTTGCTTTTTCTACTAGATTGTGAGCTCCCTGACAGCAGGCAACATGGTGTCATATAGTATATTTTAGGGCCTATTACAATAACTGGTGAATAATAGAGCTCAATAATTATTGAAACAATGATTGAAGAGGAGATTGCGCTGAGAGGAGATTGTGCTGGGGGGAGGAGGTTTAGACAGAAAACCCTTTCATTGTTTAGTGTAAATTGATTATTTGTCATATGTAATTGTCTCAGGGACTTATGGTTTAGTTGAGGAGATAGTAAGGCTTATATACAAAATAGGGGCCTGGTGCACGAAATTTGTGCACTGGGGGGGTGGGAGGTCCCTCAGCCCAATCTGCCCCCTCTCACACACTGGGAGCCCTCAGGGGATGTCCTAATGACGGCTCACCCCAGGCCTCCCTAAGGCCGAAAGCCTCAGGCGGAGGAGGCTTTTGTCCTGGGGCAGGAGACCTCGGCCAGGAGACTGCAGCCAGCAGTTGTCCTGCAATACAACTGGTTGTTGGTTGGCTCCACCCCAGCCCCGGCCCAAGCCCGCCCCAAGGATGGGGAAAAAGCCTCTTGAAGAGGCATTTACCCCCAGCCTTGGGAACTCAGTGGATTGCCCTGTCATGGGTCTGATTTCCTGGCGGGCCCTGTCCCTGCCCTAGCCCCGGCCCAAGCCCACATATTGCTCCTGATTGGCCGGTGGGCATGGCTGGTGGGCGTGGTTTATTGGGTATAGGGAATGTACAGTCAATTTGCATATTACTCTTTTATTAGATAGGATGTCAGGTCATAGTGGATGTGCTATAAGAATGCAGAGGGCACAAAGTGCTATAAGCATTAGAAAATAAAATATTCATTCCCACCAAGTCATCAGGGAAGGCTTGTGGAGAGGTATTATCTCTGTTGGGCTTAAAGAAAGGGAATTTGGTAGGCAGAACATTTTTAATGGAGATTTTTGAAAAGATGTCATCAAAGATGCAGAGATAGGACATTGTGAGTTCCAGTTTAACAGGCAAGAATAAGTAATTTGTTTTGACCATCATAGAGATGTCATGCCAGAGGTATAATGAGGGTTGGAGGACTATATCAAGAACTGTATAGAGATTGACATGCCACACTAATGAGTTTGTACTTTATGGTTTAGGTAGCAGGAGTTATTAAAGGTTTTTGATAAGAGAGTGGTAAAATCAAACAGGTATTTTATAAAGATCTACTTCACAATGTGGCATGGGAATGGGGATTTCTGGAAAAAATAATTTACAAAGAAGAGGTCAGTAGCATCCACAATTTTTTAGAGCAAGAAGAAAAAGGAGCAGAAGAAAGAAAAGAGGGGAAAAGAGGAACCAAATTAGCATTTATTTTGTCAAGGAAGGCTTAGGAAAGGGAGTGTTTTGAAAAGATGGGACTTGTAAGCCATATCAAGAAAAGTACGTAGGATGAGTGTTTTCATGTATGCAATGTTGAATTTCAACACTGGAGATTTTTTAATCCCCCTCTTTTTCATTTGCCATTAACTCTTAGGATCTCCAATATTAAAGTGATCAATAATCAATAATAAGTGGGGGAAAATCTTACTTTAGCATCATTGTTATATACAAAAAAGAGAATTAATAAATATACTTTTGCTTCTCAGACTGCTCAGTCTCCAATAGTGTAAGTAAATGTATATTGCATATGTGATACAGAGGGTTTCCATAAATTAAATATGGAATAAAGCTGCTTTGTAGGAAGTCAAATTTCCTTTTTTCTTATTTAAGCACTTACTTCTTTGTGTAATCCATTAGGATTTTAAGTATATATTTCCTTACTTTCTCTGCCTTAACTAAAGGGAGCAGAAAAAAAGAAAGACACATTCATATTGGCAAGGGAGCTCTCCATAGGATTTAAGACTTAGGCTGTGAATTCTGTCTTAAGATGTTGGGAGGTGTACAAGCTAAATTAAATGACAAAGTGAAGAACAGTTTCAGTATGTGATTAAAGGAAAAAGTGAATTTACTTTAAAATTCACTTACATTTAAGGTTCATTGTGTTATCTCTGTGGATTCTATTCATGCCTTCCTATTATCCCGCACTCTACATTTTACTTAGTTATCTTAAAATTTCTCTGCTAACTTCACCTTTTCTACTACATTTTTCTTCCTTTATTATTCAGTTTTCTCTTCTATAAACTTGTCCATTTTACCTAACCACTTCATTTCCATATTGAGAGGAGAGTAACTTTAAATGGCTTAAATTATTTAATTCTATCTTGGACCTCAAAGATATTCTAGCACTGTGGTTCTCAATCTTTTTAATGCCGCAGCCCTTTACTGCAGTTCCTCATGTTGTGGTGACTCCCAACCATAAAATTATTTTCCTTGCTATTTCATAACTGTAATTCCAAAATCTGTAATTTAAAAAAATTGTAAAATACATTATCCATTTTATAGCCTATGACAGATCTACTTAATTTAGATGGTCTTAGGCTCTCAGCAGTGGTTTTCAACCTGTGGTTCACGACCCACAGGCTGAGAACCGCTAGCAGGGTCGCCTAAGACCATCGGAAAACCCAGAAATTTACATTACGATTCATAACAGTAGCAAAATTACAGTTATGAAGTAGCAACAGAAATAATTTTATGGCTGGGGGGGTCACAACATGAGGAACTGTATTAAGGGGTCGCAGCATTAAAAAGGTTGAGAATCACTGTTCTAGTATATTCTTTTACTAACAAAATAGCAAAACTGAGCTACTTCTTTGAATACAGTGTCCAATATCTAATTTTTATCTTGCCCTAAGATTACTTCCCTTAATGCTATTTCAAGTTTTAGTATGAAGACAGCTCCACTCTCAAACATCTCAATACTTAGCAAGATTTGAAGAATTTCATTTAGTGCTAGAAAATCTCTTGTTGCTCCTGGCATTTATAAGTGGCTCTGTTAAAGTTATCATCAGAATGTATTCTTCACTTCTTATATCCTTTTGTCAGGCTTCCTAGAACACCTTTTACAAAATGAATGTTCAAACTGGAAATGCAGGGATAACTGTATTAAAAGCCAGGTTTTTTGTTTGTTTTGTTTGGTTTGGTTGTTTTTGTCTTTTTTTTAAGCAGTCTTAGGTGGTACTGATTGTGATTATTTTAATAATACTAAAATTGGAAGCATGGCATTTTAAATGATCAAACAAAAGTGTAATACATTGTTCTTTTAAAAATATTTTATTCATCCTATCTTAATTTGAAAATAATATAAATTTATTAAATGACTCAAACATTATTTGAAGTTAAATTATTGTTGGCCACTAAGTTATTGTTCCATAGGCACTTAATAAATATTAATACATTACTATAGTATGGTAGATGTTTTTAAAAATGAAAATTAATTTCTTCCTCTGATTAGATGAGGAAGAAACCACTCATGAGAACTAAGTGTAGCAGACTCTTAACATTCACAAGGCATGCATCCTACAGTGTACATGAACCCTCAGATTCAGGAAATGCCCAGTTAAATAAGATGGAGAGGTCTTCATTCTGAATCAAGCTGCCATTGTACCACAGTTAACAACTTTCCCAGTTTTCACAGCATTTACTTCACGATCAATGTCACTTTGTAAAACGAAACAATTGTTTTTATATCTACCTACATAGGTGAGACTAGGTAGAGAACAGAAAAGGTACATTAGCGACAGAACAGTGTAAAGGAGTAGATGGGTTAGTTTACATGTGTGAGAAGCCAATAATTTAAAGACTAGATGGGCCTCCCAGTATGCTTGATTCCATTTCATGGCTTGCCAAATTACAGAGGTGTAATGTCTTGGGATTTGGGGGTAATTTGAAAAAACTCAGACCACGACTCTACTTTTGTGACTTTTAAAGATCTACACTCCTAGATAATGCAATATAATATCTATGAGGAAAATCCAAAATGACCAAACAGGTTCTCCCTACCTTTCTTGATGATGTTTTATGTGAAAAATTGAGAGAAGCACTCAATGTTATTACTAAATAGAGGCCCAGTGCACGAAATTTGTGCGTGGTGGGGGCAGAGGATGTCCCTTAGCCCAGCCTGCACCCTCTCCAATCTGGGACCCCTTGAGGGATGTCCAACTGCCCATTTAGGCCCGATCCTAGTAGAGATCGGGCCTAAATGGGCAGTCAAACATACTTTTCACAACCCAGGACTGATAGCTCCAAACTGCTCACCTGCCTGCCTCCCTGATTGTCCCTAACAGCTTCTGCCTGCCAGCCTGATCACCCCCTAACCACTACCCTGCCAGCCTAATTGATGTCTAACTGCTCCCCAGCCAGCCTGTTTGCCCCCAACTTTTCTTCTCTGCCAGCCTGGTCACCCTTAACTGCCCTCCCCTGCAGGCTTGATCGCCTCCAACTGCCCTCCCTTGCAGGCCTGATCCCTCCCAACTGCCCTTTCCTTCTGGCCATCTTGTGGTAGCCATCTTGTGTCCACATGGGGGTAGGATCTTTGGCCCCATGGGGGCAGCCCTCTTGTGTGCTGGAGTGATGGTCAATCTGCAAATTACTCTTTTATTAGATAGGATAGAGGCTGGTGCATGGGTGGGGGCCAGCAGGTTTGCCCTGAAGAGTGTCCCAGATCAGGGTAGGAGTTCCCTTAGGGTGAGGGGTGGCCAGGGAGAGGGGCCTGTGGAAGTTTGCAGGCCTGCCATGTGTCCCACCCCCCATGACCCAAGCAGAGGCCCTGGTATCTGGGATTAATCTATGTCTACAATTGAAACTTTGTAGCCTGGAGTGGAGCTAAGCCTTCTGCTCGCTCCGTGGGGGCAGCCATTACTTTTTGAAACTTTGTAGCCTAGAGTTGAGGCATAGGCTGGCAATGGCAGGTGGAAAGCTTGGCTTCCTCCGTTGCCAGGGAAACCCAAACCTCTGTTCTCTCCAGCTCAGTGGCTGTTGCCATTTCTGTATCTTTTATAATTGAAACGTTGTAACATTGAGTGGAGACTTAGGCAGGCAACTGCAGGTGGAAAGCTTGGCTTCCTTTGTTGCCGGGGAAACCCAAGCCTTACTTCTGCTCTCAGTGGTGGCAGCCATCTTGGTTGGGGTTTATTTGCATAATTTGCTCCTGATTGGCTGTAGGCGTGGTTGTGGGTGTGGCTTGTGGATGTGGCAAAGGCATGGTCAAATTTGCATATTATCTTTTATAAGATAGGATATTTTTCTCCTTGTTGGTTGTAAATCTCCAATGACATCAATAGATTACCTGGAGCACTCTTTAAGAGTAAAAGTTGCCCAGCATGGTTTTCAAGGGGCTGGGGAAGGCAGTGTGTTGACTTTGAAGAGACCTCACAGAAATTCAGTAATTTCTTTTACTGTGTTTGATTATTGACTGGTTGTTCCAGACATTTTGAGCTTGGTATTTTATCCCCTAAATTACAGAACTGTGGTTTAGATTTAACTCACAGTCTAGCTTTTTGAATCACATCCAGCTTGACTAAAAGTATTTGGTGTGTGTGTGTTGTTGTTGTTTTAAGTTTTTGTTGTTTAATCATGCCAATAGTTATAGTTTTATCAGTATAAAACCTGTGGTGTCTAGTAGTTAAGCATTTTGATAACACACGAAAGAGACAGAAAATTCCCTTGCACAGTATATGAATTATTGCACTTCCAATGCTAATGTTTGCATTGCTTTAAAACTGTCACCTGGATATCTTCTCCTGCCATGCTACTGACCTCAACTGACAAACAAAGGAACACTGAACATTAAGATGTGTTGACATGAGGAAAATCTGTTTCTCACAGATTATTTTTGTTTCTCACAATAGATTATGTTTGTAAAAACAAAGAAAAAACACTGAGAATACTATCATTCTTTCTATATTTTATCTTCTTCTCATAGAGAGAAGCATATGCTAGACGTTTAAAACATTTAACTACTGGTTAACTTATGAATAAAGTTTTATTTTCACAAAAATGTGGGCAATGTTTTCCTTTTATTCTGGAAGAATTTCTTTCTCCTAATAACCATCACCATGTTCCTACACATGGTCTTTTTCTTTTTTCAATATATTTTATTGTCTTTTTACAGAGAGGAAGGGAAAGCGATAGAGGGTTAGAAACATCGATGAGAGAGAAACATCGATCAGCTGCCTCCTGCACACTTCCTACTGGGGGCGTGCCCCTGACCAAGGTACATGCCCTTGACCGGAATTGAACCTGGGACCCTTCAGTCTGCAGGCTGACGCTCTATCCACTGAGCCAAACCGGTTAGGGCCCTACATACCGTCTTAAAAGTTCACTTAGACCAATCTTAGTTTTTAAGTCTATGATATTACCAATAGTTTTTAAGTCTATGATATTACCAATAGTTTTTAAGTCTATGATATTACTTGAAAATCTTTTTTAAATGGAGAATCTTGGGTCCACACTAGATCATTGTGTAAATATTATTAGGGGTAAGACCTTGAAAAATCAAAATACTTTAAACTCTCCAGGCAATTATAACATAGCTGGTCTACCGAGCATTATATAGGAAACTTGAGCTACTCTTATAGAATAGGAAGTTGTTCAGTGTAATAAAAATTAGTAAATGTAAATTCTCATATTAATATATTGTGTAATTTTCTCTCTTTGAGACTCCATTTTCCAACCAACACAATGAAAATCATTGCACTAGTGAGTGATACCTTAGGTTCCGTCCAGATCCAATAGTCTTTAAATATCACCCCTGCATTTTGTTTGGTTTGTTGTTTATTTGTGTTTTATTTTGATTTGTTTTTATAGGACTTTAAATCTGAGTTAGTCCCCTGAGCAGGTTTCTGGAGTTGTCTCTTTCTCTCTCTCTTCCTTCTTTCCGGGGTCATTTGCGACAATATTGTCAGCATTTTAGTTTTACTATCATTAGTTCTCATATAAAATTATCAGTAATGAACTCACTTCATGTTCACCTTTGATTTTTAAAAAATAATATCTGCTTTCTAAAGACCTATTTGCATGTCTATTATGCCAAATTGGCCTCTCTTTAGATATTAAAAACCTTAATTAAAAAAGCTCATTGTCTTCCAAGATGCATGCTGATTTCACTGTCTGTCACCCACATTTTGCACTTTATATGAACAGCAATGTCACACTACATACAGTTCTTCAAACTTCGCTTCATGTCGCATGCAGCTGACCTTACCCCTCTCTTTTCTCAATAGTTCCTTCTCCACCTCCCCATCTAGAAAACTGTGCAGCTTTTAAATTTCCATTGTCAACTTTCTGTGAATTCCTTTCTATATATTGTTTCTATGACATGCATACTTCTGTTCTTGTATTTACCACAGTTTTTAGTAATCATAATTACTATAATCTTCCTGTGTATGATTCACCTTCATACAGTTGGTTTTGCATAAATGTGTGGAGTCCATAGGCCATTGCTAGTCTACAATCCTACCAAGTTCTTCCTTTCCCTTAGGCTCCAGATGTGTTTCCTTAGTCACCTGGTACATCTCAATCCAGATCAACTTCCTTCAAATTGAAATTATTTATTTTTCCCACCTTTAATCAATGTTTTTTCCTAATCCTATTCTATAGCCTCCAGCTGTAAACCCTCCTAATCTGTTATGTTTATCTGCCCTAATGTGAAAATTGCCCTGTTCGTTCACTTCTCAGCACAGCCATCATACACCAGATACATTATAACCATGATTTAATCTTGACTGCTTTCTAAGAGTTCTGTTTATTCATTCATGTACATGCATTTACAGGTTGTTTTTTTTATGCCAGGCACTCTGGAGGGCAATATAAACCATAAGAACTCTGATACCTACTTTCTTCGTTATTATTCCTCCATTTATTTAAAAGTTTATTCCCACCCTTTACCCCTTATCTAGTTTCCAAACTCATTTGCATACTTTAAGGTCCTAATTCCTAAAGTCTTTTATAACTTTTCAAAAATTATCTCTAACCTATGTATAGTTCCAGAATCTGTGCAATACTTTTATTTTCCTACATGGATCAGTTACTGTATTTATTATAATTATTGACTACTTCTCTGGCTCATTCTCAGATTATATTGGTACCCTTGTCGGTCAGAAATTACATTTTATTCCTAATACAATGTTTGACTTAGCATATATAAGATGCTAAATAAATCTTTGCAAAATTGAATTAAGTTATTCAAATTAAATTTCTCCTTTGCCAGAATATATCTAGGGTATTATTTCTCTTCAACCTGATAAAACAAGTGTGAAATTATGGTATTTACCAGTTTCCTGTGTTGTATAGAAAATAACTTAAAATAAGCCATTAATATCATTAGAAGACATGATTTAAATTGCATTATCCACACGCTCTCACATTATTAATATATTCTATGTTTGCAAGTTAGGCAGTCTGTTTATGAGTACTACTTCAACTGATTCATTTTCCTGGGTAGAAAATATATAATATATTTATTTAACAATAACAATTATTTTTTTGTTTTCTTTACCTGAATATTTTCTTTCTTGATTCTATCTCCTAGTCCAGTGGTTAGCAAACTCATTAGTCAACAGAGCCAAATATCAACCATACAACGATTGAAATTTCTTTTGAGAGCCAAATTTTTTAAACTTAAACTTCTTCTAACGCCACTTCTTCAAGACAGACTCACTGAGGCCGTGGTGTTTTGTGGAAGAGCCACACTCAAGGGGCCAAAGAGCCGCATGTGGCTCACGAGCCACGGTTTGCTGACCACTGTCCTAGTCTATTAATTTTATATACAAATAAATATTTTGCTTACAATAACCCTTCTCCTCCTACTTAGTCTGATACTTTTTAAAAAACTAATCCTCACTGGAGGATATTTTTCCCATTGCTTTTAGAGAGAGTGAAAGGGGAAAGGGAGAGGGAGTGGGAGGGAAAGGAGTGTGCAGGGAGAGGAGGAGAGAGAAAAAAAAATCAACCGAAGAGAGCTTCCCATAAGCACCCCGATTCGGGTGAGGAAACTGCAACCCAGGAATCAACCCTTGACCAAAATCAAAGTTTACTGGGGTAATGTTCAAACCCATGAGCAACATCGGCCAGGGATGACTTTTACTAGGGAACTGAAAGTAAGAAGTTTGCTTAATAAAATGATATTGGAAATGTACAGGATTTCTCAAATATTATTAAAGAACTATACTTTCTTCATGATGTATAATTTTTTCTAAATCTTTATTGTTGAGAATATTACAGGTGTCTTCTTCTATTCTCTCCATGGCCCCCCTCACCCAGTTCCGACCCCACCCCATGTCTTCATCACCCTACTCTCTTACTTATAGAGATAAGATCTTTGCTTAATCTCTTCCCTCCCCGCTCACCCCTTCCATCTGAGATTCATCAGTCTGTTCCATGCACCATGCCTCTCATTCTATGTTGTTCACTTGTTTATTTTGTTCATTAGATTACTTGTTCATTTATTTTGAATTTTAGATTCTGTTGTTGATAGATATGTATTTGTTGCCATTTTATTGTTCATATTCTCCTCCTCCTCCTCCTCCTCCTCCTCCTCCTCCTCCTCCTCTGCCTCCTTCTTCTTCCTCTTCTTATTCTTCTTCTCCTCCTTCCTCTTCTTCTCCTCCTCCTCCTCCTCCTCCTCCTCCCCCCTCCCTCCTCCTCCCCTTCTTCCTCCTCCTCCTCCTCCTCCTCCTCCTCCTCCTCCTCCTTCTTCTTCTTCTTCTTCTTCTTCTTCTTCTTCTTCTTCTTCTTCTTCTTCTTCTTCTTCTTCAGTAATGAAAGCCTTTAGTTTTTCTTATTTGTGAAGCTTTTTATCTGACCCTCAATTCTATATGATAGCTTTTCTGGGTAGAGTAATCTTGGTTGGAGGTCCTTTCTATTCATCACTTTGAATGTTTCTTGCCACACCCTTCTGGCCTGCAAAGTTTCAGTTGAGAAATCAGCTGACAATCATATAGGCACTCCCCTTTAGGTAAATAACTGCTTTTCCCATGCTACTTTTAAGGTTCTCTCATCATCTTTAGCCTTTAGCTTTTTAATTATAATGTGCCTTGGTGTGGTCCTCTTTGGATTACTCTTGTTTGGGACTCTCTATGCTTTCTAGACTTGTAAGTCTATTTCTTTCACCAGGTGGGGGAAGTTTTCTGTCATTATTTCTTCAAACAGGTTTTCAATTTCTTGCTCTCTCTCTCCTCCTTCTGGCACCCCCATAATGTGAATGTTGGTATGCTTAAAGTTGTCCCAGAGGCTCCTTACACTTTCTTCATATGTTTGGATTCGTTTTTATTTTTGCTCTTCTGGTTGTTTTTTGCTTCTTATATTCCAAATCATTGATTTGATTCTCAGAATCCTCTAGTCTACTACTGAATCCCTATTAATTTTTCTTTATTTCATTTAGCTTAATTTCTGACTGGTTCTTTTCCATGTCACTGACATTCTCACTGAGCTCCTTGAGAGTCTCACTAAGTCCCGTGAGGCTCTCATGAAGATCCCTGCGTAACCTTTAACCATGGTTTTGAACTCCATATCCAGCAGTTTGCTTGTTTCCATTTCTATCATTTGTGACATGGTTCTTTGTCTCCACATTTTGGCTGCTTCCCTGTGTTTGTTTCTATGTAAGAGGTTGAGCTGCTATGTCTCCTGGAATGGGTAGAGAATGACAAGGTTTTCTTGGGCTTTGTTTTCTTTCAGGGAATTTAGAAATGCCTCGTGTAATAGGTGTTCTATAGGGCCCAGTGGCTCAACCTCCATGGTCTCCTGAGCTGGGCACTCTAGGTGCACCCCTGTATAGGCTGTGTGCACAGTCTTGTAGTTGAGCTTTGATTACTGTTGGCATCTCTGGGAGGAGTTTACTTCCAGGCCAATTGGCTGTAATGATCTGCTGTGACTACAATGGGAATACGGCTGTACTGGAGGCTGGGCCTAGCTATGAAGAAAGGCAGGCTGGTGCTAGTTCCAGATCTTGGGCTTTTTTATTGATAGGTTTGGGTCATGCTGTCACCAGCTGCAGCTTATTTGAGAGATATTAAGAAAGTCTGAAGCCTGAGCCAGGACAGGCCATTCATATGGAAAAACTGTTATAAACAGCTTGGGCTTGGCTGGAAATTGAATGGGACGGGGTCTCAGGGAATCTCCAGGGTAGAGCTAACAGTGTCGTCCAGGCTAATTGAGACTCCATAGTCAGCCCTGCAATAGGTGAGATCCCAGCACAGGAACAATGTCCCCTGCCAGCACCCCTTTCTGGGAGGAAGCTGCCTCTGAGTTCCTGCCCTGATGTGAGACTATCCAGTTCTTCCACATTTATTTCTGGGTTCCCCAGAGCTACCCAGTACTGGGGCTCAGATGTATCGAGTTTGAGTGTTCATGCACCCATGGCTCTTTTCAAGGAACAGCTGGATCTCCAGCAGCCTCTGTGTCACTCAGCCAAAATCCCTGCCAGTTTTTATAGCCTGTAGTTACAAGGACCTCTCTTCCCAGCTCTGGGAGCCTGAACTGGGGGTCTGGCGGGGGGCGGAGACCTCTTGCTCCTCACAGGCGGGCTCCACAGAGACTATCTCCCTCCTGATTAAAAAGTGGCACATGTAGGTGTTGAACAAGCCCATTCCATGCCTCACCCCTCCTACTAGTCTCAATGTGCTGTCGTCCTTACTTCTCTAGTTGTAGGACTGCCATTCGGCCAGATTTCAGTTGGTTCTAAATGATGGTTGTTGATGTATAATTTTTTGCTTTATCCATTTGAATTTTGGATATTTCCACTACCATACTACCTAAATTTACTATGGAATTTATCAACTGCTTGGGAATTTAGATATACTTGCCTTGTGATAAATAAATTCATATACAGAAAGTCCAGATTTGACTGGTATAGCTGCGCAAGGATGACACAAAAGAGCAACATTCCTTTTAGCCTCCTGCCCTGCCTCTCTGTGGCCTTCATCTTCATGTTCATAAAATGACTACCACTTCTCCAGACATCATGCTCCTGTTTCAGGGAGAAAGAAGGGAATGGCAAAATATAAGTAACTTCAAATCAGATGAATTGCTCCTGCTCCACCCCACACCCTCCGCAACCTGGCTGTAATAGCACGCTTGCCTCACACAGAGGCTTCTACTTTCATGTCATTGGCCTGAACAGTACCATGTGAACACTCATCACTTTCACTGAGATTGTGAAGCCGTTTCGTCAGGCACATTGTCACTGAACAAAGTTTGGGTCCTTTGGGAAGAGAAGGGAATCGTGAATTTGGGGAGAGGCAGCTAACAGTGCCTATCACTGAGAGTTTACCAAAGGTGTTCTTGCTGACACATGGACCTAAGGGGGATGAGCCAAGAGATTTTATGACATTAGATACTTTAGTGACAAGGTTTTCTTGGGCTTTGTTTTCTTTCAGGAAATTTAGAAATGCACAAGCCTATGTATTAAGGTATCTACATGTCAGTGGGTTCTAGGGCTTTATTCTGTTTTCGTATTTTTAACAATAGCTAAGATGTTACTGAGTGCTTCACATATATTCAGTATGAGAAAAAGCAGAATGCACAGTAAACCGTGCGAGGTGATTCTGCAAGAAGCCAGTGCGGAGGTTGGTGGCTGCTGGAGCTGCCGAGGTTCCAGCAGGGAACCAAGGGTATCTTTGGCAAATAGAGAAGCAAGTGTAGTGTGAAGGATGGTGGAGAGCACAGTCATAGAAGACACATTTTAAACAAATTGAGGTCAGAAAAAAATTTCGTTTGGCTATTACAGACCAGTTTCTGGTATTGCTGTAAAACTTGTAAAAGTCCCAACTTTTCTTCCATCAACAGGGAAGATAGAAGACATATCTCATATTCTTTCTGTATTTCTTGCAATAACCTATATGGTAAACAGCTACATTAAAATAATACCGACTCTGTGGAGCATGTAGAAGAAGTCCCAAGGAATCTTTCTAGCTCTCCCTCCCCTCCCGCGCCCCGGGCACATCGGGGCTCCTCTGTGTCCCGGCTTTCAGCCATTTGTTCTGATGGATCATTTATCCACACTAAGCCCCCAAATTGGTTATTATCCCTTTTAGTCCTTCCTTCCTTCCTTCCTTCCTTCCTTCCTTCCTTCCTTCCTTCCTTCCTTCCTTCCTTCCTTCCTTTCTTCCTTCCTTCCTTCCTTCCTCCCTTTCTCCCTTCTTTCCTTCCTCCTTCCCTCCCTCCCTTTCCCTTCTTCCTGTTCTTTGGCCTTTAGGCTCCATTTAACCCCTTTGTTAAATACTAGAACATTTAATCAATATATCAAACGCAGAGATACAAATATGTTCAGTAAAAAGTCTCAGGTCATTTCTGATTGGTGACTTCCAGATCTTTGAGTACACCAGAACTTGTTGAAAGTGGTGTTCATTAACTCCTCAAGTTTCTCAAGCAATGCTGATAAAATAAAAGGGTGACTCAGTGCTAAGAGGCATGTCACCATCACTCAAGAGTCACAATGTCATACACATTCAAATTGCTTTAGAAGAAACACCAGTTGGACCAGCTGACAGTGAGGAATATTTCTTAAGAACCAAATTAGAAATAATAACTTACACCATTGATATTATATTTGGCATTCCCTGTCAATAATTCCTAAACTGCTAGACTAAGGCAGAGATGGGTGATATATTTCTTGCACATATATCTTTTTGCTTGCTATTCTATTCAAGTAGATATTTACTTAATAAAAGGAAAGTTTAGGAATAAAATAGATATAAATCAAAAGCCTACACTATGGAATTTTATATGAAACAAATGATTATCATGCTCTAGTGGAAAAAACACAAGCTAAAAAAAAGCAGCAGTAAGATTTAAAACTGTACTTCTGTGTATTAAATTTACATCCTCAGTCAATCACTCCATCAAGAAACAAGACTAATAGCCCTCTGTGTGTGAGGCACTTTGCTGGGTAGACAGCAGATACCATAGGGGATTCAAAAACATTCCTATCCTCAGGGAGTTGACAGTCTGCCTAGATAAAAAAAAATCAGGATAATTACCCTTTTTCTAAGCCATTTAAAAAAATTCAGTGTGTTAAGAAAAAAACCCTGGCAATTATGGATTTTTAGAGCATTCTATGGAATAAATTGGGTGTTTTGTTTTTTTTCTCTGTAAGTGTTTAGTCAATCAGCCATCACTTGTAGACTGAGAAGAATAAGGCTTTCTTCATATTTGTGCCTCCTGATACTTTTTTGTGGTTCTATAAAATTGTTTAGGTCTAAGTTCCAGGATCAAAGAGGGATCTTAAAGTGTGGAAAGAAGTATAAGGATGACAAGTAATATAATTGAGATGATGAAAGGGAAAATAGGAGAGTCGATCACAAAGTGGTTTACCAGATTGCAAAGGAGAAAGGAGAGAAAAAGCATTTTAATAATTTTCTCACGTTAAAAACATCATTATTCCAAGGGTAGCAGACTTTGGCTTTATGTATTACTGAGACTAAAGCAAGAGTAATAAATTCTTTATCATAAGAAAAATCAGGGTACTTATAAGCTGTAACTTCATTTCCTTTGTGTAAGTTTGTAAGAGTTAACATATTTTATGTGAAATGTTTATAACTATTGTCCTAAGTTGTCCATAGGTAGCCTTATATTGAGTGATTATTAAAGCAATGTGTGCTTGCAAAATAAGTCAGAGAGTAAGGAAAGCATGAACAATTTAAATTCACCTAAATTTTAACCTCTTAGTGATCATGATAACACACACATGCGTGTATTTATGTGCATGTATATCTGCATTCATGTGGCATCATCATGCCAGCCTAGAAATGAATGCCATTTCCTATCTTATAGTTCTTTTAAAATTAAAAATTCATTTGTACATCTGTTCTTTGGAGTATAGCTTAGTTTAGGACCATAGAAAAGCATGTACTTGTTGTAAATGATCTGTTGGTGTTCCGTTTATTCTTTGTAATAAAGGTAAGAGGCTTTATTACATATGGGAGAAGCTTTGGTTTCAAAGACTGATTCCAGCACTCACCAACTGTGTGGCTTGTGGAGAGCAGTCCATGGGGCAACCTCATTTCCCTTTTCTGTCCATTGGGAAGATGACTCTCCTAGCTCTAAAAATTTATTATCCTGATGCTTTATTTTTAGGAAAAGTATATGCCTTTCAGTAGCTCTACATGTACAAAAAGTCAGCTTTTTTTACATGTTACATGCTAAAAAGCTTTTAACTTTATTAATGATTTTTTTTTCCTTAATAGCAAAAACAAAAAGAAACAAAATTACTTTAAAATTTCTGAATGTGTAACTTCTTTATGGAGGTTAAAATATTCTGATATTTAGAAAAGGTGAATTTTTTTATAATATTATACAAGTGCATATTTATTACATACAAGTATAGTTTTCATTTCATTATGTTCCACATGCCCCATGACATACATGCCAGCTTATCTATTTGGGGTACTTTTCTGTATGTGCAAATATGTATGTAAGGTTTTTAATGAAGAAAAACTGAAATAAGGAATATTTAGAAATATAATTATGTAGAGGTCACAACTAGGAACAATGCTTTTCTCACAATCACTAAAACTTGGCTTTATTGCCTAAATTATATAGTAATAAAAATTAATTGTATATTCCCAGTGCAACTACTTTTGGTTCTCGGTAAGAATTTGCAATGTTTATTTAAATAGAAAATAGTTCTTTTAGTCAATTTTGAAATTTTTTTCTAGTACATTTGAATCTAAGAGTTGAAATAGTTAAGATGAATATGGTATGAAAAAAACAACTTTAAAATATTCCTTAGTAAAATATTTGTTCCTGTTCAGCCTATCTAATAAAAGAGTAATATGCAAATTTGATGGTACCTTTGCTACACCCACAAGCCACACTCACAGCCATGCCCACCAGCCAATCAGGAGCAAATTATACAAATAAGCCCCAACCAAGATGGCTGCCGCCACTGAGAGCAGGAGAAAAGCTTGGGTTTCCCGGCAACAGAGGAAGCCAAGCTTTCTGCCTGCCCTTGCTGGCCTAGGCCTCCAAACAAAGCTACAAAGTTTCAATTACAAAAGATACAGAAATGGTGGCAGCCACTGAGCTGGAGACAACAGAGGCTTGGGTTTCTCTGGCAACAGAGGAAGCCAAGCTTTCCACCTGCCGTGGCTGGCCTAGGCCTCCACTCTAGGCTACAAAGTTTCAAACAGAAATGGCTGCTCCCATGGAGCAAGCAGAAGGCTTGGCTCCGCTCCAGGCATCAAAGTTTCAATTGTAGAACATAAATTAATCCCAGATCCCAGGGCCTCCACTTGGGTCACTGGGGGGTGTGGCTAGCCTGCAAACCACCATAGGCCTCTTGCCCAGGCTGCCCTATGCCCCATGGGAACCCCCACTCTGACCCGGGACACCTTTCAGGGCAAACCAGCTGGCCCCCACCCATGCACTAGGCCTCTATCCTATCTAATAAAAGAGTAATACACAGATTGACCATCACTCCAGCACACAAGAGGGCTTCCCCATGTGGTCCAACATCCTGCCCCCATGTGGACACAAGATGGCCAGCAGAGGAGGGTCATTGGGAGGTTCCAGGCCTGCAAGGGAGGGCATTTGTGGGCAATCAGGCTACCACGGGAGGGCAGTTAGAGGTGACTAGGCCAGCAGAGGAGGAAAATTGGGGCAAACAGGCTGGTAAGGGAGCAGTTTGACATCAATTAGGCTGGCAGGATAGTGGTTAGGGTTTGATCAGGCTGGCAGGGAGAAGCAGTTAGGGGCAATCAGGGAGGCAGGCAGGCGAGCAGTTTGGAGCCAGCAGTCCTGGATTGTGAGAAGGATATCTGACTGCCCGTTTAGGCCCGATCCTACTGGCATTGGGCCTAAACGGGCAGTTGGACATCCCTGAAGGGGTCCCAGATTGGAGAGGGTGCAGGCTGGGCTGAGGGACACCCCCTGCGCCCTGTGCATGAATTTCATGTACCGGGCCTCTAGTTTATCATAATAGTTGTTATTCATTCAAAACAATATTCATGGCTTATGGGAAGGGATATAGATTTTAAGGCACAATACCTGGGCCATAACACTGTCACAGGTTATGAGAACTTGGGCAAACTCTCTGTCTCTCCTGAGGTTCATATATGGTGAGAGTTGCTAAATAATACACATGAAAATGCAATAAAAATATAAATGGCAATATTATTTTTGAATTTTTTTCTATAAAGTGAAAACACACAAAATAGAATTCTGAATGATATACTGAACTAAGAATTCAGACATTTAATGTTTACATATTCTGAGGTCAACAGCATTTAAAGAAACAGGTTTGTTTCCTGCTGCAGTTCATTATTGTGGACCCTCTCGTTCATTTTCCAGGAAATAAATAGCTCCTTTAGAGAGCTCTACATTCACTTCCCATTTATAATAGAAAATTAAAGGAAGTCAGTTTTGTTGACACATTAGAATGGGATTTTACATTCCACCAGTTAAAATCTAGCTGAATTATTTAAATACAGGAAATAGAAGAATATATAACAATAATCAACTGAGTTCCTTTCTAATGGCATGGGTATGTGTTTGAATACACAAAAATACTAGCTGGCTCCTTTAAAAGATGAAAGTAAATTTCTGCTTGTTAATTCAAATATACACTTGTTAAAATATACACAGAACCCAATTTAGAAAACATGTTCCAAAGATGCCACAGTTATCATGTGTGCAAACATACTGCAGAGGATGTGCGGACTTTGGTTGATTCTCCATTAATGTGGCTACTGTTGATTCTCTGATTATTTTTCTGTTTGAATATTTTTAGATATACCTTTTCTTAATTTTTTATGTGTAAATAAAATACGTTATTTAGAAAATAATTCCACAGACAAAAATCAGTAAGACCATATGTCAATAACAGAGGCGGCCACAAATATAAAAGATAACATTATTTCATGTTATGCTTATTCCTCTAATTAATATTAGCCAAATAAATATGAGGACCTCTACAAAAGTTTTTCAATTTCTTAAAATCAGGAAACATTTAAAAAATAAAATATTTTCAACAAAATAAGATGTGTGCATTACTGTTTGGAACACACACATACCCACTGAGATTAGTGTGATATGATTTGTCCCACAGCTGCTTCAAATTAAGAACAGGTGTGGAAGACAGATTATGCAAATACTCATATTAATGTAATTGTCAAATTTGTATGTTTACCATTGTGATTTTAAAGAGTAGACTGTATTCCTATTTTAAATGTAAATTAGCTTCATTCTTGAGAGTAACTATTGGTAATGAAATTTGGTCCTGGCTTAGAAATGAATAATTTCCAATAGACAGTAACATAATTTTAAAATTTTATGTTTTCTTCCAGTAAATTCTTTTATATATAGAAAATTGCAATTCTGTGTTATTTTTATACTTTCGTGTATGTATTGTTATGGTGGTTTTCTGAAAGTTTGAGTTGATTCTGGATTGGGCTGCTATTTGTTTTATTGTGATTGCTACAATAGCCTTTTATCTCCTGAAATTTTTCTAATTCAGAACTCAACTGAGCTTTCCATATTTATGGATCTAAATTCTCAAGAAATAGATTCTTAGGAGATATTGCATTATATTTATTTTAATAATTTATCTTCAATTTTATTTTAATATTTGAAATGTTTAAACACAAATTTGGGTATTTTAAATTATGTTTTGTGAATATAGAGCAGCCTTTACTACTAGTTTATTCATGTATCTTTGTGAGGATTTTATACTTACCCAATGTCATGATACAGATGCTTCTGCTCCCCAAAAGGCTTTATTTTAGTCCCTAGCTGGTCCCCTAGGTCGTTTAGTGCAACGTGTTTACAGGTCATTATATCTAAATGGATGACTATGCCAGTGAAAAGGAGGCTGAAGAATCAATCAGAGATGTTACAAAAATCATATTTCTCATGTTCCTTTTCTTCTTTAAAACCTCTTTTTCTCCAACAAAAGAAATATGCTAAAGTATTCATAATTTTTCACTTGACTAGGATATTTTCATGCTTACTTGGGTACCTGGTAATGTGTTTATTTATGCTTTCCCATTCCAGAAAATTGTATTATCTAAGGTAAGGTAGCTAGCTGATAGCTTAAGCTAGGATGTGAATTCAACTTAGTCTGATTACAATTCCTATGCTTTTACTCTGTCATTAATCACTGATAGCATACAGCCTCTAAATTGCTGTTAAAGTATCTCAAAATTTTTCCTTGGGCTCAAACTCTATGTCTACACTATGCTTATTTTTGGAAAATAAGATCAAAATAAGGAGAATGACAAGGTATTAAAATATGAATACCACCTTTTCTTGAATGCCTTTATTGTATGGAATTCAGGTCATTTTGTGGTTAGGATAGAGCAGTGGTTCTCATGGGGAAGGATGGGGGGATGCAGAGGACTCTACTATAAAGGGGGTGACTATCACCCCTACCATTAGAAGAATCTACTGGCGGGAATCTGATGCCCTTCATTCCCGTCTCCCAATACCTCACCATCTCACCTGCTGGGAAGCACTGATGAGAAGGCAATGGACTTGATAATGAAGTTAGATATTATTCAACAATGTGCGCAATAACCTTTTGATATGAAGGAAAAAGCAAGTGGCAGTGCTGTATCTCTACTGGTAGTTCTCTTCATATCATGAGCATTTTCTCATTGAATTGTGATAGATTTTTGTTTGGCAAGAGTGCTGTATTAAATAATTGATCTTCGTTCTTTAGGTTTCCTCTCTACCTCACCTCACAGTAAAGAGGGGGAAGAGGTTGATAGGGGGTAAATCATAATCAATGATGCCACAAGATAAGCTTCTGTGTATGCAACTTACAGTCTCTATTTCTCATTAAAGAGCATATTATTTATCATTATTGGCAAGAAAAGGAGCTGTCACTGAGACAAACAGCAGATGAAATGTAGCTGATCTGAGCTGCTGCTGCTCCCCTGTGGGAATCAGAAGAGAGACTGCCACATGCTTGAGTCCCCTTATAAATTCCTAGGTGTGATTAAGATCCAAATTGCTCCCCTCAAAGTAAAGCATACAGAAAAAGAGATGGTGGTATCTTTTGAATTTGGACAAAAAATATATTAATGTTTTGTTTTGATATGTAATAGATATATCAGATCTTCATGCTTTATTTATTCAGTAAACTCCTAATTAAAAAATAAATTCTCATTAAAAACATCACCAAAAGGTAATTAAGGGTCTTGACCAATCCATAAACTCTAAGGAGATGTAGGATTGCTGACTTTATGAAGCTGACATACCCCGTATACGGTCTTATCTTTCACTGATTTTGATATTTCTGATACAGTTGACAGATGCATTTTAGAAATACTAAAGTGAGCTTTCTACTAACAAAAAAATCAATGACATTATGGATACTTTTATTTCATTTGAAGAAAAAAAACCCAAAACAAGCTGAAGGCTACATAGTTCATCCATTTTATTACTATGTTTTATTCCACAAATGAAATTATTATTATTTTTCTTTTTTTAATTTAAATTCTTAATTGTTTAAAATATTACATGTCTCCTTTTTCCCATTGACCTTTCCCCAACCATCCCCACTCCCCAGTACATGCCCTCATCTTTCCCCAATCTGTGTCCATGAAATTATTAATTCAATTTGTTTTGTAGTAGTTTTATTTTTCAGCTATTGGAAGTGATACATAAAATACTATTTTTTATGTTAAGGAAGAAAGACTTTTGTTTTGAAAAATATTCATTCCTACCCTGATTCCTTGGGTTCAAAACGTATGTCTACAGTATTCTTGGACAGTGTGTCAAGGTAAAAATCTAAGGTCGATTCTCTGCTCACTGTCTTCATTTGAAATATTCAGAATATAGACTTACTCAGAGATTGGAAGCTCATTTAATACATTGTGCCAGCCATCCTGTAAGCCATTTCAATAGACTCTGTTTTAGAAATAATTGCATGCAAATGTAGTTAAACATCTGAACTATGTCTCTTAATCCTAACCAGGCATTTTCCATTAGACGTAGTCTGAAAATCACATTAAGAAAAATATATCATCTGTGAAATTATATTCTGAATGCCCCAAATAGCAAAGAAAGGAGCAGTATCCACTCAAATCTAGTAAGAAACATTCCTTTTTTCCTGAATCCCAAATTTTTATCTTAGTGCCACATTATAAAATTGAATTATTTTCCAAATTTTTGGTCTTCCTTTTCCAAATTTTCCAATTTAGCTTACCACAAAACTTTCTTGAAAATGAAAATATACTATTATTATCACATTAAATTATTTTCTTATTTTTTGCTTGATAAACAAAATGTGTTTATTTTTGTATCTTTATGGCAATACAATTCAGATAATTAAATTGCAGTACACTGTATTTCTATAAGTGGAATTTTGAAACTCAACTGACTTTAAATATGCTATAATTTACTGGTATACTTAAAGAACTAGGGAAAGAGTATTAAGGAATAAAACACATGCAAAGTCCTAGGAAAGCAATTGATTGGTAGGTAGAGGAGGGCACGTTTCTGGAAATAAAAAGTTATTTCTTGCCATCATAGATTTAAAGGAATGTCTTGTCCCATTCTGTGTTTGCCACAGTTACTTCCTTAGGATTATAGTAATCTATCTATATAAAAGTCCAAGTGAATGAACCATCAACTGGTTGCTATGATGTGTACTGACTGCCAGGGGGCAGAGGCTCAATGCAGGAGTTGCCCCCTGGTGGTCAGTGAACTCCCACAGCAGGAGTGCCACTCAGCTGACCAACGGGTACCAGACACTGGGCTCATGGCTGGTGAGCGTAGCTACG
Organism: Antrozous pallidus; assembly: GCA_027563665.1. Classification (NCBI taxonomy): domain Eukaryota; kingdom Metazoa; phylum Chordata; class Mammalia; order Chiroptera; family Vespertilionidae; genus Antrozous; species Antrozous pallidus. The sequence goes on from CM050521.1 coordinate 7,968,214, forward strand.
ATGGTGCAAGCCTCTCCTAGCTCCCTAGCAGAGCTGCCGAGTAGGAGTGGCGCAGCACCTGGCCTGGGCTTGGGCTTCTCCTGGCCACCTGCCACTTCTTGCACTACTACATCCTGGAGGGATGTCAGACTGCTGCTTTTGGCCTGATACTTCAAGGGGTTCCGATTGCAAGAGGGCTGAGGCAGCCCACAAGTGCACAATTGTGTTCACCAGGCCTCTAGTATGATATAAAATACCTCAGAAACGCTTTTATTTGATTCTCCAAAAGAACAGGAAGGTGGTGTACATATGCAATGACACATTTGAAGGACATAAAGGCCACTTTGCTTTGGATGAGACTCTGGAAGATGTGGCTTCTGCTTCTCTTTCTGTCTCCACCTCTGCCACCCACTCTTCCCCAGAAATCTCTCCTCTGAGCCTGCTGGACTGTTTTTCCGTGGTTGTCATAAGGGTTCATATAGCTTCAAGTCTTCGTGCCCGCCATCCTTTTTGGTCTTGAATGCTCTCCAACTTTATCCCACCTCACACCCATTTGTACATTAATGTCCACTCATTATCACCTAATTTGAAATCATTTTCTATCCCCTGTCTGCCACACTGTGCACACATGTCATAATGCTTATTATGATACTAAAGTCTGTTTTTCCATTGTGTCTATAAATTCTTTGGTTTAGGGATGCCTACTTTGCATCCCAATTCTTAACCTAGTAAGTAGAGTTCTATAACACTCTGCAGAAGTGAGAGGGACTTCCACCAAAATTTGGTCCAGATGTCAAAGCTGATGATACTCCACATACCAAAAGAATTTGAGAGGAATGTTACTGCTCCCATGAGAGATTCCTAGGAGCGCTGATTGGGCACAAGTAGGTCCAGGTTGAATTGGGAAAATAAAGGGTTGTTATAGTGGCTGTGAGGTGGGCAGGGGAAAAGCCCTTGAGGAGGTAAGTGGTTTAGATTTCCTACCAGTGGCAAAGGAATTAGCTCATGCCCAAGCTTTCTGCCCAAATGTGGGGTCATGGGGGAAAGGGAATTGAGGCTTAAAAATAAGTCAGCAGTTAAAATTAAAAATGGAGTCAGACTCTATTGAAAGTGACATAAAATAGGTGCTCATTAAATCATCGGTGAATAGAATAGTAAATTAACTACAGAGTTAGTCATTCCCATTCATATCATCAACAGATAAAATGTAAACACCTATATGTCCTGTATGCCATCCGATTGCTCTATAATTTCTCATCTTATATAGGAATTTGCTTTAGCATGGTGTGTTTCTTACCTTATACTATGTCACTTGGCCTCCGCAAGGCAACAAGATGTATACATATTTTTTTCTTTTTTCTTTTAACTATAACGTAAAAAGAAGAGCAGAAAATTAAGGACTATTATACTTATGTGAGCATAAGGTATTTCTGCCCAGCCCCAATATATCCAGGGGAAACAAATCATATACATATAACTTTGTCCACTTTGATCTGTTAAATAATTATACTTAACATTTTGTCTTCCGCTCTCCAGGTGTTCATGAGAAATCTAGCTCCCTATTTATTTTTTAGAAGACTTAAAAATTCTCTTGAACAAAGCAAATAAGCATACAATAGGTAAGTAAAAATACAACAATCTATCAGTACTGTGCAGGAATATCTCATGCCAGAAGTGTCTGTTGCCTTCATTCCCCCACAAAGTATAACTACGTGATTTATAAGGAGCACTATGGGCATCTTTTGTTTTCTGGCGACTTCAGGTGCAAGCAAGGTACTGAATTAACATCCCTGGAGATTCAGGTTGCGTACCTAGTCAGTGAACAAGGGGAGATTTTATGATTTTCATAGACAGCAGCTAGGTCATCTGCCCAGAGAGCTGGACTCTGTGGGTGAGAGGTGTCCATAGCTTTTCTATTCTTGGCTCCTCTGCTGAGATTTCTAACAGGGGTGCCAATTAGTGCCAGTTATGATGATAGCTATCTGAGGTGAACAAGTAGAGCATTGAGTAAAAACAAGGCAAAAAATCTGACTTTGATAATGGTATATTCTGTAATCCTGATTAATTCTTCAGTACTTTTTAACCATGAAATGGAGATTGAACTTTACTTCAGGAATTTTTATTAATTTAATTGCTTAATATTAAGTACTTTAAAATCTCCAATTCTCCCAATATATATGGTATAGGATTGAGAAGATGGCCACTACTAAGCTTTCTTTGTTTATGTTTATCTAGCCTTCCTTTAAATAAATATATTTAAATTTAGAATCTGTTGAGCAAGGAAAAATGAATGAGTATATAAAGTTAAATTATGGTAAAAAAGTAAAAGATGCGAATGACCATTAATAATTAATACATTAATAAACTGTGCCTGTATTGACATTTTAATTTAATTTACTAATTTATTTTGCCATTTACATATTAAATTGTGCTTGCAGAATGTAAACTCTGAGAGAAAATTATGTATTTATAATACTTACATTTCAACAGCAATTTAGTTTTACTCCACATTGCCAACAGTAAAAATGAGGCCAAGATCATGATTTTTTCAGCCTTATCTTTGGTTTATTCTCTAAAAATAGGGTATAACCAAAATTTTGCTCCAGAACATATTTTAAAAGTTTAACCTTAATTTCAGCAATGTGATCATTGATTGGAATATTTTTTAATAGCCTTGTTTGTTTACACCATTGGTTTCAAATTATAGAAATAGGCATAATGTTTAAAAAAACAAAAAAGTAGAGTCCATTAAAGAAATATAGACTTGTTCACAGAGCACAAAGAAAAGCTAGATAAAATTAGGGTCTCAGAAAGGAGAAGAGTCAGAGCGGGATCTAATAGGCTGCTTTGGACCCAATATTGGGTTGGATGAATTCCTACTTATTTTATAGACATCACATATTTCAAGAATAAGTTCCTGGGAGAAGGAATCTGATTGGCCTAGTTGAGTCATCCATCCACCCTTGAGCCAATCCTACCAATTTGCTTATGAAGATTGCAGCTGAGGTGTAGAATGAGGGTGGTCCCCAAAGGAAAATAATGGTGCTATTGGAGGAATAGATGCTGGATTGACAAAAAATCAACAGATTTTCTCTATTTGAGAAACACAGATCAGAAAGAAGTGTAGGAAAATAGCACCAACTAACGCATTTGCATGTCAGGATTCACTAATTTATATAGTATTATACTTTATACAAAACCAATGTGCTTTTAAAGATTAATGAAATAAATTTTATATTAAGTAATCTTGCTTTCTATTAAATAAATCATCTTAACCACATTTTTAATGTGAATAATTCTATTAAGGAAATAATAATCTCTAGTTTAATTCTATAAATTTGGATTTTCATGTTGAGTTTGCTACTGATGAATCATATCAATTTGGCACAGGTTTACCAAGGGGAAAAAAGTATACTATTTTTAAAAATTTATATTAACCCATGAAGAAAGAAAGCATAAAATTATAAATATTTATTAATCAATATCTTTAATAACATTCTCCATGGCATTGGACCAATTGTTTAAAACCATTTTGAATTGGTGGACCTAAAGAATCCCTCTAGCATAAGCATACTTCTCTCTTATTCCCCCCACACACCTCATCATCACCACCACCCACCTTTACTTCTTCCTGACCAAGGTGTATCTCATGTTTAATAATGATACTAGAGGCCCGGAGCAGGAAATTCGTGCACGGGAGGAAGGAAATGTCCCTGAGCCTAGCCTTCACCCTCCCCAATCTGAGACCCCTCCAGTGATGTCCGACTGCCTGTTTAGGCCCAATCCCAGTAGGATTCGGGCCTAAACGGGCAGTTGGACATCCTCCTCACAATCCAGGACTGCTGGCTCCAAACTGCTCACCTGCCTGCCTCCCTGATTGCCCCTAACCACTTCTGCCTGCCAGCCTGATCACCCCCTAACCACCTCCCTGCCAGCCTAATTGATGTCTAACTGCTCCCCTACCAGCCTGTTTGCCCCCAACTTTTCTCCTCTGCTGGCCTGGTCCCTCCCAACTGCCCTCCCCTGCAGGACTGAATACCCCCTAACTGCCCTCCCTTGCAGGCCTGGTCCTTCCCAAAAGCCCTCACCTGCTGGCCATCTTTGTTAGCCATCTTGTGTTCACATAGGGGCAGGATCTTTGAACACGTGGGGGCAGCCTCCTTGTGTGTTTGAGTGATGATCAATCTGCAAATTACTCTTTTATTAGATAGGATAGAAGTCTGGTGCATGGGTGGGGGCCAGCTGGTTTGCCCTGAAGAGTGTCCCTGATCAGGGTTGGGGTTTCCTTGGGGCATGGGGCAGCCTAGGCGAGGGGCCTGTGGTGGTTTGCAGGCTGACTATGCCCCTCAGCCACCCTAGCTGAGTCCCTGGGATCTGGGATTAATTTATGTCTACAATTGAAACTTTGTAGCCTGGAGCAGAGCCAAGCCTTCTGCTCGCTCTGTGCCAACAGCTATTTCTGTTTAGGTTTATTTAAATTCTATAATTGAAACTTTGTAGCCTAGAGTGGAAGCCTAGGTGCTAGGGCTGCAGAAGCTTGGCTTCCTCCATTGTCCAGGCAACTCTAGCCTCTGCTTTCTCCAGCTCTGTGGCTGCCTCCATTTCTGTTGAAATATGTCTTCTGTAATTGAAACTTTGTATCAATGAGTGGAGGCCTAGCCTGGCAAGGGCAGGTGGAAAGCTTGGCTACTTCCATTGCCAGGGAAACCCAAGCCTCCCTCCTTCTCTCAGTGACCACAGCCATCTTGGTTGGGGTTTATTTGCTCCTGATTGGCTGGTGGGCATGACTTGTGGGTATGGCTTTATCAGAGGTATGGTCAATTTGCATATTACTCTTTTATTAGATATGATGATTAGAAACATTCACTATTTTTTGCCATCCTCACTTTCTGCTACAGCACTGGTTCATTCATTCTCCAAACTATATGGCTTTCATTAATATTATCCTAAAGCAGAAAGTTTAATAATGACACTAGAGGCCCAGAGCATGAAATATGTGCACGGGAGGCAGTGGACGTTTCTCTAAAAAATCACAATATCAGCCAGTAATGTCTCCTTTGTCTGCATAGCCTTCATCACTGTTTAGCAATTGTTTTACTGATCTTTAACACCAACAAATCAAAATCTTATATGAACTCCTGTTTTATGTCAAGTAATCTTCCTAACCCTCCCCTTTTCTTCATCATTAAACTTTTGGAAATCAGTGTTTACACTTCAACTTTCATTCTTTCTGTCCCTACCACTCTTCTGAAATTATTCTATTGCATATCACTAAAAACCTCAGAGAGTTTTATTCAAGTATCATCCTACTGGGCTGTGTCAGAACACTTGAGGCTTTTGACACCACTTCTATGATCATACCCTTTCTCTGACTTTTGATGGTTTTCTCATCTCTGTCCATAACTTTTTCTGTTCAACTATTATATCAATGGTGTTTAACTCTGGCTGCACATTATCATTACCTGAGGGTGCTTTTTTAAAAATTAGGTTGGGGTAGAGCTCATTACCTTAGCTCCACCCCAACCTAATTAGAAGCTCAGGGAGGTGGAGTTCAGAATCAATGTTTATTCAGAGCTCCCCACGTGAGGCAAACACAGGACATACCTTGAGAACCACTCCCTTTTTTGTTGTTGTTAGTCCTCGCCTGAGGATGTTTTTTCCATTCATTTTTGAGAGTGGAAGAAAAGGGGTCAGAAGATGGGGAGAAGGAGAGACATTGATGTGAGAGAGGTACATGGATTGGTTGCTTTCCTGCACATGCCCCATTTAGGGCAAGGGATCAAATGTATAACTCAGGTACATGCACTTGACTGGAATTGAACTCATGACTCTTCAGTGCCCAGGTGGATGATCTAACCCAGTTTTTGGCAAACTTCGGCTTGCAAGCCACAAGTGGCTCTCTGGCCCCTTGAGTGTGGCTCTTCCTCAAAATACCACGTGTGGGCACACACGTACAGTGCGATTGAAACTTCGTGGCCCATGCTCAGAAGTCAGTTTTCGGCTCTCAAAAGAAATTTCAATCATTGTACTGTTGATATTTGGCTCTGCTGACTAATGAGTTTGCCCACCACTGATCTAACCACTGGGTAATACCAGCCAGGACAAGAACCACTCCTTTAAATTTCATGTCAGAAATCCTCAGGGTTCGTGCCACATAGGGTAGTGATCTCAGGTCTGTATATATCTTGTCTTCTCTACTGAAGTTAAGGGGAAATAACTACCTAAATATCTGCAATCACCTCTAATTTAGTGTTTCCAAATGAAATGAATACTTTTTTTTCTTTTATCCTCTTACCTTGCTAGTGATATCACATTTTGCTCCCAGTGTCCCTCCTTCTGCACCCTCCTACATAGTCACTTAGGTAGTCTTCAAATCTTAAGTTAGCCTCTCCTCAAAATGAGTATACTTTTCTTCTCATAATATACAATAAAGAGCTAATATGGCAATTAAATCAGACTGTGGAATGACCTTCAGAATGACCTTTTGGAACGACCAGTGGATGGGGAGTGGGGCCACAGGACCGAGAGGCAGCCAGAGCTGCAAGGCCCAGCCACTTGCACAAATTTCATGCACCAGGCCTCTAGTTTCAATACATTAGGCCTATGCTATAATTATTCTCTGATAAAACTTTGGGCAGTATAGGCTGCAAACTACCAGAATTTCCCAATCCCAGACTTAGCCCATACCCTCGTGTTATCCTCTTGTTTTCCAAAGAGAAAATATACTACTCCCCTTTACCTCAAGACACAATAGACATCCCCTTTGTCTGATGAGTAGATTTCCTCATAGAGCTAATCTTTCCAGCTTTATTTTTCATCACTTCTTCCATCTATACCACAATCCTGCCATACCCAAAATTATAATGTTTTTAAGGCTAAATTCTGTTTTATTTTGGATTCTCCCTTATTTTTTTCCTGCTTACCCTTACCCCCCCCCCCCAATTAATTTTTACTCATTCTTTAGGAATAAATTAGAAAACATCTTCTTTCAATATGACCAATCTACTTTTTACCTCTTCAACATGTACTTCTCTCTAATGTAGGGTCTCTTGATCAAGGATCCATACAGAATTCAGGAGGTCCATTAATGTGAATGGAGGAAAAAGTAATATCAATTTCACTTCTAATTAAGACAATATTTTTTTTCTATTTTGAATATAGGTAACAAACCATGTTATTATCTGGAGTATTTTTGTCATTGTTTGTCACCAATGAAAATACGTTAATATCACAGAGCTGTTGGTAAAACTATCTACAAATATTGTTAATGCTTATTACTACTTTAAAATTATAGTGGTTATAAAACTTGCCATTATATCTTACATTTAATGCATTAATAAAGAAATGCATTTATTAATATTTCACAAATGTGGCTTTTTAAATATTGTTGAAATTTGGAATTAGAAAATTAGAAAGAAAAACTTTTTTTCTAATTCCTTATATTGTATTTTATGTAATTAAATTTATTTCTGAGTAGGCTATTCTAGAGTTTAATAGATTGACAAAGGGGCTCAATAACAACAAAATCTAGGAGCCCCTGTAAACGGCGCTTACTTTGTCGTATCTTAGTTGACAAGGTTGTTTTTCTCACTTTTTTTGGAGGCAAGGACAGTGTTCATTCCTTGGCTAATATATTTTATAGCATAAAGTAGGTGCTGAAAGTGTTGACTGAGTGAATAACAGAATAAAAACAATGAAACGCCTTGTCACACAAATATCCTGAACACAGAAAATATTTCTCCAAGTGTGAAAGCAATCACCAAAATGTTTGTTCAAATGCATCTTGCTGGACCTAGCCAAGATCTTTAAGCCAGAATCTGAAACTACAACAGCTTACCCAGAGATTCTTTTACATGCTGAAATTTGAGAACCTGTATTTTATGATGCACAGCAGCTTTAAAAAAATAAAGAAAAGTGTGACCTGTTGTAAATAATTTCAGTTCCCTGAGTTTCATTTCTCTTCTCTGCAAAGCAATTCTTTGCTGGTTGCATCGTGTTCTCCAGGTTTTGCAGCTTGTGTTTCAGGAGGAATGAAGGGATGGCTAACTGCTTCTTCAGAATGGAGGATGAAAGTCCTCAGGCATGTACTCAGATCGATTAGGTCCTCTGGCACACACAGTCCTTGCTTCTTATTGACTGACTCCAAATAATACACCAGCTACTGGGAGCCCTGGTATTAATAAATATCCAAAATGTTTCCCAGAAATTCGTGTTCTCTCTCTTCTCTCTCTCCCTCCCTCCCCATCCCTCCCTCCCTCCCTCCCTCCCTCCCCCTCCCTCCCTCTCTCTCCCTTCCTCCCTCCCTCCCTCCCTCCCCCTCAGGTGAGATGAATGGCCTCCAAAGAGCCACACAAACCTATTAAAGAAGCAGCTGAGTGTCAGGAAGACCAAGCAACCATTTAATTCTGTTCTTGTTTTATATCATGTCAAGAGTGTCCATACTTCTTGACTAGTTGAACATTTTTTTAAAATTTGTGCTTTTACAATGTAGGTCACTATTCCATTTAGGTACCATTTTACCCCAACTATTGTGACCCTAAATTTTTAAACATGTTAAAGAAAAATTTGAGCATACTTTCAGCCAACCTCAATAAATTATAATTTAAAATATTTTCATTTGTCAGGAAAGATCAGTATATAATATTTACCTACTCCCTACAAAAAACATACCTTTATCATCTTTGAAAAAATCATATTTATTCTTAGAAGCCATTTATCAAGTTACTGAATGCAAACACACTCATTATTATTATTATTATTATTAGTAGTAGTAGTAGTAGTAGTAGTAGTAGTAGTAGTAGTAATAGTAGTAGTAGTAGTAGTAGTAGTAGTAGTAGTAGTTGCTTCGCTGCTAATACCACAAATAGTAATGACAGATCAAAGGCAATTTGAATGAAAATACATCTTCAGAATTTTTGCATTCTTTAGAGTGTGTAATATTATTTTACACATTTTAGGACTTTAATACTTTTTATTTTTAAAATATATTTTATTGAGTTTTTACAGAGCGGAAGGGAGAGGGATAGAAAGTCAGAAACATCGATGAGAAAGTAACATCGATCAGCTACCTCCTGCCACAACCCTGAATGGGGATGTGCCCGCAACCAAGGTACATGCCCTTGACCAGAATCAAATCTAGGACATCTCGGTCCACAGGCCATCGCTCTGTCCACTGAGTCAAACTGGTTTCGGCTATACTTTTTATTTTTTTAAAATTGAATGTTCTGAAGCAATGATGATAGCTAATAAATATTAACTTTGCAACTAGTAAACATTCTGTATATGGATGGCAGCACTATTCTAAGTACCTTACAAATCATTGAATTTAATAACTATATAACAATATTTCTTATTACACCCTTTCTAGAGAGCGAAAGAGGCCAGGAGAAGCTGAGTAACTTGCTCAAGATCACTTAACACTACTAGTAAGTGTTAAGTCAAGATCTGAACTCAGCAGACTGTCTCCAGAGCTAGTATTCTTATTTTCAACACTTACTGACCTACGCTTTGTTGTTTTAACTGAAAATTACAATGATTCATATTTAAAGAATGGATTCCTTCTAAAGTTAATGTTGAAAGCCCTTTCCAATACATTGCCGTGGCCTCTTGACTATTAAAAGGATTTGGGGTGCTTATTTGAAACAGATGTAAACACTTAAAATGTCCTTTCATATTGTGTTTCCCTGTGATTTTTTGGAATATGTCAGCTTTCCTCCAGAAGACCCATTTCTAAATGACTGATTTTATTTGCCTCCCTACTCTGTTGCAGACCTGCAACTCCGAGGTCCCTGGTAAGGCATAGTCGGTCAGAGGTGTATTAGCATCTCTTGCCAACGGTTTTGCTCTTTCTGTTGTCGAAAGCTCTAGCACAGCCAGGAGAAAGAGCTGGGTGGGTTTTCCAAAGCAGTTTCTTCAGCCAAGCCAAAGGCAAGACATGATGACTGGCTAATGGTAGTACAAAACTTATTCTCACATTCTAGTTTAACTCTAGAAGTTATTAGTTAGGAGTTAACTAAAAGCTTTTGCCTTTCAAAGGGTTTGCTTTCTTTCTAAGTTATTGCTCTTCGGGCAGCATAAGATTAAGTTGACTTTGTGGTTTTTTTTCCTCACGAATTTTACTTTTTAACTCCATGTTTATCGCTTGCTTAACTCTTTCTATTGAGGGGAGAAAAGGGTTGTGGGAAGTACAGCAAGAGATTGGACAAAAATCTTGCAACAATGGGAGAGGACTTTGGGGAGGGGGAGGTGTGGGTGGAGGGTGGGATAGGTACAGGGTGGAGGGGAGATATAGGGGGATAAAAAAGGGGAAACAATGTAATTAATAAACTGAACAATAAAGAAAAAAAGGAAAAAATATGTATTTTATGATTTTGCATGCAAAGTGACTGGAGCAGAAAAACATCACTCAAGAGTCCTCAGTGTGGGGCAATCTCTCTCTCTTGTCCCTAAGCAAAGGTTAATGGCCATATTATTTTAATATGCTTTATTTTTCTCTGTGGTAACAAGAAAAAATTGCCATTGTCAGGCAATGAGTGATTTTAGTTAAACGGAGTTTCTGGCTAATAAAAATATGATGTCATAGATTTTACAGAATTGAAAAATAGTGAAAAGATTCTTTGCACCAATCAGAACATAATGTCTTTTTTGGTAATTCAGACTGTCCTTCAGAATCTTGCTTTGTGTCAAAAGTTATCTCAGTGCTTATCAGTTAAAATCATAGTTGGGAAACGTTTGAAAAACAGAGAAGATTATATTTAAATTTACTGAAACCGTGTTTCTGAGGATTTTGAGCTAAGAATGGAAAACGGTGAAGCTGCAGGCTACTTCCATCCCAAAGCTCTCGCCTGTAGAAGAAATGTCGTAGAAATTCTCTACTTTTAACGAAATCCTTCTGATATCTGGCCATCTCTATCCCTTCACGATTTTATTACACAGCATCTTTTGTATATTTTCAGCACTGTACTTTTACATTGTCTGGTTGTTTCCTGTTTATTCCTCAGAAGCTATTTACTCCTCTGACGCTATTTACTCCTCTCTGTTTCCTTCTGATCATGTGATTAGAAAGACAACTATTCAGAACATTGACATAGTTTGTCTATTTTGGAGACACAAATTACAAAATTTTATTTAATAGGGGTGCTCTTGAAAGAGTTTAAGCTAATGTTGCTTATTTATGGAGTTTAATTTTCCATATTAAATATAAATCACGTCATGATACTTTGGAGTTCTTGTGATGTTCACTTATTTGGGGTTCTCTATAGAAAAGTATCAATCTAAGGATTTCTGGTTAGTGTGGGTAATTACTATGGTATGAAGTAGGATTTCATCTTTTAAGCATACCTATGACCGTGTGGTATAGCAGTCCAACAACCTTGTGGCTTGTTTAGATTTTAAGCAAAGTTACAGCTGCCTAGCTGTAAAGCAGTCAGTTTCTCTTATTATGACTAGTTCTTCAACTTGTACTGTTTTAAAATTGCCTGCAATTAGCATATTTCAACCTTATTTTTAGGTTTAAATTGCAGTGTGAGAGTATACTCTCCTCTTAGCTAATTAGTGCTATCAAGGAACAGTAGGTTACCTCATTAGTACCATGTGCATTTAATTAAAGAAGAGAAAATTGGAGTTAACCTCATAGTTAATATTTTCACAGAGTGCTGCAATGCCAACACCTTCAATTGGAGTCACACCCCTGTGTATCTAATTATACACTAGTGCCAAATAAGGTTAGCAAGGGTACTACAGGCTGTTGACAAAGTGATTTAAATGAAAATGTGTTTGGTGGATTCTGATAGTAAAATATAGCTTGAACAATTTTTTCCCCTCTTTTTCATCTGCCAGCATCAGGTGACATACTTTTTTGTAGAAAACAAAAGGAAAGGGATATTTTGGAAGCCATTTTTCTTGTTTGAATTAATGTGTTTCTTATCTTGAAGAAGATAGCATATGGCCATGGAGAACATATACAATATGTTTTTTAAACAAAGTCCCTGAACTTTAGAGGTGTATTTAAAAAGAATTATTTGTAGAATGTAATATTTACATGCATCAAACCACTACAAATATTGCCTGACACCCCTACTACATCCCTTCTTGTTTTTCTTCTCTTCTGATATAATTATAGCTTTTTTTGTATATCTTATGAATGGAGATCATCCTTTCAAATCATATGTGATGTCTAAGGATGTTTTGTCACATGGTCTATCCAAATGCGGTGTAATCATTTGCCCTTCAGAAAATATATATATATTTGAAATGTCTAATATTACTTAAGTAAAAAAAAAAGACACTCCATATTATTAATCAATAAAAAATAACTTTGTTTTTAAAGATAAAAATGCAAGCTATGTATTTTAGTGTATAGAGTAGTTTTCAATACAAATGGCACAATTCAACAGGTTTTAACATAGAATATGGAGTTTGGCCCCAGAGTCTGAAATACATATTTAATGGCATATATAAATTAAATGGTGTTATAGTAATGCATGGTCAAGGCAGTTTACTTAAAGAAAGTCATGTGATTGTTCTCACTTTTTATGACAAGACAGGATTTATGTTCATTTGTATTGGTTGTAACTGACTACAAATCTTTTACTTTTTAAAAAGAGATAATATTTTAAGGACAAGTGACATTTTGTAATCTAAAATCATAGTATAAATTTATACAATATTTATTTATTAACCTGGGTCATAATTTTACCTTGGAAATCTGAAGTGAGTTTCCTAAGACAAGATCATGGTAGATAGTAATTTTTTTTTTGGTTAATAGTTAATTCATTCCATTCAAATATTCAACTTCCCAATCTGCCAAATCATTCCTTTTTTAAAATCTCTACTATTATTAACTATAAGACAAAGATGCAATATCTTATTTATGTTGACCTACCAAGATAATAATCTAAAATATTTTAAAGGATAACATACATTATTACTATAAGCCTTAACAATTGTTTCCAGAAACAAATTATGTGTCTGTGGCCACTCTTCTGGTGATGGGCATCTGCAGTAAGTTACACTGGGCCAGCGGTCAGCAAACCCATTAGTCAACAGAACCAAATATCAACAGTAAATATTTTGGGGGAAAATTGCTGTTCCATGTTCTGCAAGTTACCATTTAAATACGCCAAGGCCTTTTTGTTTATTTTACATATTTTGTCACTGCAGTGTAATTTGCCCTTTAGACTATAGCAGTCAATGAAAATTGCTTTCGTAAGTCAATTTACATACCAGTTAGCCTTGGAAATGGATAGCAATGCTGAAAAACCATTGTAGAATTTTTTTATATAAAGCAACTTCATGTTTCTATGTGGCATATATGTTATCTGTATTTTCAAAGAATCTCTAATATGTAATTCATATGCATATTTTCATATATAAAATTTTTGTTTGTTTCCTCAAGAATTGATGGACTTATCTAGTTTCCTTGGATTAGAGAATTCTTAAATTGGCTCACCCCAGATTTCTATTTTTTTACTACTCTCTACATAATATTTTCTAATTTATACTTGATAAAACACAAAACTCTTTAAAACAAGTGATCTGTATCTTTCTGAATGAAGAATGATGAATTTCATACCTTAATTTTAAAGTTTTCTCTCAAATATAGTGTCAATCTAATATGGGATGCTATTATTTGTGGAAGTATATAAACATGAAACTTTTTTAAAATGTTAGATGCAAAACAAAAATAGAAATAGAAACAATAACATGCATCATTTTATGGAAATAGTGAATACAGAATATTGGTAATAAATTCTGTACATAAAAGAATGATTCACAATAATCTGTAATTACCTAGTTTTTGGTTTAATTCATTTTAATATTAAATTTTTTGTCTTTTCTGAGCTTTTCTTGCAATAAAAACATTTTTGAAAAATATAATAATTAAAAGGTAGTGGTAACTTTTGCTGAAATTTTATAAATGTGTGTGAAAAACTAAAATGATCTTAATTTGTAAATATTCTTTATATATTTTAAGGAAGACAAATTTAAACTTTCAGTTCTTTGATTGATCTCTTCCCTCCACCCCCCACCTTCCATATGGGGAGGGGAGGAGGGGCAGGCTGGAAGGGAGTCAATAGGGAGACAAAAAGACAACATATGTAATACTTTCAACAATAAAGACCAAGAACAAATTAATTAAACTTTTAAAATAACTTTATATTTTACTTAGCAAAGAAGATTCATCCCAAAATATACCTTAAAATAGTGGATTAAAAATGTAACAGGCAGTATTCCTAATCAGTGACACCTTTTCCTCAATGAAAAATTGTTTTATGTTAGATTGTAGAGTGAACTGGCTTAATTACAAATAGTATTTGTTCTTTATCTAAAACTACTGCTACTGTTTGAAAAATCATTCTTTATTCTTTTGATGTGAAATCTACAGTATCAGATCTTTATGATTTCACTGACATACTTTCTGAATGAAAAGGAATCTAGAAGAAATTAAGTGACTTACCTTATGCCACGCAATTCCTAATGGCATGACTGAAGTTTGCGGTTATCAGTGTATTGGTCTTTCCAAAGATACATCAAATTGCTCATGGCTTCTAAGAGTCTGAAGTTCCATGTTAGTGAGGCTGACATTGGTCTCTAAGATAGAAAGAGTAGCAGAATGAATTAGTGAGGTTTGCTATGGTTACTGGGCAGAGGGAGTATGCCAACGTATGGACCAGGTATTTGCCATTCCTGTAGTGCACCCAAGATACTACACAATTAGTCACCAAATGGTTTTGCTAATGATTCTTCCCGGCTTCACAGCAACCCAGGAATGCTGCATGTATGAAGTAGATGCTTTTTTTTTTCCTTATTGACTGTCAGAAATATAAACATTCTGCAAGTTAAAGTGGCTACATGATGTGGTAGCCAAGATCTGGAAACAGCCCAATGGCCATCAGCAGATGAGAGGATGAAAAGCTATGGTACATTTATACAATGGAATGCTACACAGTCACGAAAAAGAAGTAAATCTTACCTTTTGCCACAGCATGGACAGACCTGGAGATGAATATGCTAAGTGAAATCAGCCAGTCAGAGAAAGACAAATGCAATATGATATCACTTATTAGTACATGTGGAATCTAATGAACAAAACAAACTGATGAACAAAATTGAAACAGAGGCATACATGGAGCAGACCGACAGCTCTCAAGGAGACAAGGAGGAGGAGTGGATAAAAGATAAAGGGATTAGACAAAGAAAATCAGGGCATAACCCATAGGTACAGACAACAGTCTGCTGATGGCCAGAAGGAAGGATCTGTGGAGCTGGGTAGGGGTAGGAAAGGGGAGAAAATTGGAACAACTGTATTATTGTCAACAATAAAAATAAAGTTAAAAATTGAAAATTTAAAAAATACTGTATGTTATTCATAATTGATAATTCTATGTGAAAGACATGGCTATCAGTGTTTATTAAATTTTATAAGCACCATATGCCTATGCTAAAGTGGTACCATGCTAAGTGTGGAATACCATGAGATTGCTATTGGCTAAAAGGAAGAAAGGTATGGAAAGGATAAGGATACTTAAAGCCAGCTATGTTCTTTTATAATCTTTATAAATGATACTTATAGTAAATTGTGAATCACTGTAATAGTCCCAAAATTTTAGGAGATCCTTCATAATATCCTATCAATGGTTGATAACTTCATGAATAAAAATTCAAAATTTGAGGCATGTGTTCCAAATTGACAGGTTATTTTAATTTTTACTCTCCCACTTGACTTGAAAAATGAAAATTCTATGTTTATTAATAATCATAAAGTACTATATAAATAGGGTAAAAAGTCACAATCACTAAATGTAGATTGAAGCCCGATTACCTTAAAGAAACAGGTAGTGTTACATATTTGACATTAAGCAGTTTTCTAAAACCTTTCACCATCCTCTTTCAGATGTTTTCTGTATCAAGTTCCTAACAAAAAATGCAATAGAATATACTTCAAAGGAGCCTTTTGTGGCGTTTTAGTATGTAAGTAGCCATAAGACATCAGCCATCATCTCAATATTATGCCTTATTATCAGGTTGTTGAATAGTAGTGATACCTTTAAGTACAGAGTAATAGATTACATATATTGTGCCTCTACTAGTTTATTACAGCTGCAAGTAGTAGTAAATGTACTCACATATCATCTCTACCTGAAAATTGTAATCTTAAATTTTATCTGCTGTATTTAAAGGAAATTTTTGTCTCCATAGGTTGTATGTTTAAAATTCTAAGAGTAATAACATAATACCCTTATTGTAACTTTGAATTTTATAGCAACGAGTACCAAGTTATGGCTTGGTAAGAGAGCAAGAGTAAGAGAGCAAGACAACTTCATTGTGAGAGATTGTTTTTCAGTCCTTGCTTTTCACTCAGTATTTTCACGTGATGTATATACTTAATTCTAATCTGGAAAAATCTTCACTTTTTTCCCCAAACTTTAGTACGAAGACAGATGCTTTTTGTGCCCCTGACCCCAATTACCACCACCCGTATAGAAAAAACAACCTCACAAATGGTTAACCCTTGTCAGATGCTAAACTTCACAATCATTGGCTTTCCTGCTTCATAATCATAACCAAATTCACTCCTCAGTGACTAGACCTTATTGACACCTCATCTGCCTGAACGGTCTCATCAACACCTCCCTGCCCATAATCTACTGTTAGCCTTGGATATAGGTTTTTACACCTACAAATACTGTTTTACATAGGATTCTGCTCGTTAGCTCTAAGTGTTCAGGCAATTATGTTAAATGCTTTTGTCATTTGGTCTTATTTTCAAAACCTTTAGCGTTGTTTCAAATATTTGGATGAACAACATGTGTTGGACCTGTAAACTTAAAATGAGACTTGGCTGCTCTTGGGCCAGCTGATTTGTATGCTATTTATAGTAAATTTAATTATATTGACCACACTGGATCTTTTTCCTCACAAATCTTTACTCTGTTATGGTTGCCTCCTTAATGTTTCATTTTTATGGCAATTGTAGATCAGAGCAAATAAGAAAAAGGCAAAAGGGATGATTTTTAAGAATTTTTTTTTTTTTTTTTTTGCTTTCAGATTCATCTCTTTCTTTAGGCTTTATAAATTGGACCCAGCACCAAGTAATCTATCCCATGAGTGCTGGAATGTATTTTCTAGATTGAATATTGGGAAAATTACTTGATCTTTTTAAGCCTTATGCTCTCAATCTATAAAAATAGGACAATAGTATTTACATGAAAGGATAGTAATGATACTAAATTTAATAACCACAAAAAGCACTTATCATGATAACTGATACATAGGAAATATGAATAGAATTTTGAGTCAGTATCTAGAGTAGCACCAATATAATCTGGCTTGGACCAAAGAGACAATTCTAATTGACATAAATTTAAATATATATTTCATATTAACACTGAATAAGAGACGTTGGGCATTGTACCTCGGGTCCTGATTATGACAGATGAAAATGTTCATCACTATAAGGAAAGTCTTTATATTCATTATTTCTGTGGATCACTGAATTCATTACTCACATAAAAAAATCAGTGTTATCCAACTGTTCTCTGATTTGTAAGCAGTAAATAGTAAAGTAGAAAAGAAAAAGCCCTGCTTCACCAGACCTAAATGATACCCTTCTGGTAGCCAAGGAAAATTGTGGCTAAAGAATGAGGGAAAGTGACTGTCCCCACACCTGTCTGTATCCAGCTAGAGCACATGAAGAAACAAAGTTAGGAAAGTTAAGTGTTTCCTTTTTTATCTATTATCAGTTTATTGGCAGAGACTAACCAAAAGTTCACGATAAAATTACTACTTACTAGTGGTATTGATAATATTAAATAACATACTAGAGACAATTAACCAGGGATAATGTTATGATAAATTTTTGGAAAGCACTTTCTATAAAACCTATATTGTGAGAATTTAATATTTTCTATTAAAGTTGTATTAATATAATTTTTAACTTATAATGAAGCAGTTCAAGTTAGATTTGTTCATCATGTTTATTTTGAGTAGTTTTTATTCACTATTACAACAGCATTGATACTATAATAGGTCCTTTGGTATGAAATATAACTTAGGATAATCAAATAATCAAAACACTTATAGCTGATTTTGTTCAATTCATAAAGCTATAATATAGTGAATATGTTTAAGGCCAGTATAAAAAATCTTCCAGATTCTTCACTAGAAAAAGAATAAAGGTTTCCATTTTTAAAACCTTGGCTGACATTTGTATGTAACTGCTTGATTGATCTTTCTCTTTCCTAGTGTAGCTCATGATATTAATAATTATATTTATACACCTCATTTGGCTGAGATGTAGCTCCTTGAGCTCAGTTTATTCTAGATACTTCCATCTCCTGAGTAATTGCCTTTCACATTTTTTTTAATCCTCACCCAATTAGTGAGGATATTTTTTTCCACTGATTTTTAAAAGAGAGTGGAAGGGAGAGAAGAGGGGAAGAGAGAGTGGAGAAAGAAAGAGAGAAAGATTGATGTGAAAGAGACACATTGATTGGTTGCATCCCACATACTCCCCAGTCGTCTGTGCCCTGACGGGGACAAGAACTGAACCTGCAACCGAGGTACTGCCCTTGACCTGGAACCAAACCCAAGACTCTCAGTGCACAGGCCTGCACTCTAGCTACTGAGCAATTACTGGCCAGAGTTCACCTTCTACTTTATTGTAGAATTAGAGATTGCCATGAATTCTCTTATGTCTCATGTTTGTGCCAGGAAGGACCAGTGGTGGAGCTTTTTCAATGAAGACATTTCTTTAAAATGTGTAATAAATATTTTATTCCTCTTGACCATTTACCAAAGCATTAGTATGGCAGAAATCAGGAGCGGATGAAAGGATTATTTATTTAGTTATCTGTTTTTGTTGTTGTTAATATATTTTCATCAAATAAATTGATACAACAGAACATGCATGTGACAATAATGTAAATTTATGGTGCCCATTCAGGCAAAGTGTATTTTTCACATTACAAATTTTGTGAAATAAGCTGTTAAAGTCTTTGACACCTCATCTGCCTGAATGGCTTCATCTTTACAAATGTCAAATATAATTTGCATTAACTTCTAACAGACGATTCTATAGTCATTGCTCCAAACAGCCTATATAATAAAAGAGTAATATGCAAATTGACCATCACTCCAACACACAAGATCGCTGCCCCCATGTGGTCAAAGATGACTGCCCCCATGTGGAAACAAGATGGCTGCCACAAGATGGCCAGCAGGGAAGGGCAGTTGGGAGAGACCATGTCTGCAAGTGAGGGCAGTTGTGGGCGATCAGGCCACAAGGAGAGGGCAGCTGGGAGGGACCAGGCCTTCAAGGGAGGGCTGTTGGGGGTGATCAAGCCTATAGGGGAGGGCATTTAGGGGTGACCAGGTTGTCAAGGGAGGGAAGTTGGGGGCGACCGGGCCTGCAGGGGAGAGCAGTTGAGGGTGACTAAGCCTTCAAGGGGAGGGTAGTTAGGAGTGACTAGGCCTGCTGGAGAGGGCACTTAGGGGTGACCAGGTCAGCAGGGGAGGGTATTTAGGGACAAAGAGGCTGGAGGGAAGCAGTTAGGCATTAATCAGGCTGTCAGGGGAGTGGTTAGGGGATGATCAGGCTGGCAGGCTGAAGTGGTTAGGGGCAATCAGGAAGGCAGGCAGGGGAGCAGTTGGGAGCCAGCAATCCTGGATTGTGAGAGGGATGTCTGACTGCCCGTTTAGGCCCGATCCTACCTAAACAGGCAGTCGGATATCACTCAAGGGGTCCAAGATTGGAGAGGGTACATGCTGGGCTGAGGGTCACTCACCCCCGTGCACAAATTTTATGCACTGGGCCTCTAGTCTTATATAATAAAAGACTAATACGCAAATAGACTAAACATCAGAACAACTGGTTGCTATGATACGCACTGACCACCAGGGGGCAGACACTCAACACAGGAGCTATCCCCTGGTGGTCATTGCACTCCCACAGGAGGAGAGCCACTCAGCCAGAAGCTGATTTGGTGAATGCAGCGGTGGTGGCAGGAGCCTCTCCCACCTCTGTGGTAGCGCTAGGCTGTCCAACTGATGGCTTTGGATCCTGAGGACTCTGGGACTGTGAAAGGGCACAGGCCAGATTGAGGGAACCCTGCCCCCCACCCCCCCCCAGTGCACGAATGTTGTACACTGGGCCTTTAGTTTTAGTATGATAGTAAGGGGAGTTCTGGTGTGCTACAGTCATATCATGAATCATGCAACTTAGATGACATTGCATTTGTTTACTTTCAATCTATCATGTTATTATAACAATAAATTCGGTGCAAACAGATTCACACTAATGTTAAGATAAAAAGTAAAGCCTTATATGAAGTTAAGTATTTCCCTATGGAATTTTTGTCATATTTAACATTATGGAATAGCATGAAATACTCATGAAACCATACTCCTAAACTCTTTTTTCTGAAATTATTATCACAATTTCAGCAGGAGTACCATCTCCTATTCTCGTTTAAGAAAGAAAGAGATGAAACATTGACAAAAGTAATCTACATTTCAAATCCAGAATATCAGTTATGACATCACACTCCATTTATTTAATATCTTAAGAATAATAATATATTATTATCAATTTTGAATTTTACATGTAAAATGTTTATTCTGACTCAAAACACAGTGGATTGAGATGTTACTGAATAGGAAGCATCAAATTAATATCTCAGATAAATTCTCATTAATTTAGGCATAATTTATAAACTCACATGTATAATTTTTGAGGTAGAATGTTGATAAATGATGCCATCAAAATTTGATAAATTCAAAGGTTCAGGGATTTTATATTTCTAAAGCATTATGTATGCATACTGAATGAATATCTGTGATACATAAATACAATAAAGATAGTATGAATAACATATTTACTACTGTTTTATCCCTAAATCCTTGTTTGCCTGTGAGTGCATGTTGCATCTCTCTTATATTCTCTTACATTAAGGCCAAAAATATATTTGTTGCATGCTTACCTTTGTCTCTGCCTGTATTAACTGAGTAGTGACTCTGTTGTATTAGCAGCATTGCTCCATGTGGATGTCTACCCAAATACATTTCCATCATATGAAACTAATAGGCTGTTTTAGCCAAAAGGGGCTTTATGGTTCATCTAGGCTACAAAGTTTCAAACAGAAATGGCTGTCGCCACAGAGCAAGCAGAAGGCTTAGTTCCACTCCAGAGCAAGCAGAAGGCTTAGTTCCACTCCACATCAGCTGTAGAACATAAATTAATCCCAGATCCCAGGGCCTCTGCTTGGGTCACTGGGGGGCATGGGTGGCCTGCTAACCATCATAGGCCCTTCGCCCAGGCTGCCCCACACCCCAAGGGAACCCCCACCCTAATCCAGGACACCCTTCAGGACAAAGCAGCTGGTCCCCACCCATGCACCAGGCCTCTATCCTATCTAATAAAAGAGTAATATGCAGGTTGACCATCACTCCAACACACAAGAGGGTTGCCCCCATGTGGTCAAAGATCCTGCCCCCAGGTGGATGCAAGATGTCCACCACAAGATGGCCAGCAGGGGAGGATAGTGGGAGATTCCAGGCCTGCAAGGGAGGGCAGTTGTGGGCAAACAGGCAGGTAGGGGAGCAGTTAGACATCAATTAGGCTGGCAGGGTAGTGGTTAGGGGTGATCAAGCTGGCAGGCAGAAGCAGTTAGGAGCAATCAGGGAGGCAGGCAGGAGAGCAGTTTGGAGCTAGCAGTCCTAGATTGTAATAAGGATGTCCGATTACATCCCTCGAGGGGTCCAAGATTGGAGAGGGTGCAGGCTTGGCTGAGGGACAACCGCCCCCACCCTCCTCCCATGGACGAATTTAGTGCATTGGTATATATATGATTTTAAAAGGCAATTGATTGGATGGGGGCTTGATAGGAAGCAAAATTGAGAAAGCACTTTGAGGAGGGAGGCAGTGAAATGAAAATATTGAAAATGCAAGAAGGAAAAACATAGAAAGGTGAAAGGGGATGAGGGAAAATGCTGGCAGTAAGGGCAGAGTTGGAATTCATTCATTGTTTAAGGGAATAGAAACTCACTTTCATCTGAATTGTATGGAAATTTGAAGATGAGTAAACTCATAGAATCAAGTGTGTCAGCTATTGTGAGGCAAAATCGCAATGTGGCCATGCAAGCAGAAGCCTTTTATTCTATCTATAGACACCTTTCTTTCATTTTTGAGGAAAACGAGCACAACAAAAAATTAAAATAATCTGTTTAGAGTCACATTTTAAAATTTTATTTTTGTTAATCCTCACCATGTTAAGAGAGACACAGATTGGTTGCCTCATGCACACATCCCAACCAGGACCAGGGATCAAGCCTTCAACCAAGGAATGTGCCCTGGACCAGAATTGAACCCGGGACCAGCGTGGACATAGGGTCACATTTTAGTAGATAATTAAGATAAGATCCAAATGTAGGTCTGACTTCAGTATCTCTCTTTTACCTCACACCACCATGGCATTTTTCTGGCTTTTTTAATTACCCCACTACAAACATAATTTAAATTAGCTTCCTCCATCACATTAGAAGAATGCCCAAGTATTTGAGTCAGTTTTAGTGTCCCTGACTTCCCTTTTCTCCATCTCCTTTAAATATGGATTTCCAGTTCCACCCACTTCTAACAAGGACACAACACTGATTTGACAATCACCAGGAAATCTTCCAACTTATGTTCTCAAAAATTTGATTTTTTTTAATCTGACAACTTTATATATTTTTCTATTAGTTATGTTTTTAAATCTTTCTTGAAGCAACACTTTACTCTCATTAAATCTTTTATTCTCATTATATTGTCACTTCTGCTTGACAGTGGAAACACTTATTTGGCACTCTTGAGTCTGTTCTATTTTTCTAAAATATCCCCCTCTTGTCAGATGTGTTTTATACTTCTTTATTTTTAACTGACTCCAAAAGAATCAAAATATTTACTCTGCCCTAACATGCCCAAGCCTTCCTCCCCTCCATGCCTTTGTCCACTCATGTCTCCCCCACCTGCCTGCTACCTGGAGTGCTGTGTCCAAAGAGTCCACATTATGTCCTGGATAACAAAGTCACATCTGGCTACCAAAAAATTTGCATGGTCTAGAAAGTGCTCCAACTTTTTTGTTGCTACATTATTAATTTTGAGGGAAAATTTTTTTTTTCGTGCTACATAATGAGAAATCCCTAAAAACACTTCTAGTGCAGTATTAGCACTTTAAAGAGTAATTTTTTCTTTTGCTTCTGTGAAATTTTGTTTTCTGTTGTCATTCATAGAGCTTAATCTAAATATCTCTTCATAGAATCAGGATGCAAGTACAATTTTGACTGAAATTATAATCTTAAGCAATATTCAAAATTATGGCGTATAAAAGCGTAAGCATCCTTTCAACCATTTGAACTTTCGATTGGTAACTATGACACACACTGACCACCAGGGGGCAGACACTTAATGCACAGGCATGGAAACATGGAACAGACTGATGGATCTCAGAGGGAAGGGGGGAAAGTGGAGGGCAGGAAGAGATTAACCAAGATATTATATGCATTCTAGAGGCCCAGTGCGCAGATTCATGTACAGGTGGGATCCCTTGGCCTGGCCTGAGGGGATCAAACTGAAACTGGCAGTCCAATACCCCCTGAGGGGTCTTGGATTGCAAGAGGACACAAGGCAGGCTGAGGGACCCCACCGGTGCATGAATCCGTGTACCAGGGCCTCTAGTATAATGACAATTTTTTCTTACCAAGTAAATTTCTGAAGTATGTAAATACAGTAAAAACTTAATATAATGGACTAACCCAGATGAGGAAATGGGGAATCCTTTAATTTTGGAAGTCCATTATATAAGAAAGTAAGTTTTCAGAATACATATGTTAAGAAATTGACAAATTAGCTAGATTATCTGTTTTTACTTATGTGGGCACATTTGTATAATTAAAATTAGGTATGTATAAAAAGTTTAATTTCACAGAAGTCTCCTATATGTTTTACTTTAATTTTTAAAAACATTATTGATTTTTAGAGAGAGGAAAGGAAAAGGAGAGAGAAATATCTGCTGACTCCTGCACACCCTTACAGGGATTGAGCCCAAAACCTAGGCTCATGCCCTGATGGGAATCAAAATGTCAACTTTGCAGTACATGGGACAAGACCCAGCCACTGGGCCACAATAGGCAGGGCACTGTAATTTTAAATTTATACTGAATAGGTTTAGTAAATGAGTGCTCTCACCAGTCATCTGAAGTAAACAAAGGGATATGGCTGGAGCATGGATTCGCTCCTGCTCAGAACATCTGCCACACCAGTTAAAACTGCAGAAGGTCACACCAGGCAACAACAGGACCAGGTGCCACAGGAGATACTGTGATCATGTGCTAATCATTCCAGAACACTGTCTGTGAGCAGCAACCCTTCCATGTCTAGATGTAGATATGTAGATATGTACTATTTATTTATGTCCACAAAATTACTACAGTGGTTTTTTTTCCCCCCAACATATGGCCTATTTTATAAATCTTGTTAAAAATAACATAAATTAAAAACAAAAAGAACAACTGGTTAATCCTATATAATAAAAGCCTAATATGCAAATCATCCAAACTGTGGGACAGCTGGTGGGACGATTCGTCACTGTGACGTGCACTAACCACTACAGGGCAGGTGCTCAACACAGGAGCTGCCCGCAGGCCAGGCAAGGTGTGTGCCAGCGGACCCCTACTGCCTGACCGCCCTGCCGAGGGAGGCAGCAGGGAACAGGGCTGGCAAGCAGGCAGCACCAGGCCAGCCGAGGCGGGTGCCAGTAGGGGCCCCCAGATCACCCCAATAGTCACCCCATAAATCGGCCCTGATCGCTGGCCAGGCCTACAGACCCTACCCATGCACAAATTTTGTGCATCAGGCCTCTAGTTTCATTATAAGAAAATCTTGGTTAAAAACATTTAAAAATTAACAGGGTGTTAATTTTCACATATGACATATGGGGAAATTTTGTCCATTACATTTGAAGTCCATTAAACTGAGGTCCAAAGATTGAAGGTTTACTGTAGTGAGACATTAAAGGACGAAGAGAGTTTTTGTTAAGTTTACCAGTCTTTAAATCAGTGTTTCACAAACCAAGGTAGCCATCTTGGCCACATTTTTCTGAGTCTCACTTCAAAAGCGACTTATTATTTTCAGTGAAAAGATGAGAAAATCCATATGCCTACAAAGTGTACCAGATGATTCCAATGATCAGTCAAGGTTAATCCTCAGTCAGCAGCATAATCTAATGAGGATTTGTTAGAAATGGCCCCACCCTATCCTACTGAATCACAGATTCTTACTTAATTTATATGCTCAGTAAAGATTAAGAAGTACTGTTCTAAACCACTAGAGTGTTCATTTAAAAAAAATGAACATTTTTATCCTGTTATATATATAATACTACAAGGTAGTGTACAAATACATTTATAATTTAAATAAATATTTGGGCCCTAGCCAGTCTGGTTTGGTGCATAGAGGGCCAGCCTATGGGCCAAAGGGTCTCTGGTTCGATTCCAGTCAAGGGAGCCTCGCCTGAAGGCTCCTCTTTGGCCCAGGCCCTGGTCCAGGCACATGTAGGAAGCCACCAATCTCTGTGTTCCTCTCACATCAGTGTTCCTCTCTGTCTTTCCCTCTCTCTTCCACTCTCTCTAAAATGATCAATGGAAAAATATTCTCAGTTGAGAATTAAAAACTAAAAATAATAAATAAACAAACAAATAAATACACACACACACATATATATATATATATATATATATACACACATATACATGTATATACACACATATATATTTGGGATCTTTATTTATAATTTTTAATTATGTTAAACTTCATAATTTTGTTATGAAGTTTAACGTAATAATTAAAAATCTGAGGAAAACAGTTTTATGTCCATGATTATAGTTGGCATATTTAGCATAGTTTTCACTATTTGACTATTTTATGTGTGTGTGAAAAACAAAAATGTCTGCATAAACAAATTTTTGAGTAAATTAAGTTTAAAAAATAATTTTAGTAATATAATTTTATTAAGTTTTGTTTGCAAAATACAATCACCCTTCTTAACTGAATTTCTTACATGGTAATTCATGAATATTAGAGAGATACAGTGGTTGAACTGGAGAAGGCCTATCTATAATATGATGTTAAAAAGTTTTCTATCTCTTAGTTTTGATCTGTCCCATAAGTATTTCAAGAGTAAAATGACTATTTGTGGAGTGTAGACAGGATAGAGTGATTTCCTATAGTATGACTTACTGGATGTATTTTTGGGAGATGTTTACTCTTCTAAGAAGATTTAATTTATAAATACCTTATCATTTATGAAAGTCAATGAAATTTTACAGAATGCTTGATGATTTTAACTTGTGCATGAAAAATGCACATATATTTTAATAATATTTACATTTATAACATTTAATAATGTCTGTCATAATGTTACTGGTTGATTATTAATTTTATTTACTACTTTAAAAATATATAAAGTGCTTCTGTATCTTAATGTATATTTTTTTTGTTTCTTAATTCTGAAATGGTAATATATATCAATATTTGAATGAATGCATTTCCATCTTAACTGAAATTTTTGAAGGGAGCTTTCCCATAGCATAGTCACTTGAAATATATAAAGATGTCAAGATTCCAAAAAGTGTATATTTTTGTTTTTCTATTTAAAGTTTCAATATATTTCTGACCATCTATTACTTACTATAAAAACTTTCTCATATTTGCCCAAAATTTCTTGCTATTTCTATGCAATTATAAATAATAGTTTGTACTAGTAAAGGCAGTTTAACTAACAAGTTACTAGTAATTATATTATTAAAACTTAATTGAGCGTTAATGTTTAAATGTTGAGCTTAGGAAGGACTCATTATTTAATTCATCTAAAGATTTTTAGATGTTTCTTTTTTTTTTTTTTGCAGTTTCACCTTTGTTTGAATGAACCAACTTTAACACAAAAAAACCCATAATAATTCTTTAAATTATGATTAATTTCATTTACATTATACTGGTTTCTATTGTCAGTATTTTCAACAAAATTTGAATAAAATACTTCAGGAGCAGCATAGCCAAGGGTGGAAACAAGGGAGTATTTCCGAAATCTGAACAGGAAGAGGACACAGTTTTCTCACTAGTTATGCATTAGTTCCCAAGTTCAAATCAGCTATTGATTTGGTGAACATGAGATGAAACCTGTCATTCTTAGTGTCTTATTGATGATTCTAATATTATTATCCTCATGTAAAGTGCTTTTCATATTTATTTTAAGCTCATTTAATTTTTTTAGCTGCCTGGTCTTAGTCCTATAATTGAATTAGATTTTTAAAACTATTTCAAAGTATTAACTAATGCATGCACAACATTTACAAAGTTTATATAAAGTGGCTCAACATGAAAACAAGTGGTGGCTCTTCTCCCCCAGACCCAGAGAAAACATATTTTATAGTTTCTGTGTTTTTAGCTTTCTTGAAAATGGAAAGTGAAATACTCTCTGCTCTCAAGAAACTTACAATTTACATTTTCCCCAAGGCCATTATTCCCGGGCATCTGGAGGGAATTGCTTTTCCGGAGTGTTAGACAGGAAAGAGGTGGTTGGCTACTGCTTTATATTTGTCAGTAGAGAAATTTCCAACATATTGAGTATATGCTAGTTGATGTGAAAAATAAACTGAATTCAAACCATGTCACTGGTGTTTCATCTGGAATTCTACAACATATTATTATTAGAAAATAGAAACACTACTTCTGTCTTTATTAATCAACGATAGATAGAATATCTTAACATCTTGCAAAAAAAACATTAGAAATCGGTTTGGCTCAGTGGATAGAGCGTTGGCCTGTGAACTGAAGGGGCCCAGGTTTGATTCCCCTCAAAGGCATGGACCTTGGTTGCAGGCACATCCCCAGTGGAGGTGTGCAGGAGGCAGCTGATCGATGTTTTTCTCTCATCGATGTCTCTGACTTTCTGTCTCTCTTCCTTCCTCTCTGTAAAAAAAACAATAAAGTATATATTTTTTAAAGAATTGGAAATTTAGTAATAGTATAGTACCACCCTTTTTTCTAGTTCTGCTAGTATTTAGAGTTCTTCTAGTGGTTATCTTTATTATTCGAATAATAAACTTAAATGTTCATTTTTTTTTCTATCTGAGGAGACATATTAAAAGATTCTTAAAGCTTTCTTTTTAAAAATTCTTTATTGTTGAAAGTATTATATAGGTCTCCTTTTCTGCCCATTTATTCCTTCTAGCCCCTCCCCCCTACCCCATGCCTTCCATACACTATTGTCTGTGTCCATGAGTTATGTGTGTGTGTGTGTGTGTGTGTGTGTGTGTGTGTGTGTGTGTGTGTATGCACGGAGCCTCTAACATATATATATCCTATCTAATAAAAGAGTAACATGCAAATGTGACCATACCTTGGCTCCTGATTGGCTATGCTACCAGCCAATCAGGAGCGGGGGGCGTGACTGGGGCGTGGTCATGGCTTGTCTGGAAGCCAGTGAACACTTCCCTTCATGAATGCTTCACTTCTTGCCGGCGCCTCAAGCGCTTCACACCGGCACCGGCGGGAACGAAGCACTTCAGGCCAGGCCAGCTGGGACGCTTCGCTTCATGCTGGCGGGGCAGGACGAAGCAGGGACCACGCCTCTGCACGGGGTGTTTTCGAGGGCCTATCGAGCCAGCGGGAGAGGCTCGGTCCTTGAGGCATCTGTGGTGCGGGGAGGGCTGTTCCAGGACAACATCATACTTTCAAAGCAAGTTGTTTCCCACTTAAATATCCTCTGATGAGTATCTTTAAAAAAGAAGTAAATATTCAGCCATTGTCACACCTTGAAAAGTTAAGGTCATTTCTTAATATCACCTAATATCCACTGTACGTTCAAATGTCTTTGTTTCAAAGATGTCTTTTACCTTTGGTTTGCCCCCTCCGGAGGCTACCCAAGGTCTTATTTCAGCCCTGATGTTGGGCTGCTTCCCCCGACCATAAGTCCCCAATGCACTTCCAGCCAGAGTTAAAGGGGCTTCTCCTGTTTTTAAGGCATCGCCATATCCAGTGCCTGCCAGGTCTCTGTGAAAGCACTGCTCCTTAGGTCCGGGGTGCTGGGAGCTGAAGCAGAGAGGATGTGAGGCCCAACTCACCTAGGATGCTGGCCCCCCATCACCCCCTCCCAATTATCCTGGCCCAGCCTTCCCTATGCATACCTGCTCACGGAGCGTGAGGTGGTCGTGGCAGCGGGAGGGGAGGCGGGCAGGGTGCGTGGCCCCAGCACGAGGGAAGGAAGGCCTACACCCTACCCCAATCCAGAGGGGCTTGACAGGGGACCTCAAAGTGTACTTTCCGTCCTGGTGCTGGGCTAGGGAACCTCTGGCTGCTCCCCCTTCCACTCCCCCTGCCGGGCAGAACTTGACAGGGGACCACAGGTCATGTCCCTTACCCGGCATGGCTTGACAGGGAAACTCAAGGTGTGCTTCCCGCCCTGGTGCTGAGCTAGGGTACCTCAGGCTGCTCCCCCCACCTCAGCTCCAGGCTGGGGGACCTCAGGCAGTGCCTCCCACCTGGTGTGGCTTGACAGGGGACTGCAAGCCACACTCCCAACCCGGCAGGGCTTGACAGGGGAGGGGACCTCAGGGTACTCTTCCCATCCTGGTGCTGGGTTAGGTGATTTCAGACTGCTCTCTCCATATGACAGGGCTTGAGAGGGGGCCTCAAGCTGCACCCACACCCTGGCACCAGGCTAGGGGCCCTCAGACCATACCTTTTGCCCCAGAACCAGGCCAGGGAACCTGAGGCTATGCCCCACCTGCCTGGATGGGCTTGACAGGGGACCTCAGGCTGTGCCTCCTACCCAGCAGGGCTTCACAGGGGACCTGAGCTTGTGCCCCTGTGCCAGTGGGGATTGACGGGGGATCTGAGACTGTGCTCCTCTGCCTGGTGGGGCTTGACGGGGAACCTCAGGCCATGCCCCCTACCCACTGGGGCTTGGCAGGGGATCTCAAGTCGTGTCTCCCACCTGGTAGGACTTGATGGGGGACCTCAGGCCATGCCCCCCATCCTGGTGCTCACCAGGTGACCCAAGGACACCCCTGCCCTGCAGGGCTTGACAAGGGTTAGACTGGCAGGGTCTGGATCTACCCCAATGTGGGGGGGGGGGGGCTGGGGCTGGGTCTCCCTCGTGATTTTGAGGCACAAGTGAGTGAGTGGGGACTTGACTCTGGGTTCTGTGGTGCGCCCCAGACTTTGACAGGAAGAAGGTTTTCATACACATTTTAATAATTTTCTTTAGTCTCTGATACTTCTATTATAGAGAAAGAGCAAATAGCAATATTAAATTATTTCCTCTAATTAATACCCCTTTAATGTGCACAAATTTCGTGCACCAGGCCACTAGTGTGTGTGTGTGTGTGTGTGTGTGTGTGTGTGTGTGTGTGTGTGTGTGTGTATGTGTGTGCGTGTGTGTATTTCACTGATTGGGGCCAATTGGGACTTAGCCAGCTGGGGGGGAGGTGCCCAAGGAAGTTGGCCACTTGGGCCCACCCCCAATCAGGGTATTAGGGGCCTATGGGGCAGGGCTGGCTGGGAGGGAGGGGCCATTGATGATTGGCATCCAACCCTGTGTCCACCATCATGGTGTTGGGGGCCAATCGGGGCCTGGATCAGACTGGTTGGCTGCCATAGTGTGTATCATAGCCACCAGTCTTACCAGTAGTTCTGGTTGTTCCACCGTTCTGGTCGCTAGGCTTTTAAATATAGATATAGGTGATATAGATAGATATAGATAGATATAGATATAGATATAGATATAGATATAGATATAGATATAGGTGATATAGATAAAGTTTGTCTCTTCCCACCCACTCACCCAAAGCTGAAGTGCCTGTTTCATCTCTTGTGACTTGTTCCATTCCTAGTCTTTTCGATTCTTTTTTATGCTATTGGTTTTTTTTTAAATGTCTATTTTTTCTTGTTGTTGATTCAACATATAAATGAAAAGAAAAAAACCAACATGATCTATAGGGCTAGTAGCTGTGGTAAATTTTCTGCATTGTTGTGTAAGTTTATTTCAATGAGAACTTTCTCCCTTTAATGGGAATGTATTGGGAAGCAGGCTTCACTTTGGGGGGTTTATTCCAGAACTAGAGGCCCAGTGCATGAAATTTGTGTATGGGCCTTAGGCCTGGGCAGCAATAAGGGCTGATCAGGGCCTTCCTTTCCTTGACTGCCAGCTGCTGGTCAGGGACTCCTTCATTCCACGCCACCCCCTGGTGGTCAGCATACATCACAGTGAGCAGTTGAACTCTTGGTCAGTTGAACCATACAGTTTTGAGATAACCCAGATAAAATTCCAAACTTAGATTGTGTGTGTGTATTTTCACATTTTCATTTTTTAGAGTGCATATTAACCTTTTATTATATAGGATTGTATGCACCAAATTGCCAACATTGCCAAAGCATAGGCAGTGTTAGTTAGAAATGGCAGACTTAACTGAGGCTTGACATTAACTCTCAACTCTGCCCTGCTTATCTTTCACATTCCTACATCCATATTGGGTGCTTTCTGCATTCATATCCAGTGCTTTCTCCAGATACATGGTTTGTTTTCTCAGATGTTATCCTGGGGGCAAAAGCCATTCTCTGAGAAGGCATGCCCTGTCACTTGGAGAGGGCATGGGAGAAGGTGTTTCACAGGCCTGCACATTCTCAGTGGATTTTAATTAATTCCCAGGATGATTGTTCTGGGCCCACCCTTGCCCTTCATGTTCTGCAGGAATAAGAATTTACTGCTGGTCTTTGGAGATGCATTTTTCCATACTCTTTTGTTTGTTAGTCTGTGCCCTTTTATCTGCTCACTTTGTACCCAGTTTCTCAAACTTTCTGGTCTTCTGCTCATGCCTTTTCTCTTTATTTTCCTCTTGCACTGATATAATTTTATTATTTTTTAAAACAAAGAGAGAGAAGAGCAGTAGATTTGGATGCTTATAATATTATACTAAACTAGAGAAGAGCAGTAGATTTGGATGCTTATAATATTATACTAAACTAGAAATCAATATATTCTAAATATATTATAATTCATCTGGCTAAAAAATATTCATGATCACTTAGGTACAGTCCATCTTAAAAATGCCATCTAATGGGCTCTGTGCCTAAAGAGTCACATGTACTATGGCTTGCACATTGCAAAATCTCTTTTGGAGCACATTTTTGCTTGTTATTCATCTTATCCACTTAGTTCAGGTTATTTTAATTTTTACCCCAAACAATGTGAGTTACTTTTTTTCTTCCTTAGTATTAAAAATATAACCAAAGAAATTCTATCTACAAATGAAGCTATCATGAAAATTTAAAACCGTGAACTTGACCAAATATTAGAGGAAAGAACTTTGTCATTTCACTGTGCCCTGCAGCAAACCCTATGGCCTGCCATTTCTTGGAGATGACTGTTCAAATTGTGGATCAGGACCAGACAGCCCCTCACATGGTTGATCTGACACAGGCCTTTCTCCTGCTGCCTGCAGGCTGCCCAGGGAATCCTGTGTGAACTTCCTAAGCCTATTTCCATTTGGTGCTGAATATAAGTAAATATATGCAGATAACCATTAGAGGCATTTCTGATCATTGATGGCCCTTCTTGATCTGAAATCTCTTTCTCTTGCCCATAGAAGGGTTGGCCAATTCTTTGCTAGAATACAACAGGATCTGGTATATGACAACAGAGGAAGATAATAAATTAATATCTAGTGAGCAGTGGAGAAATGGCAGGTATGTTCTCTCTTCTCGTGGATGTGCCCAGTTGGACAAAAAGGAAACATAGTTGGAAAATCAGACAACCTATTTTAAATAAAGCATAATTATTTTCTTAATAAAGGATATTTTTATTATACTATGAGCTTTTTCTAGGCAAGTCATAGACTCAGAAATCTCAAGTAACAAAGAAAACTATAAAGTTAAATCAACACTTACTCTTCCATAATTTTTTACTATTTACATAGTGCCTTCTTTCAAAATGCTATTTATGCTCAAACCAGTCTAGCAACCATCATCTTTTCATTTATGGTAATGGAGGGAGACTTAAGTTGGGGTGGGAAAAACACAATATAATTTACAGATGATGTATTATAGAATTGAACACCTGAAACCTATGTAATTTTTTAAACCAATGTCACCCCCAATAAATTCAATAAAAAAGAAAAAAAGAATCCTAAAATACTGCTTTATATACCAAATTTTGCTAATGAAAATAGAATAAGTTAAATTTCATTATGTCTACCATATATGGACAAGGGATTGGAAACTGATTAACTTGACAACTATAGCATATACACCTAAATTGCCTACCTGGTTAATTAGGTTCTTAATGATTTATTTACTGAATTTGTTATACCTTTATTGCTGTTGGTATATATATATTTGTCTAAAATTTAGTACAAAGTATTTTTGGAGATTGTTTATATCCAGTAAATTAAAGTAACAGGAATTCAGTGGCAGCACTGTAATTTTTAGTAACATAATCCAGTTCATGTGTCTGCCTTGTGTTCCATATATGACTTCAGAAAAGGCATTTTGTCTTTCTAGGCATCAATCTTAATCTAGAAAATGGGGATAGCCTTTCCTGAACTGATTTACTATATCATGGGGCTATGATTCTAGAATCTACGCACTGGGAAGTGCCGTGGTTATTGATATGGGTTTTTCATGGACAGCCTACAAGCTGGTTAGGAGGCCGTGTGTTTCTATCAGGTGGTCTCTGTAGCCCTGTCCATAAAACCTACCACAAAAACAGGTGCATTTTATATCTGCACTGCCCAGCAGAGGAATCACAAGTGATACATCAGGATGTAAATGTTTACTTCTATTGAATTTTTAAAATGTTTTTACTGATTTTTTGGAGAGAGAGGATAGAAGAGGGAGAGAAAGAGGAATAAAAACACGCATTGATGTGAAGGAGAAACATCAATTGGTTACCTATAGGAGGGTATGTGCCCTGATCAGAATTGAACTGGAGACCTTTCCATGCATGGGACGATGCTCTACAAATTGAGCAACACCAGCCAAGGCTAAATTTGATTTTAAGTAAAATTCATGTGATAGAAAATAAGAATTACAATAAACATAATGCATTTTATTTAGAAATAGTTGTGTGTGTTTTTAAGGAGGCACAAATGATTATTGTATACATCTCCCTCTTCCCCTCTCTTGAAATCACTTCTCATTTCTATTGAATATACTATGTTCTATTTTCTTTATTGGTTTTTTAATTTAGTTTTTATTGTTCAGTTTATTAATTACATTGTTCCTCTTTTTTCCCCCTATATCTCCCCTCTACCCGGTACCCATCCCACCCTCCGCCCTCACCTCCTCCCCACTGTCCTCTTCCATAGGTGCATGATTTTTGTCCAGTCTCTTGCTGCACTTCCCACACCCCCTTTCTCCCCAAGAGTTTTCAGTCCATTCCCTCTCTATGTCAGTGATTCTGTTACATTCACCAGTTTATCCTGTTCATCAGATTATTAATTCACTTGATTTTTAGATT
Organism: Antrozous pallidus; assembly: GCA_027563665.1. Classification (NCBI taxonomy): domain Eukaryota; kingdom Metazoa; phylum Chordata; class Mammalia; order Chiroptera; family Vespertilionidae; genus Antrozous; species Antrozous pallidus. The sequence goes on from CM050521.1 coordinate 8,002,743, forward strand.
CATTTGTTGATAGATGTGTATTTGTTGTTCCTAATTTACACTTTTTATCTTTTTCTTCTTCCTCTTCTTAAAGAATATTTTTCAGCATTTCATATAGTATTGGTTTGGCAGTGATGAACTCCTTTAGCTTTTTCTTATCTGCGAAGCACTTTATCTGACCTTCAATTCTGAATGATAGCTTTGCTGGATAGAGTAATCTTGGTTGTAGATTCTTGCTGTTCATCACTTTGAATATTTCTTGCCACTCCCGTCTGGCCTGCATCGTTTCTGTTGAGAAATCCGCTGACAATCGTATGGGTGCTCCCTTATAAGTAACAAACTGTTTTTCTCTTGCTGCTTTTAATATTCTCTCTTTGTCTTTTGCTCTTGGCATTTTAATTATGATGTGCCTTGGTGTGGTCCTCTTAGGGTTCCTATATATTGGGGTTCAGTGCACTTCTTGGACTCCTAAGTCAATTTCTTTCACTAGGTGTGGGAAGTTTTCGGTCACTATTTCTTCAAATAGGTTTTCATTGTCTTGCTCTCTCTCTTTTTCTGGCACCCCTATAATTTGGATGTTGGTGTGCTTGAGGTTATCCCAGAGGCCTCTTACACTATCTTCAATTTTTTGGGTTCTTTTGACTTCTTGCTTTTCTGGCTGAGTGGATTTGCCCCTTTGTACTTCAAATCTTTGACTTGGTTCTTGCGGTCCTCTAGAATACTTTTAGGTCTTTGTATAATATTTTTTTTATTTCAGTCAGTGTATGATTAATTTCTAGCTCGTCCTTTTTCATATCCTCGAGGGTCTCGTTCATTTCCTCGTAGGTCTTGTTTATTTCCTTCTAGGTCTCATTAAGTTCATCGGCCATTTCTAGGAGCCTCTTGAAAAACCTTATAACCATGGTTTGAACTCTATGTCCAGTCGGTTTTTTTCCTCCATTTCTTTCATATCTAATTTCTTTCCATGTCTCTGCATGGTGGCTGCTTTCCTGAGTTGGTCGATTAGCTGTGTGGTAGATGTCCTCTAAGGGACAGTGGCTCAGCCTCCCCAGTTACCTGAGGTGGATACTCTTGCTGCAGCCTTTTATGGGTTGCACAGTCTTATTGAAGTTAAGCCTAGATTATTGTTGTTAGCACTAGGAGGTTTTGACCTCCAGGCCAATTGGCTGTGAGGGTCAGCTGTGCTCAGGTTGGATGGGCGGAGTCTCCAGGCTGAGCAGGCAGCGTCAGCTCCACCCTATGTGGCACCTGGGTTTCTGTGCTGGGTGGTAATGGCTGTAAGCCCCTCTGAGAGAAAGCTGTCATCAAGCTCTACCCACTGCTGGACAATTTAGCCTCTCCCCAATTGAGTCTGCACCCCCAAAGTCTCACTCAGGGTTATAAAGCCATGCAGTCTGGTGGTTTCCCTAAGGAGAGAGCAAGTCACGATTCCTCTCTGTGTGCTGGCCCACCTTATGCTGTTCCCAAGTTTATGCACACTCTCCACAAGCTTTCCTCCTCCACAAGCTCGCAGACCTTCGCAGTGCCTGAGTTTCAGCATGCTTCCCTACTGTCCAGTTTCACCCTGTATGAGTGTGGGTTCCCTGGACCTAGGAACTGGGGAATCAGCACAGTGGGATTCCTTTGTCTTTGCAGCTGTCCACCCTCTCTGCTTGCTCGGGCATGCAGGGATCCAAACCTCTGACTCTGCACGTATCTTCAGGGCTGCCCTCTGCCACTTCTCTGAGTCACAGTGTCTTGTCTTTACTTTTATTTGTGGAATTTTCACTCAGCCAGCTTTCCGGTGATTCTGGATGATGTTTGTTCTGTCGTTAAGTTGTAGTTTTGAAATTGCTGTATGGGATAGCAAGATAGGTGTTTCCCTACGCCGCCATCTTCATTCTATTGGTCTATTTTAATCCAAATCTGTAAATATTTCCTCCTTCTTGATTAATTTATTTTTTCTAACTTTACTTCCAAGCAGTGGTAATAGTCTATAATTACTTTTAACCTGTTCCTTTGGACTAGTAAGGATCCTACATTTAAGGATATACTGTTTTAGAATAATTCGTAGTCCCATCTAATAAAAGAGTAATATGCAAATTGACCATACCTCCACTATCCTGATATGCCATGCCTACAAGCCATGCCCGCAAGCCCATCAGGAGTGAATATGCAAATAAGCCCAACCAAGATGACTGCTGCCACAGAGGGAGCAGGAGGGAGGCTTGGGTTTCTCTGGCAACGGAGGAAGCCAAGCTTTCTGCCTGCTCTTGCTGGCCTAAGCCTCCACTCAATGCTACGAAGTTTTAATTATAGAAGATAAATAAGTCCCGACAGAAATGGTGGCAACCAAAAAGTTGGAGAGAGCTGGAGGCTAGGGTAGCCCCAGTGATGGAGGAAGCCAAGCTTCTGCAGCCCTGGCCAGCCTAGGCCTCCACTCCAGGCTACAAAGTTTCAATTATAGAAGATAAATAAATCATAGATACCAGGGTCTCCACTTGGGTCACCAGGGGACATGGCCAGCCTGCAAACCACCACAGGCCCCTCTCCCAGGAAGCCCCATGACCCAAGGGAAGCCCCACCCTGATCCAAGACACCCATCAGGGCAAGCCAGCTGGCTCCCACCCATGCACCAGGCCTCTATCCTTTCTAATAAAAGAGTAATTTACAGATTGACCATCAAGCCAACACACAAGAGTGCTGCCCCCATGTGGTCAAAGATCCTGCCCCCATGTGGACACAAGATGGCCACCACAAGATGGTCAGCAGGAGAGGGCATTTGGGGAGGAACCAGCCCTGCAAGGGAAGGCAGCTGGAGGCAATCAAGCCTGCATGGGAGCGCAGTTAGGGGTGACCAAGCCAGCAGAGGAGGGCAGTTGAGGCAAACAGGCTGGCAGGGGAGTGGTTAGGGAGTGATCACGCTGCAGAAGCAGTTAGGGGCAATCAGGAAAGCAGGCAGGCGAGCAGTTGGGAGTCAACAGTCCTGGATTGTGAGAGGGATGTCCAACTGCCCATTTAGGCCTGATCCTACCAGGATTGAGTCTAAACAGGCATGTTGGACATCCCTTGAGGGGTCCCAGATTGGAGAGGGTGCAGGCTGGGCTGAGGGACACCCCCCATGCATGAATTTCATGCACCAGACCTCTAGTATAATAATAAAAGTAAAAAATAACATTTCTAAGAAGTGATGCAGTATTCTATTATGTTAAAAAATTAATATCTTTTGACAGTAGCTTGATTGATATTTTTGTGAATGTCCATTCAGCTTAAGTGATTTCTTCACATAATGAGTTAGTTCTCATCTTTCCTTGCAAAAAATTGAGGCACCAAAGTGAACTTTGTGAACTTAATGATAAAACATTTGATAGTCATTGAGCTATTCTTTGTTTTTATTGTATTTAGTTTTGGTCACTTGGTTATAAATACTAGTCTTTGTTCAGTTCTTTGGATTTTGTATCAATGAATTCTATAAGCTTCAGAATATTGACTGTTAAAAATTAGAGTTGAATAGTTTCTGCTTTGGTTTTATTTACAGTTATTTAAATATAGAGGCTTTAAAATATTTTATTTTGTTGTAAGTTAAATAATTTCAAGCAGTTTTCAGGTAATTTTTAATATAACTTTTTAAAATGTTGGTTTTGAAAAGAAATGGAATTAAGAAAAGAAATCTTTAACTTCTAGTATTTTTGTTCATCATTTTATATTGATCATTATATCCCACATATGAGTGAGATCCTGTGATATTTATCTTTCTCTGACTGGCTTATTTTGCTTAGCATAATGTTCTCCAGTTCCATCTATGCTGTTGCAAATGGTAAACATTCCTTCTTTTTTATAGCAGCGCAGTATTCCATTGTGTAGATGTACCACGGTTTTTAAATCCACTGATCATCTGATTAGGTTGTTTCCAAATCTTAGCTGTTGTAAATTGTGTTTGCCGAAAAGCGAGACACATGTAAACATTTAGATAATAAAAAAAAATCTTACTGAACCATACAGTTTTGAAATAACCCAGATAAAAATTCCAAACTTAGATTGTGTGTGTGTATTCTCATAACTTTATTTTTTAGGGTGCAGATATTAAAGAATTGATAGTTCAAAATGTAAACATATTTTTGGTACATTCTTCTAGCCAGCAGGTTAGTACCAATTACGGAACAGACAGCCAACTTTGCATTCTTTTTTAAATATATATATTTTATTGATTTTTTTCACAAAGAGGAAGGGAGAGGGATAGAGAGTTAGAAACATCGACGAGAGAGAAACATCAATCAGCTGCCTCCTGCACACCCCCTACTGGGGATGTGCCCACAACCAAGGTACATGCCCTTGACCGGAATCGAATCCGGGCCCCTTCAGTCCACACGCCAATACTCTATCCACTGAGCCAAACCAGTTTCAGCTAACTTTTCTCATTCTATAAATGGGCATGCCATCATTTACTCATTTCTTTTTCAACAGTGAAGATTACTTTTTTCTCTCTTCCCTAATATGATAAATCAAAAAATGATTTCCTATCATTGTTTTAATATGTATTTTTTTGATATCAAGGAAGTTAAATATTTTTTGTTTATAGACTATTTGTTTATCTCTATTTAAGTCAATCACATGGGAATATGCATTTTGAATTTTCACATATAAGGTATTTCCCAAATTTTCTGGGCCCAGATCCCCTTTTGTAAAAGTTTCCTATGATTCACTTTTGGGAACACTATGTAATATGTTTAATTACCAGAATTTTTGTAAAGAAGTTATCTAGCAATAAAATGTATTAGGTTATAGTGAAGCATTTTGCAATGCAAGTAGATTCTACCTTTTATTATTTATATGATGCTAAAAAAGTTTAGACACTATACTAAATACGTATGAGTTGATTGATGCATTAAACATTGGCAGGTTAAAGTTCTCCACTTAAATTTATCTAAAAAAAGTTTTTATGTGTATTTTGGAAGCAAGCTATCGATGGGGTTACAAGGACCTATTTTATAAAATAGGTATTGTTCAGAAAACCGAAGGCACAAATAAACTAGTACACAGCTTTCAAACATGAATAACATAGTTGACTTATTGTTATGTATAAAAATGTGACCTGGCCCAGCCAGCAGGGCTCAGTGGTTGAGAATTGACCTATGAACCAGGAGGTCACCATTTGATTCCATGACAGGGCACATGCCCCAGTGGGGGCCATGCAAGTCAGTGGATCAATGGTTCTCTCTCACCATTAATGTTTCTCTCTCTCTCCCTCTACTGTCCTCTTTGAAATCAATAAAAATATGTAGATTTTTCTTTTAAAAAATGTGACCTCTTTTAACTATATATATTAAATGCATTTTGTTAGTTTAATTGTACTATTTAATTAATTTCTACACAGTCCCTCTACATAATGAAGTGCATAAAAAGCAAACTTTTAAGAATGAAAATTTCCAACTCACCTATAATATTTGCCAATGTCCCCTGAGGTTAATTGGAGATCAACTTAGGCAAATCATCTACTTTGGGCTATCCACACACTCTCACACCCACCCCAACCTAATTAGGCTATCAATCATAATTAGTAATGTTATACATTTTTCACAGCTGCCTTATCATTGTTTTGTTTTAACCAAGTTTAGCACATGGATGGAATTTAAATGTATTATTGAGCAGGGAAAGATCTTGACTATGTTGAATATCCTCATATTAAAGCTCTTTCATTGTTACATAACCTATATACAGAGCAATTGAGTAAGATAAATAAACAAAAAGTTTGCAAAAGCAGAAAATAACAGGTGACAGCCAATTCTAATAAGGGGATTATTTAAAACATAAGCATTGGGGAGCAAAACCTTTTGCTGCCAATTTTTTACTGAAGACTTCTGAAAGTATTTTAAGCAAAGTCTATATTCATAAGAATATGCATATGTTGAAATAAACTATGTGTTGACATCTCCTATTTGGGTGCAACTTCTGTTAAAATTCCAAAGACTAGTTTTAGATTTTCCTAGCTTTTAAATGCTAGTAGGCAGAATTAAAAAATTGTTGTGTGTACCTGGGCATACTTTGATATTCACTAAATAAAAATATTTTTCATGGTTGTAAATTTGTAGCAGAAAACAAGTCACAATCAAGAATTGGCTGACACCATAAAGCTATATACATTTTATTGAAATCAGTGAAGACACAGTGCAGATGGAGAATTAAAGAATGGTACACTTGAAAACCTATATAACTTTATTAATGAGTATTACCCCAATAAATTGAATTAAAATATAAATAAATAAATAAACACACTTACTTCAAACCCAGTATTTGTAGCCTTTAAAACTCTGATCATCTTTGCAAGGAGCAAGTGTAAATTATTTATAATATAATGAACTTACTAGGAAACAGCCGTAATAAGGAATTGACACTCTTATGATTCATAAAATTTAATACTTGCCCTAATTGGGCTTTCCTGCCTACTAACTGAAAGGTGAAAATCCTATGCTATTTTAATTTCTCTATCTTAATTATAATACTCTCTTGCTACAGGCTTTATGGTATTAACTTCCTATGTTGTAATTAACCACTACATATCTATATTAAATTTTCTATTTTCTTGAACCCACAAACCCTTTTCATTATATTATCAGAAAGAGAATATATTAAATTTTTACCTGATCACAGATCTGTGGCTCCAATGGAAAAAAATACTGATCTCTCAGAACTTTCTACCTAAAGGTAGTGAAGATTCCTTTTTTCACAAGCTGATCTATTTACTTTTCTGAAAGGAGTTTATGATAATGGCAGGACTAGAGGCAAATAAATCACCAAATACCAAGTTTAATAAACAAAGGGTAGAGATATTTATGTTTATATGTAATAGAGATGTCAATTGCTTTGTATAGATTTCATTCTTTTACTCACCATTAGTTGAATGTTAAATAAGGGGCAAGTATTCTGTTCAACCTTAAAGGAGAAGGATCAAACCCCAGTGTTTATTACTAAGAGATTATTGGATGGGGAGACAAAAAAGAAGGTGGAAGACTGACCAATTGCCTGATAATTATGACACAGTGTAGTCACTGATAGTGAAGAATGCAAATTGATATGGGCATGTATAAGAGCATTTCACATCCAGACTAGGCGTTTAAGGTGGGAGTCTTGGAGAAACGGGAAACTTCCCAGAATATGTGACATTCAAGATCAATTTGAAGGAGTTAGTCATAGAATTGGAAATATTACTGAGGCCAAGACGTACAATACAGTGAAAAAAAATAAGGCCAACTTCATCAGAATAAGGCTATGTAACAATAAGAAATAATTTAACTTTTTCTCTTCATACTGAAGGCATGTTCTCTATCTGAACACCTCATGCAGACTCTCAGGTGGAGAGCCTCGTCTCATCTTCAAAATACAGTGATTAAAAGACCTGGTGTCTGCCGCAATTATTTCTCCTCAGAAACATTACATTTCCCTCATATTATTAAAGAACGAAACCATGATTCCCTTGAAATGTTTTCTTTCAGTGAAAATCTCTTTTTCTTTTATTTGTTTTGTATTCCATAGCATCAAATTTATTCAATCAACATTTTTATGGCTTCATACTAAAACTGTTTCTAATTTTTGCAGTTATCAATAGTTCTTGCAGCTAACATTTATGAAGCTAAATTTTGGTTGTTTCCTCAGGATCAAATTACAGAATGGAATTACTAGATTATATATTAAAAGCTTTTGATATGTCTTGCCTACCAGAAAGATTGTTTTATAATTTCTAATGCTAGAATTTGAGAAAAACTGTTTGTGACTTTTTCCTAAATTCAATAATTCTTGTCTCTTTCTATCTGGTAATGGGTTTCCATTGTATCAACAATAGGTATAGAAATTGACAATTTCAATTTACCTTTATTTCCCAACATGATTAAAGAAATTATCATTTTATAAAATCCTTAATTTTCTCAGTACACTTTGCTTTGTTCCATAGATAAAAAATACTGAATGATAGTTCAGAGTAATTTAGTATTGCTTAGAAAAAACCTCTGTGAAAGTCAGCTTCTCTTGTTTCATCATTGCTGAGTTAGTGTTTGTGTTTGTTTATTCCACCTTTTTATTAAACTTATTGGGATGACCCTGGTTAACGGAATTATACAGGTCTTAGTTGCACAGTTGCATGTCACATCACCTGTACGCCGCATTGTGTGTGTTCCCTTTTCCTGGATTGTGTTGCATTGACCACTGTGTTGTGCTTCTTGGAAGTCTGAGTTTGTGGCAAGCAGTTGTCCAGTTTTCCCCGGCATCAAGCCTGAAGAAACAATGCTCAGACTGTGGACTGGAATATGAGAATAAGCTGTGTTTGGTGCCCAATGCTGTCAATGTTTCATGGTTTAGAGGCAAAATGGCTAATATCTAGAAAGTCAGCTGCCCCCAGGAGACAGTTTTTTAAATTGGGTCCCTCTTGGGCTGATTATAAAACTAACCAGCCATTTATCAACCCAGCCATTTGTATCTGACCATATAAATGAACATAATTTATGCAAATACAAGTTATTAAATGAATTACAGCCTAGTAGTATTCTATTGTGTAAATGTACCACAGCTTTTTTACCTACTCATCTACTGATGGGCACTTTGCTTCCAAATCTTGGCTATTGTAAAGTAAATAACCCTGCAAGGAACATAGAGGCGCATGTATTTTTTCAAGTTTGCGTATTTTTGTTTCTTTGGATATATTCCAAGATATGGAATTGCTGAGTCATAGGCAGATCCATTTTTAAATTTTGAGGTACCTCCAGACTGCTTTCCACAGAGGCTACACCAGCCTGTCTCCCCACCAACCGTGCTCGAGGATCTCTTTTACCCACATCCTCGCCAACACTTGTTATTTGTTGACTTATTAATGATAGCCATTCTGACAGGTGTGAGGTGATATCTCCACGTGGTTTTTTTTAACCTTTATTGTTGAAATTATTATATATGTCCCCTTTTCCCTCCACCCCCTTGACCTCTCCCAGTTCACCCCCACTCCTCACTTGAGGCCTTCACCAACCTGCTGTCTGTGTCCAGGGGTATGAATATGTGCATACAAGTTCATTGGTTGGCCTTTCCCATCAACCCCCTGCCCTCCCCTCCCCTCTGAGGTTTGACAGTCTGTTCAATGCTTCTATGTCTGTAGATCTATTTTTTTGTTCATCAGTTAATGTTGTTCATTACACAAATGAGTGAGATCGTGTGATACTTATTCTTCTCTGACTGGCCTATTTCGCTTAGCATAATGCTATCCAGGTCCATTCATGCTGTCTCAAAAGGTGAGAGATTCTTCTTTATGAAGCAGCACAGTGTTCTAATGTGCAGATGTACCTCAGTTTTTTTTTATCCACTCATCTGCTGATGGGCACTTAGGCTGTTTCCAAATCTTATCTATTGTAAATTGTGCTCCAATGAACATGCGAGTGCATATGTTCTTTCTGATTGGTATTTCTAGTTTCCTAGGATATATTCCTAGAAGTGGGATCACTGGATCAAATGGAAGTTTCATTTTTAATTTTGTTTTGGAAACTCCATATTGTTTTCCACAGAGGCAGCACCAGCCTGCATTCCCACCAACATTGTAGAAGGGTTCCTTTTTGTCTACATCCTCACCAATACTTTGTTTAATTTGCACTTCTCAGATGATTAGTGACACTGAGCATCTTTTCATAAGTTTTTTGACCATCTGTATGTCCTCTTTGATAACTGTCTATTCAGGTCCTCTGCCCATTTTTAAATTGTATTTTTTGTTTTCTTGGTGTGCTGAGTTTTGTAAGTTCTTTATAAATATTGGATATCATCCCCTTATTAGATGTATCATTGGCAAATATGTTCCCCTTTTATTGGGTTGTCTTTTCATTGTGTTGATGGTTTCCTTTTCTGTGCAAAAACTTTTTAGTTTGATGTAGTCCTATTTGTATATTTATTTTTATTTTTTCCTTGCCTAAGGTGAGGGAATACATGAGAAACCCTCATTTAACATCATACTAATTAGGCAAAAACTACAAGCATTTCCCTGATGATGGGAAACAATGCAGCAATGTCAATTTTCATCACTGTTATTCAACATAGTACTGGAAGCTCTTGCCACAGCAATCAGGCAAGAATAAGAAATAAAAGGCATCAGAATTGGAAAGGAAGAAGTAAAGCTGTCATTATTTGCAGATGACATGACACTGTATATGGAGAAACTACTAAAATAGATAAATGAATTCAGTAAAGTATCAGAATACAAAATAAATATCCAGAAATTAGTTGCATTTTTATATACCAGTAATGAATTATCAGAAAAGGAAACTAAGAAAATAATCCCATTCACAATAACTTCAAAAAAGAATAAAATACCCAGGAATAAACTTAAACAAGGAGCTGAAAGACTCATAAAACTATAGGACATTGAAAAAATAAATATAGGAAGATATAAAGAAGTGGAAGAATATAATGTGTCCATGGATGGTAGAATTAACATAATTAAAATGTCCATAATCCCCCAAACAATCTATAGATTCAGCACAATCCCTTTCAAGATACCAATGACATATTTCACATAACTAGAACAAATATTACAAAAGTTTATGTGGAACCACAAACAACCTAGCAATCCTCTCCAAGTTTGGAGGAATCAAACTATATTACAAGCCCATAATAAAAACAGACATAGAGATAAAAGGAACAGAATAAAAAGCCCAGAAATATACCCACAACTTTATAGTTAATTAATATTTGACAAAGGAGTCAAAAATATACAAGGAGATAAAGATAGTTTATTAGATCCATGCAAAAAAAAAAGTAAGAAAGAAAGATACTGGACCACTTTCTAATACCATACACAAAGATAAACTCAATAAACTCAAAATGGATGAAGTACATTCTCTAATTATTATGACAATATTTTCTTCATCAAAAAGCAATAACCAAAAGTACAAATATATTTGTAGTAGTTCAGCATCTTGCTTATCCCATTTTCCTCCTACCATTGATGAATGAATAATAGTTCATCTGATTAGATTCTCCCTTGCATGCGTATCCCAGGTATTTCGGAGAAGGTTACTGTTTTAGGGCCTAAACATTAGGATGATATTCTCAGGTAGTCTGGTTGTTTAAGATTTTAACAGTACTTCAGAGTTTGCTCTGTTAACAGATCTTGATGTCCTGGAAGAAGAGCTCGGTTGTGGGGCTCATTAATAAACAAATTTGAGTGTTACAGTGTCAGTCCTGACTTTACAGGTACCCATTGGTAACCTTTTCCATTTTGCTATAATGCAATCAGAGACACTGAAGTAGCAGACCGTTTTGTTTGTTAATCAGAAATCATTCAGAACATAGCAGTTTAAAAATAAAGCCTCATTGTTCCCTTTCTTTTTAATAAAAACAACTTGAGACTCTCCTCAATGCTCATATTTTAAGGTATAAATTATATAATTTAAATCATTGTTGCAAATGCAAAGTGGCATTTCTATGTATAACCTTTTGAAAAAGAATATGTTTATTTTATGTAAATCTGAAAGTTTATATTTAGTTACAAACTCTGGACATGAAAATATCATAACTTATTAGTATGTTTCTCTGGAAGGAGCAAGTAGTCCTTCCCAAAGCCCAGAAACCCTCCTCCTCTACAAGTTGACACCATTTTTTTGAAGGCAAATCCACTTAAATGTCACAAATATTATTTCACAGAATAAATTTTAAAATCTCTTTTAAAACAAAATATCCGTTTATCTATGGAGGTAACATTTGTTTTCTGGTGTCACAAACATTGCATTGCATTCTCAAGGCTTTATATCTTTGCCAGTTTATTAGGAAATATCATTATACTAGAGGCCTGGTGCACAAAATGTGTGCACAGGGGCGGGGGGATGTCCCCCAGCCCAGCCTGCACCCTCTCCAATCTGGGACCCCTCAGGGATGCCTGACATCCTTCTCACAATCCAGGACTGCTGGCTTCCAACTACTTGGCTGCCTGTCTTCCCGATTGCCCCTAACACCTTCTGCCTGCCAGCCTGATCATCCCCTGGCTGCCAGGGTTCAGAGCAGGGAGGGATGAATAGGTGGGCCACAGGTGATCTTTAGGGCAATGAAACTGTTCTGTCTGACACTGCATTAATGCTACATTTGTCAAGACCATAAGATGTTCAACACAAAGAATGAACCCTAATATAAACTGCAGATTTTACTTTTGTTAATAATGACTTGATAAAGGCTCATCAATGGGTAATAAATGTATCACATTAATTTAAGATGCTAATAATAAAAGAAGCTTTAATGTGGTGTGGCCAGGCCTGGGGGCGGCGGCGTGGATTTGGACCCCCGGCTGGGTCCGGGGCGGCCATCGGGACCCCCGCCGCTGCCCCAGGTTTGCCGAGGCCGGGCCTTGGGGTGGTGGCCTGGGTCTGGACCCCCTGCTGGCTCTGAGGCTGAGATTGGACCCCCGCCAGCCCAGCGGCCACCTTGGCCTGCTGGCACCGCCCCTCACCTCGCAGGTGCCTCAGCCCTGCCCCCTACTTCTAATTGGCTGGTAGCATAGTAAGGGTACAGTCAAATTTACATATTACTCTTCTATTAGATAGGATATTGCTAATTCTGCAGGAGGCTCTGACATTCAGGCCTCACCCTAAATGCCAGGAATCATGGCAACTATGTCTCACCAGTGTATCTCCAGGCCTGGTGACGGGCTACAGTTGTGTAATTTGTGTCCAGACAAGAATGCCAGGTCATCTGAACATGGACCAAAATCCAGGCCACTTTCATTCCCCAAGCCATGTTCTTGAGATAATAAATTTGTCCAGGCTATTTTTACAACACAACAATGAAACCTGATGTTTCCTTTGTTTTTTAATTAAATCACTTTGGGGCTCCCCTCAAAGCTCATGTTTTTAAGGTATAAAGCACTTTCTGGGATTATGGTGGCTGTTTGGTTGGGATAAACAGCTTTCAATCAAGTATAAAACTTATAATATTCTTTCAACCAACAGGTATGCAAGAGTCAATTTGACTGAAGTAATAAAGTAGGTTTTTCTCCATGGAAATGTGTATTGTAAACTTAATGATTGTCTCATCTCGTCATGTCAATATGGAGAGTGGATGATTATAACTCAGACACAGTGCAGAATGGGGTTCCTGTGAACTCTGCCTTTGTCAGCGTCTCACAGTATTCTCATATTTTTGTATGTCCAATAGTTATCCTACTAAAGAGTTTGTGTTCATGTTTATTTAAGCATTACATATAGATTATCTTTCTATCATCTATCTATCTATCTATCTATCTATCTATCTATCAATCATCTATCATATATATACTAGAGGCCCAGCACACAAATTCGTGCTCCAGTGGGGTCCCTTGGCCTGGCCTGCGGATCAGGCCAAAACCAGCTCTCCAACATCCCCCAAGGAGACCCAGATTGCGAGAAGGCGCAGGGCAGGCTGATGGACCCCACTGGTGCACGATCGGGGCCAAGGAGGGACACAGGAGGTTGGCCAGCCCAGGAGAAACTGCTGGAGGGCTCCAAGGTGTATCCAGCCATCTCACTCAGTCCCGATAGGCTGGACCCTAGCAGCAAGCTAACCTACTGGTCAGAGCATCTGCCCCATGGTGGTCAGTGCACATCATAGCAACTGGTCAACCAGTTGACTGTCTGTCCCCTGGTAATCAGTGCATGTCATAGTGAGCAGTTGATTTGCCTTAGCATATCATTAGTATATTATGCTTTGATTGGTTGAACAGCTGATCAGATGACCGAACACTTAGCATATTAGGCTTTATTATATAGGATGTTAACAGATCTTGACATCCTAGAGGATAGATAGAGATAGATAGATGGATAGATAGATAATAGATAGATAGATAGATAGATAGATAGATAGATAGATAGATAGACAGATATAAATCATTGCTAGAAGAAAATTTAATCCCTATAATACTAGGGCTCTTTAGATTCTGTTATCATAATCATAAATATTCTTGTGGTCAAGATTTTTAGAAAAAAATGGATGGATAGTTCTGCCTGGAAGCATTGGGTTTACATTCTAAGGTAAAGCAAACTAGGGCATCTTTCTTCCTTGTTAAAGGCATCCAATTTTTCTTGATTGAAAGACACACTTTCATATTTCAAATATTACTGTAGGTGACTGACTATAAGTGTGGTGGGCTTTTTGCATGCAAAAACTAACGTTAAGTAAGCACTATATGTATGCTGAATGGGGCCTTACAATTTAAGAATTATGATTTCTTAGTATGTTATTCCATCTGTTATGCTTGTGAATGGCAATTTTGCTCAGCCTATAGTGTAGGGAAGAGTGATTTCTGTAATGCTGGGTGACTGATTTTGAATTTGATGTTTGTTTGTGTTATTTAGATTCACCTGTCTTTAATATGAATGTATTAATGCCATTTATATTTTATAAAGAAAAAAATTTGTTACTTACTTATTATTATTATTTTAAATCCCCACCCAAATGTATTTTCCATTTTTTAAAATGTTTTTATTTTATTTATTTGTTTGTTTGTTTCTTTCTTTATTTATTTTTAGAGCATGGAGGGGATGGAGAAGTGGGAGAGAGAAAGAAAAACATCGATGTGAGAGAGGCACATAGATTGGTTGCCTCCCACACTCATTCCAACCAGGATCCAGCATCAAACCTCGACCCTTCAGTTCAAGGGCCAACACTCTACTCACTGAGCCAAATCCGCCAGGGCTGTTATTTAATTCAAATACACATAACATAAATAGTAGCATCTGAAGTATTTTTAAATTTTTCTTTATTGTTGAAAGTACTACAGATGTAATATGTTCTTAAAAATAATATGTCCACCTTTTCCCCCATTGACATTTCCTCCTACTCTGGCCCCCACTCCAGGCCTTCACTGGATTATTGTCTATTTTTAAGTGCACAATTCAGTGCTATGAAGGATAGTCACATTATTGTGCAACTTTTTGACCTTGAAAACTGAAACTTCATCCTATATAATAAAGAGGTAATATACAAATTAACCCTCATGCCCTCATAAGATGGCTGCCTACAACCAGGCCAATAGGGTGGTTAGTGAGGGATGTGACCATATGACTGAACAAACAGGCTGACCCGGCTGTCAGGGGGGTTAGTAAGGGACTACCAAACAACTGAACAGCAGGGGCTGACCATGCTGGCAAGGGAGGGGGACATGAGAGGCGACTAGGCCCCTGGGTGGGACAGTTAGGAGTGATCAGGCCAATGGGAGGGGCAGTTAGAGGTGACCAGGCCAGCAGGGTGTCAGTTAGGAGCAACCAGGCAGGCAAAAAGGGTGCAGTTGGGGGTGACCTGACCAGCAGTGGGGGGCAGTTAGGGGTGATCAGGCCAGCACACAGAGGCAGTGAGAGGCAATCAGGCCAGCCCGGGGGTGGGGGGCGGGCAGTTAGGGGTGACTAGGCAGGCAAGCAGGTGAGCGATTAGGAGCCAGTGGTCCAGGATTGTGAGAGGGATGTCCTGGATTGGAGATGGTGCAGCCTGGGCTGAGGGGACCATACCCATGCATGATATTCATCCACCAGGCCTTTACTATACAATAAAAAACATAAGCTTTATTTTAAGAATTATATATATATACTAAAAATACATTAATTAAAAGTATATAACTATGCAGTTTTATAAAATGAAGACACTTATGTAGCCACCATCCAGATTAGAGAAATGAATGGAATAAGTTAAATTCACTTATTCATTCTGATAATCTGTAGATTCTTTTGGATTTCCTACATATCCAGACATGCTGTTCATGAATAATAATACTCTTCTTTTTTTGATTTAGCGACTTACTGTCTAAGACTTCCAGGAGAATGATGAGTAAATTTGGGGATTAAAAACATTGTTGAAAACAAATTTGGGGATAATGGACATCTTTGTTTTATCCCCTATCTTTGGGGAGGCTTTATATATTTCTCTGCTGGTTTTGATGTTTAATGTAGTTTTCTGCAGCTGCTCCCTGAGATTAATGAAGTTCCCATCTATTCCTAATTTGCCAAAGGTTTTCATCCTGAAGAGATGTTAAATTATCTCCATTGTGTTTTTTCTGAGTAGAGATTATATTTTATTTCCTCCTTATTTTATTACTAGTAGCCAATTGCGCAATATCGCACACAGGAGGCCGCCCGCTGCTTCCTCGGGAGACAGCTGGAACGCAGTGCGCTGCCGGGCACTGCGCCCAACCCCCCACCCACCCACCCCCCCACCCCCCCACCCCCCCACCCCCCCACCCCCCCCGCAGGAGGTGGAGGGCCCCGCATTCATTCGGAGGGAGGTGGAGGGAGCAGGAGGGAGCCCTGCTGCTTCCATGGGAGGCGAGCCCACTGTGTCCCCTCTGGCCGGAGCTGGGCCACCGAGGCTGTGGGCCAGCCCCGTGCCTGTGCGTGCACTACAGCGCTGGGGGCCGCCCCCACTGGGTGCAGTGAGGAACAAGCATCCCACCGGGCTGCTCGGCTGCCCCCTCTGCGGCCACCCGCACCCCCGGGACTCGGGACTCCGGGACGGAGAGGAGTGACACCGCCATCTCGCAGCTGTGGGCGCCATCATCTTTGTGACAGAGTGATGGTTAATTTGCATATTACCCACTTATTAGATAGGATTATTAGGATTGTGGTGAGTTATATTAATTGATTTTAAATTACTAAACTAATTGTATGGAAGATTTTTGTATAAGAATTGTATTATTTCTTAAGTTTTGGAAGAATTCATGGTAAACTTGGCCTACATATTTTTTTGTGGGACAGTTTCTAATTCAATTTTTTTAATAAATGTGAGATTATGTTTTATGCTACTTTTTCTAAGGTGTTTCCAGGAACTTGTTTAGTTTACCTAAAATTTAGAATTCACTGGCATAAAATTTTTCACAATATCTTTAGATTTTAACACTTACACAATCTGTAGTAATGTCTCATTTTTCACTTAGACTATAGGTTACTTCTATCCTTTATTTTTATAAGATCAGTAGGATAACGTTATATCAACTGGTGTTGTTTTTTAAGAAACAATTATTTTGTTGATTTTTCTCTATTACATTTTTAAGACAGGGTTTACTCTAAAAAATTATGTTTTATTTATTAAAGCAACATTACGTTTACAGAAAAAAGTAAGCAGAAAGTACAGAAAACTCCCATTTACTCCTTCCCCTGCTCCTTGTTAATGTGGTACATTTGTTACAATTGATGATCTAATATTAGTACATTATTATTAACTAAGGCTCATGATTTAAAATCTCTATTGTTTTGCCTTTTCCAGAACATTATGTAATTGGAATTAAACAGCACAGAGCCTTTTCAAATTGGTTTATTTTACTCAGCAATATACATTTTAGGTTCCTCCATGTCTTTTCATGGGTCATTTTCTTTTTTACTAAATACTCCAGTATATGGATGAACCACAGTTTGTTTACTCATTCATGCATTGAAACAAATCTTGGTTTCTTTCAAGTCTTTTATCACATATGCCCAAGGCAGTTTTTCATTTTAACAATGCCCAACTTAGCAATTTTTTTTTTGACGAATTATGCTTTGGGTATTATATCTGAAAGCTCATTCCCCACACCAGGGTCACCTATATTTCCTCCCGGTGATCTTCTTACTGTTTTAAGTATTGTGTTTTACATTATGTCTGAGATTCAGATGACATGCTTTTTAAATTTTATTTATTTTTCTTTAAATTATTATTTCTTTTATCCTACTTTCTTTGGCTTTAATTTACTATTCTTTTTTAATCTACCAAGGTAGAGTTTTGTTAGTTTCTACTGTATGTCCTTAAGACCATAAATTTCCCTCTAAGCATGATATTAGATGTATCTCACAACTTGATGTAGTATCATAATCATGTATCTTCTAATTTTCATTATGATTCTTTAAACCAATATGTTACTTAGTCATTTTTATGTCAAAATATTTTAGGATTTCTTAAATTATCTTTTAGCACTAATTTTTGAAATAGTAAGGAAACATATATGATTTCAAGCCTTTGAAATTTGTTGGCACTTGCTTTATGGCTCATGTTGTGATCTGTTATAATACAGTTTCTTTTGCCCTAGAAGGTGCTCATTTGCCATCATTTTGCTTATATTTATAGATAGACGAGAGGTCTGGTGCATGAAATTTGTGCATGGGGGATAGGAGATGTCACTCATCCCAGCCTGCACCCTCTCCAATCTGGGACCCCTCGAGGGATATCCGCCTGCCCCTTTAGGCCCGATCCTGGTAGGATCCCAGTAGGATTAGGCCTGAATGGGCAGTCAGAAAATCCTCCCCTCTCAATCCAGGACTGCTGGTTCCCAACTGCTTGCCTGCCTTGCCTTCCTCATTGCCCCTAACTGCTTCTGCCTACCAGTCTGATCACCCCCAACCACTCCCCTACCAGCCTGATTGATGCCTAACTGCTCCCCTGCCAGCTCGTTTGCCCCTACTGCCCTCCTCTGCAGGCCTAATCACCCCGAACTGTTCTCCCCTGCAGGCCTGGTCCCTTCCAACTGCCCTTCCCTGCAGGTCTGGTCACCCCAACTTCCCTCTTCTGCCAGCTGGTCACCTCAAACTGCCCTCCCCTGCTGGTTGATCATCCCCAACTGCCCTCCCTTCAGGCCCATTCCCTCCCAACTGTCCTCCCCTGCTGGACATCTTGTGTCCACATGGGGGCAGGATCTTTGACCACATGAGGGCAGCTATCTTGTGTGTTGGAGTGATGATCAATCTGCATATTACTCTTTGATTAATAGGATAGAGCCTGGTACATGGGTGGGGGCAAGCTGGTTTTCCCAGAGGGTGTCCCGGATCAGGATGGGTCATGGAGTGGCCCGGATGAGGGACCTATGGTGGTTTGCAGGCTGGCCATCCCCTCCGGTGACTCAAGTGGAGACTCTGGTATGTGGGATTTATTTATCTTCTACAATTGAAACTTTGTAGCCTGGAACAGAGCCAAGCCTCCTGTTCCTTCCGTGGCCATAGCCATTTCTGTTGGGATTTATTTATCTTCTATAATTGAAACTTTGTAGGCTTAAGCAGAGGCCAAGGCAGGCCAGGGCTGCTGAAAGCTTGGCTTCCTCCATTGCTGGGAGCAACCCTAGCCTCCTGTCATCTCCAGCTCCATGGCTGCTGCTATTTTTGTTGGGATTTATTTATCTTTTATAACTGAAAATTTGTAGCATTGAGTAAAGGCCTAGGCTGGCCAGGGTGTGTGGAAAGCTTGGCTTCCTCCTGCTCTCCAAGCCTTCCTCCTGCTCTCTTTGTGGCAGCAGCCATCTTGGTTGGGGTTAATTTGCATACTTGCTCCTGATTGACTGGTGGCTGTGTCTTGTGGGTGTAGTGGAGGTACTCTCAATTTGCATATTACTCTTTTATTACATAGTGTAGATAGATATATATGTGTGTAATAACTAGATTATATATCCATTATTTTATTCATATCTTCTATAATTTAATCTAATTTTTCTGCTTATCTGGAGTTATTGAGATTAGTGTTTTAACATCCCCTATTGCAGCATTATTTTCAATAGCCAAGATTTGAAAGTAGCTCAAGTGTCTTCCAGTAGATGAGTGGATAAAAAAGCTTTTTTTCCACATTTACACAGTGGAATACTACTTAGTTATAAATAATTGGGAAATCTTACTCTTTGTGACAACTTGAATAGACCTGGAGATTATTATGCTAAGTTAGATAAGCCAGTTCAAGAAAGCCAAATACCATGATTCCACTTATATGTGAAATCTGATGAACAAATCAAACAAACAATAGAGACATAGATACATAGACCACTGTCAGAAGGAAGGAGGGATTTGGGGCCAGGTTGAAAAAGATAAACGGATTAAGCAAAACAAAATCTCAGAGACACAATATGATGATTACCAGAAGGAAAAGAAGGTGGGAAAGGTAGAAGAGGTAAAGTGGGTATAAATGGTGATGGAAAAAGGCTTAACTTTGAGTGGTGAACACACAATATAATGTACAGATGATGAATTATAGAATTGTACACTTGAAACCTATATAATTTTATTAACCAATATCACCTCAATACATTCAATAAAATGAAATAAAATGTGTTTCTTATTATAAATGTGGAATTATCTGTTTCTCTTTTCAGTGATGTCATTTTTCTTTTATATCTTTTAAAGTTATACTTCTGGTTGCAGGAATACTTAGAATTATTATGTCTATGTGGTAACTTAAATGTGTTATTATTCTGAAATATTTTTAATCTCTGTAACATTGCCTTAAAAGTCTTCTTAGCTTAAAATCTTCTTTTCTGATATTAATATACATAGGTACCTTTGCCCTGGCCAGTGTGGCTTAGTTAGTTGGTGCATCCTCCCATACACCAAAAGGTTGCAGGTTCAATCCCCAGTCAGGGCACATGCTCAGGTTGCAGGTTGAATCCACAGTCAAGGTGCATGCTGGAAGAATCTGATAGATGTTTCTCTCTCAGATCTCTCTCCCTCTCTCTCTCTCTCTCTCTCTCTCTCTCTCTCTCTCTCTCTCTCTCTCTTTCTCCATCCCTCTCTTTCCCCCTTCCTCTCTCTGAAATAAAGTCAAATATATATATATATATATATATATATATATATATATATATATATATAGGTAGGTAGGTAGGTAGATAGATAGATAGATAGATAGATACCTTAGCGTATCCCTAAAAACTGTATACACACTTAACAATCAGTTGATAATTTCTTTTCAGATTTAGCACATTGGGATTGACTCAAAGTGTGTTTAAATATATACAATATATTTTGAATAACATGATTGC
Source organism: Antrozous pallidus (assembly GCA_027563665.1). Taxonomy (NCBI): domain Eukaryota; kingdom Metazoa; phylum Chordata; class Mammalia; order Chiroptera; family Vespertilionidae; genus Antrozous; species Antrozous pallidus. Next base: position 8,023,438 of record CM050521.1, read on the forward strand.
CACAGCTTATAAGAGATCCTAAAATGTTCTTTGGTCATTTTGAATTTAGTCTCCAGGAAGAAATATTTGCTGTTTTTAAATAGTTTATTATAGAGAGAATAATATGTTATTATATATTCCCTGTATTCGAATGAATAATCTGAATTTCATCCCAGAAACCTACTTCAATTCCATTAGTCAGGTTGCTATTTTCAATGTCAATGAGAACAATAAAATCTTAATAACACAGGGTGCAGCAAATATAGGCTTACAGTTGTGAGTACCTGAAACACAGTTTATTTTTGTATTATTATTTTCTAATTATCATATTTATTTTCTCTGCAAACATCTGTAAAGCTACTTTTGCCCCGCCTTGTTTTCCAATGTTTTCAATGCTTCTAAGAGCTCATCACAAGCCATACAATCATTAATGAAAAGTAAAAATTTTATTAACACTTATTTGTTTTAATCACCTTTAATTAAAGATCATTGTATTCAAAATACAAATCTAAGGAATCTAGAAATTGTTCCAAAAATGCAATCAAGTATATACTGATAGTTACAAATATAGAGTACTATGTAATTGTAATATTAAGACATTATGAAATTACTTCACAGTTATTGTTGAATAGCCTTAAAAATTACATAAAACATGGACCAATTTGTGGTTTGAGTGCAGGAGATTCACACACTGGGGTCATCATGGCATGGATTCTGATCACCAGGCCAGTGCGTGTTCCTAAAGAATGACTCTGCAGTCTTTGTTTGTTTGTCATATGGGACGTTGTGTTCAGCTAGGATGCCAGTTTTCCCAGTGCTGCCTCATCAGTGTCAAAAAGTAAATTGAATGATATGAGGTCATCAGAGGCACGACTCAGGTACAAAGACATCAGAGATGTATTCATTAACATCAACACTTGATTAACTGTAATGGATTGCAGTACTGCCATCGATAAACATTTGCTGTCCTAACGATCAATCAATTGTTAACAAAGAGATGCAAACTGCCTGATTTGTCAGAGGAAGAATATTTCAGGTGGTGTCTGGACAGCTGGCTGGCAACTTTTTTGAAGATGTTTTATCATTTTGAATTAATAGATAAATTTTGTTAAATTTTATAAAATTAAAGATTTAAAAATTTTAAATGATTTTACATTAAGGATGATTGGCCTGTGGTTAATATATTGTATAATAGGTGACTTATTTTGCATACAAAAATTTAGATTTATAAGTGATTTTATTTTTACTAAGGGAGAGAAGGCAGAAAATTAAGGCCTTAAAGATTAAAATCCTTTCAAATAATTAATTTCTAAAAAAACAAAGTTTTATGTTGATATTTGTTGTAAATCAGTTTGTAGCCTTTGGATCTCCTGCATGGTGTTTTAAAAGTTCTTAATTAGAAACCAAATAAGTTTGATCAAAGAGTATGGACTTTAAGGTGAACAAACGAAGCCAGCTGCAAGGGCTTTAAGGGGCTGCAAGGAGCTGAAAAGGGCTGTGAGGGCTGAGTCCCTTGCACAAATTTCATGCATCGGGCCTCTAGTTAGTAATAATGTATTGTATACCTAAAAATTACAAAGAGAATTTATCTTAAGTATTCTCACCACACACACACACGCGCGCACACACACACACACACACACAATGGTACCTGTGAGGGGTGATGAATATGTTAATTAGTTATATGCTGGTCATTTCATAATGTATGCCATATATCTAAACACCACCTTTTACACTCTTTATACAGGGTAGTGGCAAAAGTAGGTTATGGTTGTGAGAACACAAAACACAGAATTTATTCTAATGTTATTGTATTATTTTTCATCTAAACAACTCTAAACCTACTTTTACCTCACTATGTACACAACATTTATTTGTCAAAAATAAATAAATTTTAAAAGTCCTCAAAAAAAAGAAAAAAATAATAAAAATTGATCTGAAGAAGCAAAGAGGGAGAGACTTTGGAAGTGTCAAAGATCCAAGAATGCTTTCAACATGTTGTCTGAAATCAATGAGCATTTGTAGCATTATGTATGGAATCTATGTTCTTAAGACTCTTTATTCCCAAAATGTCTTTTAATATGTCCATCATTACTTATGCTTGTTTTGGGAGAAGGGGCATAATTTCCACTCCTAACTGGCATATAAATGTTTTTACAATTCATTTGAAACTAAATATTTTGAGATATTTTAAAGTAAATTTGAATTATAAAAATATTATTGCTATAAAATTCAGTTTTCTGACAAAAACTAATAAATATTTTAACATAGAAAATTCATAAATAGCTTCCTAAACTTTGGCTTTGCAGGAGAAAATATAGTTGTTTCAAGTGTTAAGGCTGGTAGTTAGATTGCATATTAAATTTACTCAGCACAGTCCTGGTTTATAATTACCTCTTCTGGTAGTATTGCTTCATTTAATGTCACACTTGTCCTAATAATTAATTCTATAGTCACCCTATTGATAGCCACACCTACTTTTTTAAATAAAGATTCCTTTAAATCAAGTATTCAGAGAATGGAGCTCTTAGGGACATTGAGGACTCACCAAAATTAAACCATAGTAAAGGTGGTGAAGAACACCTTGAATTTTAAATAATTTAAAAAAGACATTCAAGTTCCAATTCTTATTTATTTTGTCAAAAGTTTTTATTTTCCTGAGCCCATAAGAAATGGATAACAAGTGTAGTATCTAAGAAAGGACATGAGAAATGTGAAAATGTTTTGAAAAATTTTAAATGCTATATAAATTATATTAACAAACCCACTGTATGGTTTAAATTAAAATTTTACTTGTAAAGAGCACAGAGTTAAGTAAAGTATACCAGTAATTATAATGCAGGAGGGCAAACTGTGCCCTTGAAACTCACTTTCATGTATTTTATCTTACTATTATATCCTTCCAGTCGAGAAAATGACCCAAAATAGTGGAGGATGCCAAAAGTAAAACAAACAAACAAAAACATGTAGTCATCTTAATTTCCATTTCTATATAAAATATGAACACTTTATATGCAATTTTAATGCAATGATTATGATAAAATAGTATTCACATCTTATAGGTTTAACCCTGATAACTTATGAGAACTGTTTTTTGAACGACTGTTATGTGCAAACATATTTTTTTAGATTGTGGAAGATCAGAGTGAATACAGCCAAATTACTTCTCTATTCTGGTTTATGTATGTGCAGGCATACATAAAAAGCAGAATGAGAAAATAAAGTGAATACATGGCAAAGGAACAATATACTGCTAATCTGAGCATTCTGAGCACCATTTCAGAGTTGGCTCTTATACTGAGTCTTGAAGGAAGAAGAAGGTTTGGGTAGATCGAGGTGTTGTCAAAACAATGCACTCCAGGCTGAGAGATATGAAAAAACAAAATTGTTGGAAAGCCAAGTGCTCAGCGTGCTCACAGGTGGCCGATGGCCACTGGTAGTGACGCAGGTTGTGACGAGGTATCTGAGGAGGCGGACCTGGAAAGGGGTGATAGATCTTTTAAAGTAAGAAAAAAAATATTTTCTGTAGGATCAAGAAATCTTTTTAGTGTTTGATGAGGGCAGTGACATGATGAGATTTGTATTTTTGGATAGATAATTCTGGCAACAATAAGTGGTATTGATTGGAGAAGGAAAACATGAGGCTGGAGACCACTTCAGAGACTGTAACAATAGGCCAAATGACAAATGGCCAAGTATAGAATTGAGACTTAACGGAGTATAAATGGCAAAGTGGGAGCCAGATTGGAGAGGCATTGTAGAAATGATTGGGCGGTAGTTACTGAACTGATTGAAAATGCAATTGAGTTAGCGGAAGAAGGAAAAATTATCTTGGAATATTGAGCTTGGCTGACAGAGAAGATAACGGTGCCATTCAATGAGACAGGATGCACAATAACAAGCAGCTTTGCTGATTCAGGATTAAGCACTGAGTTTGGGTGATATCTACTTATTTGTATGTGTACAACTGACAGTTTTATTTCAGATCTTGAACTCAGAGAAGGTAGGTACATATGTTTCACAGGCTAGAAGATAAATTGACCAAAGTCAACTCACAGTCACAGTCAAAAAAGAACCAGGATTTCAGGAAATATCCACTATTCTCAAGATCCATGAAAAAACGTAAACACTTTGTCTAATTGGAGGCTGTTCTCTTATTCTGAGCCATTCAGTCTGTGATAATCAAATAGCTCATTTAGCTAACTGTGTGTGGCTAGTTTTTGCAGCAATCCGAGTGCTATTCCTTTTGCCCTCTCCTCGTTTGTTCTTTGTACATATAGTCAGAAATAGCAACCTGATTGGAAACTGAGCAGGATGTTGTAGAGGGAGCGTTGATAACATAATTCATTATTTTCCAGAAGGGGCATCCCCACAAATAAAGCCATAGAGGTGGAGTGAGCAAAGAGCCTTGGTAATAGTGTATTTAGAGTGAAGTGGGTTTTCTGTGCCATATTAGTGATCAAACTAGTATTTACAAAGCCAGGTACTGTGCTAAGAATCATCTTTTTAATACTACAATTAATGGAATTTTTGTACAGCAGTTCCCCCATTTCTCCACAGGGGATGCATTCCAAGACCCCCTGTGCATGCCTGAAACTGCAGGTATACTATGTTTTTTTCTAAACATATATATCCATGGTAATGTTTATTTTATAAATTAGGCAATAGCATGATATTAACAATTATAACTAATATTAAGTAGAGCAATTATAACAATATATGGTATCCAAAGTCATGTGAATGTGGCCATTTGTTTTGGGAAATCCGTTGTTGAAGGCTTTGTATAGACTCAGTGCTTTCTGGTGCAACACATTGCCGTCAGTCAGAACACTTTTCTGTTCACATCTGCCACCGATAAATTTCGTGCCTTTTTCCATCCTAACTAAGCAATAATTATGCACTGTGGGCCATAAGTTTTGCATTTTGAGGCGTGGCAGTAAAACTAGCACAACTTTCGTTTTCCTTCTTTACAATTTCATGGATAGAAGATTCATTCTTGCCATTAGATCTTAGCAACCTCAGAACTTGATTTTCTTTTATTTCCTTAATTTTAGAACTTTCACTTTTCACTTAAGGGAAACACTTTACAATTTCTCTTTGATATATCTGAAAAGCCAGCATCTTTATTCCTAAACTTTGGGGTTATTTGAGTACAGCACTACAGGACAGCACCAGATTTCATTTCACTACTCAGAACAGATCATAATTTAAAATGCATGAGTTGTTTATTTCCATTTTTATTTAACATTTTCAAACCTTGATTGACCTTGAGTAACTAAAACTGTGGAGAGTGGAAACTAGAGACAATGGGAAACTAATGCAATATTATTGCCCATTTTACTTGTAATGAATCTGAAGCAGAGAGAATTTAGATGAATTGAGTACAACAGCATTGCTATTGAGACCTGGGTCATTCTGGAGCTGATTCTGGAGCCTCCCCTTCTAACACCTGTGCTCTGTTGTTATATGAAGATGTCAGGGCGGAGGGGAGAAAGGATTCTGTCATTATCTAACCAGATGAAAGTCTGACGAAAATTGGGATCATGCCTGTTTATTTTATAAAGCTATGGATGCAGAACTGAAAATGTTCAATCTTAACCATGTTGGGTGGATACTTTTGTAAACCTATCGATAATCCACCAATACTAACTGTTGATAAGTACAAAGCTAAATACATTATTACTTAAGAAGGACAAAATGGGAAAATGGAGAAAAAAGAGAAGAAATTATTTTTACTCACTGAGGGGAAGGATGTATTCAAAGAACACTTACTACATTTTCAAAAGAAAAGAAATGTAAAAACGTTTGGCATCTTCAATAGGATTTTAAAAAAACATGAGTTTTGTAAAATAGATAGAACTATAAGATCACAACAGATTGCGATGAGAGGAACTGGTATAAGTTCCAACAGAGTGAGATAAAATATGATGGCATGCAAGAAATTAAAATGCAATAGCAGAATTAGCTTTTGCTTTGGAGATATAGTAGTGAAAAGCAGGACTGGTATTGTAAGTTAAATTCCTAATGTGAAGAGTAAATATTTATTCTCCAGAATATGAAATTAATGTACAAAGATTTTGCTGCAGGTGGTGAGGATGGCGCCAAGTGTTAGGTGGGTACAGACCAGACCTTGGTTCGGCAACCTTTCCTAGTGAACTCTGGCTAGGAAAGATTCAGAACTAAGACTGGAACGATAAGAAAACATTTCTTTAAAAAATCACAGAAGTAGAAGAAATAGACCATGGGAGAAATGGTTTTAGGAAACAAGTTTCAGAGGCAAAAGAAGGACCCTTGCAACTTAGGAGAAATAAAGGTAAGGAAAACGCTCCTGGGTTGGGAACAAGAGAAGAGGTAAGGGGAAGGTGTTGGCATGCTCCTGCGAGTGGGATGGTGCTGGGTCCTCCATTCTAAAGGCTTTTAAGGATGGGGATCTTAGGGACGGTCCCAGGGAAGATTGTCAATAGACTCTTCATCAGCTTTCTATTAGGGTCCTTTCAGAATCCTGGTCTCCACTGATTGGTTGGCTCCAGGGTAGGGGGTCATTAGTCAATGCAGCTGATCCTGAGGTCAGCCTTGTGTTTGATTGTCTGGTTTTGCTGCTTTTCTGGGCTTGGAGCTGAAATACAACTGAGGCCTAGATGTTATCTCTGGGGAGGAAAGGTCAGGGGATCTAAACCACATGACCAGCAATATGAAAGGTCAGGGATCCAAAATGCATGACCAGCAATATGCTAGGGGAGGAAAGGTTACCTGGTGGTAAGATCCTTGTTTTCTCAGTTTTGCCCCTTGTTGGGTTTATTTCAACATTTGAAATAAGTAATCTAACATAAAATCCAGTAATTATTCTTAAAAATAAATGAATATAAAAAGTAAGGATAGGGAAAAAGGAAAGGAGATAAATTTATGCCCTGATATTGGCCATTTCCTTGTAATATAAGCACAAAGGAAATATTTTTATAATTTTACAGATGGGAAAATGGTTTCCTACAAATAAGGTGGTAAATTAATTGACTTCAGATTTTATTCCTTGGAAATACCAAATGCCTGAAGTCTAGGGCCATATCTGCAACGTATTGAATTTAAAAGTCTGTGAATCAAAACTTTTGTGCCTAGTTCATAACTTTTATAGTGCTACTAATAAATTTCCAAAACTTCGCAAATTAAAACAATGCACATTTATTTTAGTCTCTGACTCTGGATCAGTGGGGTCCTCTACTATGGATTATTATATGAGTCTGTTACATAGGTGGTAATTTATGGGATGGAGACCTAGCATCGTTTATACTTTGTGCAGTTATTCATCATTATTATACGGCGGTAACTAAGTTTAAACTGTGTTGTTGGAGGGGACTTATATTATTTACTTAAATCATTGCAGATGAAATTCTTGCATATCCCAGACAGAACAAAACAAAAAGAATGAGATTTTCATGCTAAAAAATGTAATTTTTATTTATTTTTCATTTTTTAAAAATTCTTTATTGTTGAAAGTATTACAAATGTCTCTCTTTTCCCCATTGACCTCTTCCCACCTGCTCCCACACCCAGCACAGGCCCTCTCCCCTCCCCCCAATGTCTGTGTCCATTGGTTATGCTCTATGCTTGCAAACAAGTCCTTTGGTTGATCTCTTACTCACCCCCTTTTATCCTCCCCTGACTTTCCTCTGTGGTTTGATGGTTGATCGATGCTTCTATGTCTCTGGATCTGTTTTTGTTCAACAGTTTATGTTGTTCATTACTATATTCACAAATGAGTGACATCACGTGATATTTATCTTTCTCCTACTGGCTTATTTCACTTAGCATAATGACCTTCATGTGCATCCATGCTGTTACAAATGGTAAGAGTTCTTTTTTTTTTACAGCAGCGTAGTATTCCATTGTTCAGATATACTACAGTTCTTTAATCCATTCATCTGCTGATGCCTCTTAGGCTCTTTCCAATCCGAGTTATTGTGCATTGTGCTTCTAGGAACATAGGGTTGCATAAATTCTTTCTGATTTCTTGGGATATATTCCTAGAAGTTGAATTACTGGGTCAAATGGGAGTTCAATTTTCACTTTTTTGAGGAAACTCCATACTGTTCTCCACAGTGGCTGCACCAATCTGTATTTCCACCAGCATTGCAGCAGTGCACAAGGGTTCCTTTTTCTCCACTTCTTCGCCAGCACTTTCATTGGTTGATTTGTTGATGATAGCCATTCTGATAGGTACTTCGTTGTTGTTTTGATTTGCATCTCTCGGGTGATTAGTGACTTTGAGAATTTTTTCACATGTCCCTTGGTCTTCTATATGTCCACTTTAAAAAAAAAAAAGTCTATTTAGGTCCTTTGCCCATTTTTTTCATTGGATTGTTTATCTTCCTCTTGTTAAGATGTATGAGTTTCCTATCAATTTTAGAAATTAGGCCCTTATCGGATGTAACATTGGCAAATAAGTTCTCCATGCAGCAGGTTCTCTTGTTGTTTTGTTGATGGTTTCTTTTGCTGTGCAGAAGCTTTTTATTTTGATGTAGCCCCATTTGTTTATTTTCTCCTTAGTTTCCATTGTCCTAGGAGCTGTGTCTGTAAAGATATTTTTATGGGATAAGTCTGTTATTTTGCTGCCAATGGATTTTTCCCACTTTTTAGTATTTCTCAACTAAATGTTAATGGATATATATTACTTTTTAAATAAAATAAAATAAATTTTATTTATAGGTATTAATAATATGAAAATGCACCAACTTCTGATGGTAGTGAAGATAATGGAATCAGGTGTAATTTTTTTATTTTTAATATTTAAATTTGAACAGTAAATATATATTATATATATGATTTTAAAAGAAATAATTTTAGAGAAAGGTTATTTTGTATACAATTCTACATTTATCTATTATATACTTTAGTCAATAACCTTTATCAAGACTTACTATATACCAGCAAAATGCTAGGGATTGTCTATACCTAAGTGAATTACACATACTTTTTATCCTTATATATCTTACTGTATGGGAGGAAAGACAGACATTTAACATATGAATTTTAAAATGGCATAGTAAGTATTTTTACATACTGCAGCACAAGGGACAAAGTAATAACTGTAAAAATCAGACATTTCCCGATGTGAATTGATTTATTGAAAATGAAAGATGTCCAATAGCTCTTAGTGCTTTTTTGTTTCTTCTTATACTGTTATTTTTAGTTCAATGTTAAACTATTTCTGGGAAGAGAAATAGTTTGAGATGAAATATGTAAAGTTCTGTAGTTAAAGTATAAAGAATATATCACCTGCTTTTTTTGGACATGTATGGTAAGTTTTTTAAGAGTAATAAAACTTACTTATTTAGAGTAAAAAACCCAGTGGAATTATTTTGTTTTATGATGCTTCTTTATGAATATGCCAAAAGAAACACAATATGTAAACCCTATTTGGATTATTGAGAACATATGAAATGAAATTTGTTCTGATTTTTTTCTGATATGCAAATAGGGATTTTTACTGAGCCACCCAGATGAGCAATTTTAAAAGTTTTAATCAAAACCTAACTGTCTTCATTTTCATTTTAGTATTTAAGGGTCTGTTACACTAAAATGACCATAGGGGGAACAGTGTGTTACATTTTTGATGCCCTCTGAAGCACCTCTAAAGGATTTTCCTATTTTCTAATCACCACATCCTACACACTACTCATAGCATTATGGGGAGAAATATCCCTGTGTTTATTTGCTGTTCAAAATATATTTTGATATCTATGTTGAGCCAAACACCACACTAAACCCTTAGTAAATAGCATTAAACATGATGGTCTAGGCTTCTTCATGAAGATTAGGGAGAAACAATTTAAAGTAGGATGCCTTTATAACCAAGTTCACAGGCCCTAAGTCCATTTCAATATGTTTTTTACTGTTTAAAAAGCTCCCGAGAAGTTTTTCTCTCTGCACATTCACCTTATCCAAGTTGAGTTATAATGCACTTCTTTTTGTTCTTTCCAAAGGAAAACATCTCTAATGACAGCACATTGTGGTAACCAAACCATAATCATTACAGCCTTAGCTTTGGTCTAACATAATGATAAGAATGGCTACCACAGTGTCTCAGTGTGAATAAAGAATGCTTCATTCATGGGTTAAGGTGTACAGATAAATGATAGATAAGAAAGGGGGCAGGGGAGGTAGTGGGACAAAGTGAGGTAGATAAGGGGACATGGAACAAAAAGGAAAGGGGTTGAGAGTTGAATAAGAATGAAAAGCAATTTAGATTCATTTTGAAAAACCTTCACAGCTACTTTTTAGAGACTCTATACAAATTAATTTTATGAAATAAATCACATTATAGCAAATACTTTAAAAATGCCTAGACCTGAGACTGGCATGCTGTTTTCTTTCCCTCCAAATGTCACTTGGCAAAAATGGAAGGACAGACATGGGCCTTTAGATTTGATCTGAAAGATTCTGAGACTGGAGAGGATCTGAATGCTCACTTCTGTAATGGGAAGACTATCTAGTATTCTATTGCTTCATATATTCTGACTGCTGTTATTCAGGACTTAACCTTTTCACATCATCTGCTGCAGAGGTAGGTCTAGGATCCAAAAGTTAAGGATAGGCGAATCTGTAGCCTCTGAAGTTTTGTAAAGTACACATTTGAAAGAACTTGTTGCTCTAGCTGCTTTGGCTCAAGGGATGGAGCGTTGGCCTGTGGACCAAATGGTCCTGAATTCTATTCTGATCAAGGGTACATACCTCGGTGTAAGCTCCTCCCTGACCCAGGCCCTATTTAGGGCATGTGGAGGAGGCAACCAATCGATGTGTTTCTCTCACATTGATATTTCCTTCTCTCTATCTTTCCCTCTCTCTTCCACTCTCTCTAAAAATCAATGGAAAATATCGTCGGGTGAGGATTAAAAAAAAATAGTCTTCTTCAGGGAGTAAATGAGTGAATTATGAAGTTTAGTAAAGGTTTGGGTAAATCTCTGATCAATAGATCCAGAAAAAATGCTCAATGGAAGGTTAAGAATGTTGCAGATGCAGTGTTATTCTTTGAGAAAAATGTGATGGAAGTCAGGAAATTACTCTAAAATAGTGGTATTGTTAAGTGACACAATGCAGGACTTGATACCCACTTTGGCATTTTATATATTCCTATAACCAAAGATTAGTAATTGTCTACCACTTTCAGATTTTGTCAGTTGTGTAAAATAATAGCATTTATCAAGCCTTTGATACCCCCAGATGAAAAGTACCTTACCAATATAAATTATATTTTCATGGTGTTCCTGAAGAGGTTTATATGCATTTCATCGCACCAATTTATTTTACTTCAGTATTATTACTTCATTAATAATATTTTGCAGCATTTTTCTATGTATTGCACTGGCAAATCTCATTAGCCTAATAAAATATTTTAGACATTAACATGGCATTAGGATTACAGCTAAGTTATTTTATTTATTACTAGAGGCCCGGTGCACAAAATTCATGCACAGAGGGATAGGGAAAGGGTGTCCCTCAGCCCAGTCTGCACCCTCTCCAATATGGGACCCTTCAAGGGATATCCAACTGCCCAATGGGATAGGGCCTAAACGGGCAGTCGGACATCCGTCTTCACAATCCAGGACTGCTGGCTCCAAACTGCTCATTTGCCTGCCTCCCTGATTGCCCCTAACCACTTCTGCCTACCAGCCTGATCACCCCCTAACCACTACCCTGCCAGCCTAATTGATGTCTAACTGCTCCCCTGCCAGCCTGTTTGCCCCCAACTGCCCTCCTCTGCCGGCCTGGTCACCCCTAACTGCCCTCCCTTACAGGCTTGATTGCCCCCAACTGCCCTCCCTTGCAGGCCTGGTCCCCCCCAATGGCCCTCCCCTGCTGGCCATCTGTGGTGGCCATCTTGTGTCCACATGGGGGCAGGATCTTTGACCACATGGGGGCAGCCCTCTTGTGTGTTGGATTGATGGTCAATCTGCAAATTACTATTTTATTAGATAAGATAGAGGCCTAGTACATGGGTGGGGGCTAGCTGGTTTGCCCTGAAGGGTGTCTCTGATCAGGGTGGGAGTTCCCTTTGGGCATGGGGCAGCCTGGGCAAGGGGCCTGTGGTGGTTTGTAGGCTGGCCATACCCTCCAGTGGCCCAAGCAGAGGCCCTGAGATGTGGGATTAATTTATGTTCTATAATTGAAACTTTGTAGCCTGGAGCAGAGCCAAGCCTTCTGCTCACTCTGTGGTGACAGCCATTTTTATTTGGGTTTATTTAAATTTGATAATTGAAATTTTATAGCCTAGAGCGGAGGACTAGGTGCTAGGGCTGCAGAAACTTGATTTCCTCCATCGCCCAGGCAACCCTAGCCTCTGCCCTCTGGCTGCCACCATTTTTGTATTTTGTTTGGGATAGCCTAGCTAATAAAAGAGAAACATGTAAATTACCATACCTTCCCTATGCTTTCAGCCAAACATGAGCGGGGGGGGGGGGGGGGGGGGGAGAATGGCGATGCACACGGGGAGGGATGGAGGGAGGGAGAGTGGAGTGGTGCACCAGGCAGTAGGTGCGCACCTGCGCTAGAGGTCAACTGCCCAGGGCCCAAGCCTCAAACAGAGGTGCCAGGGCGATCCCGCCTGCTGGGGGTCAACCTCCTAGGGCCACAGCCTCAGAGCATCAGCCAGAGGCTTGCACTTTGGCCAGGCCAGAGCAGGGTGACTGCCCATGCTGGGGGTCCCCTGCCCAGGGCCTGAGCCTCAAACAGAGGCAGCAGGGCGATCGCACGTGCTAGGGGTCAACCGCCCAGGGCCCCATCCTCAGATCATCAGGCAGAGGCTTGAGGCCTTGGCCCTGGGCAGAGCAGGGTGATCCTACGTGCTGGGGGTTCCCCGCCCAGAGCCCTAGCCTCAAACAGAGGCTTGGGGCCTTGGCCGGGGTGGAGCCGGAGATCAGAGAGAAATAGATGTGAACTGTAGAGGAAACACCTTTTCTGACTCCTCATTGTACACCACTGTAATATTCTTAGTAACTTGGGTATAAGAATCCAAAAAAGTAATCTAGGGTTCTTCCACCACACTCCTGGAGAAAAAAACAAAGGTCTGCTCCTGGAGGGCTAAGAAATATCATATCCTTTCCCTTGGCAGTTTGGCTCGGTGGATAATGCCTAGGTTTGCCAACCACAGGGTCCGGGTTATATTCTGATCAGGACATGTACCTAGGTTGCAGGCTCCTCCCTGGCTAGGGCCCAGGTCAGGGCTCATGCCGGAGGTAACCAATCAAAGTGTTCCTCTCACTTCGATGTTTCTCTGTCTTTCCCTTTCTCTTCCACACTCTCTGAAAATCAATGGAAACATATCCTCAGGTGAGGACTAAAAAAAGAAAAATAAAGAAATGTTATATCCTATGAAAGACACATCTTGAAAATGCCTAAAGAATGTTGTCATTTTTTCATGGTGAAGGGACCAGAGTCTGGGTTGATGAAAACACGTTGGTGGCTGCAATGACTGGCAGTGGCTGCAGCAGTGGGGTGATGGGGCTCGTGCCTTTCTCTGAACAGCCCAGTCACCTCCCACAAAGGGAGGCCAGACTGTGGCTTAGGCCCGCTCCTCTTGGGGAATGGGCCTAAGCTATCAGTAGGACATCCCCTGAGGGCTCCCAGTATGGAAAAGGGGGCAGGCTTGGCTGAGGGGACCCCTCCCCGCCAGTGCACGAATTTTGTGCAACAGGCCCTTAGTATCTTGTATAATTAAAATTTTGTAGCATTGAGTGGAGGCCTAGGCCAGCAATGGCAGATGAAAAACTTGGCTTCCTCCATTGCTGGGGAAACCCAAGCCTCCCTCCTGCTCAGTGGCCACAGCCATCTTGGTTGGGGTTTATTTGCTCCTGATTGGCTGGTGGGCGTAGCTTGTGGGTGTGGCTTTATCAGAGGTATGGTCAATTTGTATATTACTCTTTTATTAGATAGGATGTTAGTGGAATTCTTTAGAAGGCTTTTAAAAATATGTTTTTATTGGTTTTAAAAGAGAGAGAGGAAAACATTGAGGAGAGAGGGTTGCCTCCCACATGTGCCCCAACCAGAGGACCAGCCCACAACCTGGATATGTCCCCTGGCTGGGAACCAAACTGAGACCTTTCTGTGCACACTAAGCTGCTCCAACCAACTGAGTCACACTAGCCTTGGCTAGAGGATTTTTAAAAAATAGTAATGTAAAATGTGGGAAGTATTTATCATTATGAATTTTGCATTTTATTGACTCTTTGAAGCAATAATTTTAGAAAATATTTCTTTTAAAAATGGCATTATTTATAATCTTAATGTGCCCTATAGCTGCACTTAAAATTTTTAATTAATAATATAATTATATAGTTTAAAATTCAAAAAGTATGAAAAGAAGAAAGTGTTTTGTCTGTTCCTGTCTCATAGTTCCCGATATTATCAGTTTTTTGGATATCCTCCTAAAGATGCTTTCTTTGTTCCTAGTCAAGCAATGTGTGTATTTTATACAAATGGCAGCATTCTGAACACTCTCTTTTCTTGATTTTATGGTAACATTCCCTGGTTTCCCAGGAGCCTTCGCAAACAGGGACTTTTCAATGTCCTTTCCAGACTGATTCCTCTGTATGCCCTCACATGACAGTGCCCCTCTGTTGTTTGCTTTCTCCGTTCGGTCACTCTCCATGATTGCCAGTAAAGTAATTACTCACCTCGTTAGTGATTTGCTGTCTGTTCTACTAAGATGTAAACAGAGGCTGCACTGGGCCCTCACTGAACTCTTCAGCTTCACCGCTCACTCACTACCTTGTAATTCAGGTACAGGACAAGTTCAAGTTCCTATGAGCTTTTTCTCTCTTAGTTTGAACCCTCTGTGATCCTATCAATATGTGGCTCCTCCTCATCCATCAGGTCTTAGCTTAAATGGTTCATTTTAAAGAGGTCTTCCCTAGCCCTATAAATTTAAGATGATCTTCCTCACTATTCATTGTTTAAATCTTCTTTTTTTCCTTTTAGAATATATCAACATTTATAACTGTTTTATTTATTATATCAGTTTACTGATGTAATTCATTTCCTCTCCATTAAAATATAAACTTTGCAAATATAGGGTTCATTTATGTCTTGTTTCTGTAATATCCTTCACACTTAATATGTGTCTGGCCTATAGTAGGTGGCTAATAAACATTTGTTGATGGAAGCAAAGGAGGGCGGAAGAATAGAAGGAAAGAAAAGAAGGAGAAAGCAAGGACAAAGATTGATTTTACTAGTTCACCACTATTTCATCAAAACATGACACGGTGACTTCCATGTTATAGAAATGGGTATTATTGGTATTTAATAAATATCGGGGTAGGAAATTAACTTGCCAGATTTCTGTACTCAGCCTTTTTCTCTCATCCTACAAACTTTATACAGAAATAGGGGTTACTTCATTCACACTATTACTTCAACTACCATGGATATGCTAGTGACTCCCAGGCCTAAATCTGAGTCCATCACTCTCTGGTTCAAGAAGAACATATATAATAACCTAGTGGACGTTGCTGCTTAGTGATATTACAGACTCTTAAACTCAATGTGTCCAACATTGAATTTATTACCTTTCTACTCAAAACCAGTCTTCTTTTTTCTCTTTACTTTAATAAATGAGACCATCATCTGCTTAGGGACCGTTGAGTCATCTGTATTACTCCTTTTCTGTCACAGTTTCTACATGTAATCAATCATGTCCTGAGAAGTCTAATTCCTTAACATCTCTCAACTCTTTTCCTCTATATCCCACTCGAGTAACCTAACATGTTCACAATAACCTCTTACCAGCATTGGTGACATGCATGGTCCTAAAATGTAAATCGGGTCATACTGCTTTTCTTAAAATCATTGGGAATTTCCATGTTTTCGTACCCACTACTCAAGCAATGCTCATAGAAGAAGTGTTTAACTTCTGAATATATTAGTCACGGCCTTCTCACAGTCTGACTTATAGCTACTTGTGTTATATGTACTCCAGAACCAGGCATAAGGATCGATAGGCTGTTGCTTTTCGCACACCTCACTCTGTCTACAGAAGCCTTTTGAAGGTCTTAATTCTTATTCATTAAAACTTAACTTAAACAGTACGTCCTCTTGAAAGCCTTCCCTCATGACGCCCTGCGAGTATGTATCCTGTTTCTTTCTGTGCATTCTTCTATAGGGACACTTGCCACATCGAACTCTAAATGCATTAACTTGCCTCTGCTCCACCATCAGAGCTTAGCTGATTGGTCAGATGACTGAATGGCTACTGGAGATTTATTTTTCAAAAAGTTTTATAGCAAGTTAAAACTATGCTTAGAACCTAGAGCAAGAGTTGGAGGAAGATAAAACCTATATTTAAAAAAAAAGAGACTGGCTTACTAGTATTGACTAAACTGAAAGCACATAATGGAACCTAAGACACAAGGAATCTTATGAGCAGGAGTAAGAAGCCACACATTTAGAAACTAAATAAGAGGGACCAGTAGAGCTTGCTGCAAGATAGCCCTTCCTGGGCTATGGGAATGGCCCTGGGCTGGAATTAACACAGATGCATTTCCTCAGACAAGGTTTCCCTGCAGCACAATGAACAAAATCTGTACCTTGTACTGGAATATCGCTTTGAATAAATAGTAGAATGCATAAATGCACTCATAGAACATTATTAACAGATACTATACTGTGTATAATTTTGTTTTATTTTTTATTTGTGAATAAACCCCTGAGGATTCAATAGAGATTATGAGGTCCCCAGACTTTTTAATATTTTTAGAGATTAAGTCTGAATAGAGACTACAGGTAGGATTGTCTCTCTTCACATTCCGGTAACTGAGGAAATTTGTTATGTATAATTAAGTCTCTTGAAGGAGAGCTTTATCTGGACAAAGAGAGAAGGATGGGAGGACGATATTTTTAGTGGCTACTGTGCTATGTACGTACATGCAGTATCACAATTAGTTCTCAGAATAACTGAATAAAAGTATGTTCTTACCTCTATTAAGTAGCTTAACTAGAATGACAAGTGAGAATCCAATATTCAATTTGAATCTCTTTTTTGTTGTGGTTGTTAATTCTCACCTGAGGATATTGTTTTCCATTAATTTTTAGGGAAAGCGGAAAAGAGGGAGGGAGGGAGAGACAGAGATTGGTTGGTTGCCTCCTCACATACCCAGACTGGGGCCAGGGATGGAGCCTGCAACCGAGGTGTTTGCCCGTCACCAGAATTGAACCTGAGAGCCTTCAGTATAAGGGCTGATGCTGAACAAAATAATTCACTGGTTAGGGTGAAATTTTTTAGTTTTAAACTCTGACACTGCAACCAGGCTTTTTATTTCTATCTACATCTTCATTAGTATTGTTTTAGCATCATTCATAAGAAGAAATATTTGTGTATATTTGTGTTATCTGATTGACCCTTTGGTGTGGTAGAATTTTATAAAACAAAAGTGGCCACTTGCGAAAGGAAACTAAATGCTGCCCTGACTGGTTTCAGTCTGCATCAGCCTACAGATTGAAAGGTCTCAGATTCGATTCCGGTCAAGGGCATGTACCTTGGTTGCAGGCATAACCCCAGTAGGAGGTGTGCAGGAGGCAGCTGATCGATGTTTCTCTCTCATCAATGTTTCTAACTCTCTCTCCCTCTCTCTTCCTCTCTGTAAAAATCAATAAAATATCTTTGAAAAAAAGAAAGAAACTGTAAATGCTAGTTGTACTATTTTCACTAATCACTAAATAGTTATATTTGTAAAACCAAATTAGGGCCATTTTTTTTCAATCAGTAGGTCCAGTATTATCACTTATATTTACTCTATAAAGAATAATCATTTGAATACACCTTTTAAGTAGTTGTTTAACTGTTTTTCATAGTACTGTGACAGTTTATATTGAATTTGGAACATGTGTTCTGAATCTAGGAACTTAAATCTGTATTAGGTATAATATAAAGGAGAATAAAGAAACAGTAATTTATAACAGATAAACTTCAATGATAAATAGATATGATATTATGTCAGCAAATTTCATTAGGATTTTTACTTATGAAAATTTATTAAGCCATTGTGGTTTAAAAATTACAGTAGTGTGCCGAAACCAGTTTGGCTCAGTGGATAGAGCATCGGATTGCGGACTGAAAGGCCCCGGGTTCGATTCCAGTCAAGGGCATGTACCTTAGCTGCGGGCACATCCTCAGTAGGGGGTGTGCAAGAGGCAGCTGATCGATGTTTCTCTCTCATCTATGTTTCTGACTTTCTATCCCTCTCCCTTCCGCTCTGTAAAAAATCAATAAAATATATTTTTTAAAAATTACAGTAGTGAAATCTGTATATTCACTTTTTAAAAGAAACAGTATCATACTTTGGATCAAATTTTTCTTTTTAGATTTCTATTCGGTTAACTATAAGCTAGTTATCAAAGTACTGGCCAAAAGTACCAAATATGAAAATAATATTCTCTCCTTGTTAGTATTTCCCTGAAGGACCTCTTCCAAATAACTGACCATGGCTAGAAAAATGACATCACCAAATCAGAGTGTGCTATTTCATTCAATCATAGTATTATAGTCAGTGTAGCAACAAATAGTTTTGTATGACAATACACATGTAAATGTCATTGCATGTGTCATTTATAGTCTACAGGGTTGTTATGCAAGATTCTCAGTGATCACGTTAAAGAAAACTGTTTCTGATAT